>OX467711.1:44543993-44974097 GCA_950111635.1 Agelastica alni | reverse complement strand
TTAAACCCGAAATATTTTTGTTTATTATTATGCTTTTGTTGAGAGGTTTTATTTTAATTTTTTGCTTTATTGTGTACAGAAATCGTTTACGTTTTTTGATTAAATATAGGCACAAATGAAACAAAAATAAATGATCGGTACAAATTTCATAAATATGTTTAATTATGTAGTACTTACGGTATAAATAAACATCAGATTTATAGTTATTAAAATCAGTATTACCGTCGTCGCTATCCTTATTTCGGATTGTAAATTATAACAGGATTAACTGCTTTGGTACGGTTTCCACGAACCCACCATTCCTATTTTAAATTTTCACATTTTGTGACACATTTTTCCCAAATTTCAGGAATGGCAGTATTAAGTGCTCGTTGTCAGGTTTCCAAAACAGCCTTATTACTGTAACCATTAGATCCAATGTGATTGTCATAATAAGTTTTGCATATTCCTCAAATATACCCGATGGATTAAATTGGCAATGATAAGACGGAAGTCTTAGCACACGATGCCTAGCACCTAGAACCTACCGATTTTAAAAAAATCTCACCCTATACAACCATGAACTTCGTAAGAAGGACTGGATTGTGCGGTGAACTGTAGCCTCTAGGGGTGAGCCACAATAGACCTACTAAGGGTCGCGGTGGAGGGGCGTCCACGCCCCACTCACATGAAACCTAACCTAACCTAACCTAACCCATTCCTCAAATATACTTAATGGAATTAAATTGGCAATGGTAAAGCGAAAGTCTTAGCACACAATGTCCATAACTGAGTATAATTTGATCCACTTTGTAAATATTTTCTGTTTCGTGCCTTTTAGATATCGATAATTCTGGCTTGAAGCAATACTGTAAAAATGAAATATTTTCGTTCGTTAACCATTCTTTTATTTTCTGTAACGTCCAGTAGTTTGTTGGTTGCTTATTTAAAATTTCCGTATGGTATGGAACAATATCTTATACAATGACATATGGTTCATGTAACAATGGTAATAGTTTAATCTTTTAACCATTTCACAAACATCCACATCCATATTGTCATGATAATCGGCCGATTTTGATTTTGACGAAAATAAAAGATCCGCCCCTTCAACAAAACCATGCTTTCCACCTGCATGACACAATAATGTGGATTTTTTCTTTACCGTCGGTGAGTTTTATAGACTTAATCAACGAACTTGAAATTAAAATTTGTCATAAGATTATGATGCATTTGTCAATGCCCGAGGGATATTCGGCGAAAATTTTTTTGAAAAAGACAATTCATAACAACACAACGAAACATTTATTTATTTATTAAAAGTAAAGTAAGGGAAGTACAATTATTAAAATTTAACTTAACATTAGATTCATTGCTGTTCTCTACTATAGAAGATCTATTACCACCCATAATATTTATGATCTTGTGGTGTTCTTGATCAAAATTTCAGCATGGGTTTATTAAATTTTAATTGATATGACCAGTAATTTTCAGCAGTTGTTGTTCTTCTACACCACTTTTTGCCAATTCGCTAACAGCAGTTAATCTTGTCACGTGCCTATTTTTTCCCTTCTACAGTTCCATTATTAATTGTGTCTCTGATAGTTTCGTATTCCTCAGGTACCGTATTTTGTTGTAACTTAAATATATCATTCGTTGTAAATAGTGTTGCATACCTTGTAGTGATAGGATTCGATTGTTAATGGCTGTGGCATTTTTCGTTAATCGATGGAGATTGAGTGGGGGGTTTTTCGTCATTAGATTTTGCTTTGGTTTTTGGCCTCGATTGTTGTGTGTTGTCAGTTATATTATTGTTTTGTTTGCATTTCTGTGTGGATGGAGCATGGACTTGCGAAGATTGTTGGTTGACGCGTGTTCCGTGTCATTTCTTGATATCCGGCCTGGAAAGTAGAGTCGTTTGGTGTCAGTCGTTTGGTGGCAGTCTTGGGAGTGGTGTGATGAGAATTTTTGGGACGGTGTGATATTAACACGTGTGCAGAACCTCTACAGATTTTCTTTCATATCTGGCTGTATTTGGGCCATCTTAATTGGATTTTGAAGAAAAACCACTTAATTTTTAACTTGACCATTCTATCTTACCTTCGTTGTTGATATTTTGAATTTTGGTGTCGAGTTAAAATAACCGCTTGCGAGATTTATTTGAGGGAAGCCATTGTTAATTAGCAGGTGCCGTTCCATAATCAAACCGGCCAGGAGTAGTGAATTCGTATACCCAAAGGTTATAAGTGATTTATTTTTAAATATAAAACGCCGTGACTTATTTTGACACCACGATTAAGTTTTGTTTTAGTTTATTAATATAGTACATTGTGAATTCGTATACCCAAAAAGGTTATAAGTGATTTATTTTTAAATATATATCGCCGTGACTTATTTTGACACCAAGATTAAGTTTTGTTTTAGTTTATTAATATAGTACATTGTTGGAAACTATTTATTGCATTAGATAATATGCCAAAACTAAACTTGGATTAAAATAATCTTCTCAATAATTCTTTATGTCCAAGTAAAAGAAATATATTTTCTTCATACTTATTTGTAAATATCCCACAATTTTGATATTTTAAAGGACAACCATTGTAAAAAATATTTTTAAATAAACTCGATTGTTTTGGCAGTGAAAATCTTTATGTAAATGGTAAAAACATGAGTAAATTAGCAGCATTATGTAAACGTTTGATTTAGTGTTATTAATGAGTTGATTTATATACGTTTTACTTTTTTTTTTGGTAACTTGGTAAAGTCTGTTACTCTTACTTCTGTTATGGTTTTTTTATAAAGTTGTAAATTTTAAATTTTTGGTTTGTTTTAGCAAGAAAATTTACCATAGCTGTTAACTTTGACTATATTTGTTATAATGTTGCTATTGAGCTGTGTACTTTGATTTATTGTGTGAGTAAAGTATCCAATATATTTTTGCTATAATTTTATTTATTTGGTTCACCATAATCTTAGTTGTATATCGTGTGGCTCTGCTAGTGCCTATAAGACCTAGGGGTTTCCGGCTTGAACCGTCTAAGTCGGTGGCGCGGCTCACTTTTATATTTTTTTTTCTTCTACCCTCTAAGGCTGAGCTCGGGCATAATTTGCCAGTAGAGAGACCGCTGGCAGAGTACTCTATGGAAAACGAAAAAAAAGACGTGGCAATCTATTCGAGTGATTTCTCATCTATTTGTCCCTTACATTTAAGTCAATTGCCTCAGAAGCAGATTTAGTCCATCCATCTATTGTATTCCCTCCAAGAGGTACACTATCGTACCATTTGTCAGTTTTATTTTTCCAGTGTCGATTTGGTTTTAAGAACAGTCGTAGTGAGGTAATGTTGACGCCTCGTTATAATATTAGTTTATGAAAAAGACGTACAGGGCAGATTTTTCTTGGATACCAACCATTTACTACTTGTACAGCTTTTAAAACCACATCGGCAAGTTTTACTGAACACCGGATTGTACTCAATGCGATTTGTTGGAGAGTCATCGTTATTTTTCTCGATATGAAAAAAATCCACCAGGCAAGCAACTGCCTCTCTTCCACAATATGGTAATATTTACGAATAAGACCTTCAGGTGTATTTTCATCCCATATTTTGTTAACTTCAAAAAAATTTAAAAAACCGAACTGGACTTACGTTTACATGGATATGCTTGTAGTTTATTTCTGATCGTGGGCATCTCGAATAAAATTCCAGTTATTATAGTACTTTTCTTGCAAAATTTTGCGCAAAACGTTTCAAATTGTCCTCACCGTTGCTTCTTTAAATTCGGTCCCGTCTTTTTTTCTCCTATTGACCGTCCAATCTTTTAGTTTCAAAGCCAATTCTTCTAAGCTTCTATGTGTATTTAATTCATATTCTTGTTCGCAGCAAAATTCCATAAATATTCCCCAAATATATTTGTGACTGCAGGTTGTATTTCTGGGAATTTTTCCTTTGAATAGCGCATTTATACTTTAAACATTCGCATTGCATTGCCAATTGAAATTTATTTGGAATGAAGTTGTCAAACTCAATCGTGTTGTCATACATACATAAATTCACGCCTTTTTCCCATAGGGGTAGGCAGAGACCACTTCCTTCCACTTACTAAGGTTCGTACACACATCTTTTTCTCTACTTTCATCAGTGCTCTCATACATGCTCTTCGGTTGTTGGTACTCTTGACCTGGCCTTTCTTTAAAACAATGTTGATCTGATCGAGATATGTTCTCCGAGGTCGACCTCTACCGATTTGCCCATTCACACTCGCCTTATAAATTTGTTTCGTCAATCTTCCTTCATCCATCCTTTCTACGTGTCCAAACCATCTAAGCATTCCTTCATCTATCTTTGTGACCACATCTTCTTTTACACCACAGCGTTTTCTTATCTCACTATTCTTAACTTTATCCAACCGAGTCACTCCGGCTATACTTCTCAGACTACTCATCTCCGCAGCATTAATCCTATTTTCATGCTTCTTCTGCCAAACCCAACATTTACTACCATACATAAGTAGAGGAACCAACACACCTCTATGCACCGCCAGACGTGCCTTTTTTAACACTTTCTGGCTATTCATAAAGCTATGCAGTGCCCCATTTATTTGTTTTCCTGCCAACACCCTTCGCTCAATGTCACTGTCATACTTTCAATCTCTAGTAAATTTTAAACCCAAGTACACAAATTCATTAACTTGTTTCACTCTTTCTCCCTCAATCGAATCCCCACAGTTTGTCATGCTTTCTTCTCTTTTAAAAACCATTACTTTCGTTTTGCTCACATTTATTTTCATCCCTTTGATTTTCAGTGAATCATGCATAACATTAACCATTTTTAAATAGGGTTACAAATATTGGATCGATAAAACGACCAGATGGCTCTTTTACGGACTCTGGTAGGCAAACGTTAGAGACTCTCTTGCAGACCCACTTTCCCGGCAGTCTGCTTCTGAGGGACCAGGAGCAAATTCCACTCTCAATGGGATCGACATCACGACCCAAAAGGGAGGACTGGAGAAAGGTTTCAAAAGTACAATGTACATCTGTACAATGGGCGGTGAATTATTTCTCCCCATTTAAGTCTCCAGGGGAGGATGGTGTTTTCCCTGCCCTCATTCAGAAGGGCAGCGAAATTTTACTACCTCTTTTGGTTAAACTATTTAGAGCAAGTTTGGCGTGGAGTTATATTCCGCTGGGCTGGTCAACGGCGAGAGTTGTATACATACGTAAAACGGGTACGGTGAATCATTCCCTACCCAAATCCTTCCGGCCGATCAGCCTTACCTCATTCTTAATGGAAACTCTGGAAAGAATTATTGATAGACATATTAGAGAGGGGAATCTTAGGGAACATCCCTTAAACCCCCACCAATATGCCTACCAAACAGGCAAATCTACGGATTTAGCTCTAAACAATCTAGTAGGAAAGATCGGCCATTCCCTTAAACATAAGGAAATTGCGCTGGCAGCTTTTCTAGATATAGAAGGAGCGTTTAATAACGCCTTACCACAGTCACTCTATACACCAATTAGGGATAGAGGGATAGACGGTAAAATCTGTAACTGGATCAAAAACATGATTGAAAACAGATATATAATATCATCACTGCATGGAGAGTCGGTTAGGTTCAGGGCGGCGAAGGGGTGTCCACAAGGCGGGGTACTTTCCCCCCTAATGTGGTCACTTCTAGTCGACTCTCTGCTGAGCGAGCTTTCCATGCAGGGAGTAGATTTTCAATGCTATGCGGATGATCTGGTTATAATAGTTAGAGGTAAATTTGAAGCGACGATCTCAAACGTCCTTCAAGAAGCTCTTAACACAGTATACAGATGGTGCGAGAGGGAACAGATGTCTGTAAACCCCCGAAAAACTGTAATTATTCCTTTTACGAAAAGGAAAAAGCTAGATAAGCTTCGGCAGCCTGTCCTATACGGAGAGAGCATTCCATTTGCGACGGAAGTGAAATACCTGGGTGTAGTTCTGGATAAAAGACTCACCTGGAACGCCCACTTGGAAAAAACAATAAACAAAGCCAGGTTTTCTCTCTGGAATCTCAGAAGAGTATGTGGCAAATCTTGGGGAATGAACCCCAAACAGATTTACTGGATTTATCAAACAATGATAATATCTATGGTCACGTATGGTTCAGTAGTCTGGTGGACCAAAGGGTTACAACAGACAGCTAGAGCAAAGCTTGCTGGCCTTCAGCGGCTGGCATGCCTGGCCATAACTGGAGCTATGTCCAGCACACCAACGGCAGCGATGGAACACCTCCTACATCTCCCTCCCCTAGATATTCTCTTAGAGAGGGAGGCCAGGATAGCTTCCTATAGATTCCTGTCTTTGGAAAAGCAAATAAATGGAGAGCAACTCGGAGATCACTCCGGGATACTGAGTGAAACAAAAAACCACCAAATTCTCGGGATGGTTCCTGACTTGCTAGCTACAAAAATACACGTAGGAAAGTCGTTCAAAGTCCTCTTTCCGGAGAGAGACGAATGGATGAGGGGACAAATCCTCTTCCCAGAGACTGAATACGTAATGTACACAGACGGCTCAAAAACCCCAGATGGAGTTGGGGCCGGTGTTTTCAGCAGGAAACCAAAGATTGAAATATCTACCAGTCTTGGCAGGTATGCCACAATATTTCAGGCTGAAATATTCGCTATCGAATTGTGTGCAAGAGAGTTGACCAACAGACCTCTAGCAAACAAAAACATAAATATAATATCAGACAGCCAGGCCGCTTTAAAAGCACTGAGCTCCAACAAGATAAATTCTAAACTTGTATGAAATTGCATCGAATCCTTAGAGTACCTTGGTGCGAACAACAGGGTGACCCTACTGTGGGTACCTGGGCACCAGGGGGTGGAGGGAAACGAAAAAGCCGACACCCTTGCAAAACAGGGGGCCGAATCTGCGTTCACTGGACCAGAACCGGTTTTTGGAGTCACCACAAGTGCCGCCAAAACAATTATTTCGGACTGGGCGGAGAGGAAAATACTCACGTACTGGTCCGACTTACCAGGGCTAACCCACTCGAAGGCGTTTTTACCGTTACAACCCTCGAGAAACACAACTAAGCAGATCCTAGAATGGAGCAGAAATGACCTGCGTATTCTAACAGGACTGCTTACGGGACACTGTCGTCTGAGATACCACCTCAGAAAGATAGATCTGAACCAACAAACGGACTGTCGGTTCTGCTGCGTGGAAGACGAAACTGCTTTTCCAAGTCTATAAAAGCGCAATAGACCTTCTGACTTCTAGTCAAGAATTTTTCGACTATACCTCGTAAGGAAAAGACCTAATCCATACATCTCCTTTTTCTTCTAAATCCTGCTTGCACATCCCATATCATCTTCTCAGTTTCATTCGTTACTCTTTTGATCAATATTTTTGCATACAGTTTGCCGACTATGCTGAGTAAACTAATACCTCGGTAGTTCTTACAGTCCTGCTGCGAACCTTTTCCCTTGTAAAGCGGCACGATAACGGCCTTGCACCAGTCATCTGGTACACTACCACTTTTCCAACAAAGGTTAAAAAGGCGGTCCAGTAGACTAGCTACCACGTTTTGTCCAGCCTTCAGCATTTCAACTGTTATCCTGTCGTACCCAGCAGCTTTACCCAATTTCATACTGTTCAACGATTCCACAATTTCTGTCGTAGTAATTTCACTTTCATTGCAACTTTCACTCATGTCTTCCAATTGGGCCTGTACTTGTGTATCCTCTTTCTCAAATAAACTTTCGAAGTATTCCTTCCATCTCTTTAATACGCATTCCTCTCCTTTTACCGTATTACCATCTTGGTTTCTGATTCTTTCCAATTGCGAGGTAGTTTTTTTACCTCTGGCTGTTCTTATGGACTTCCAGAAGAGTTTAATATTGTTTTGGAAATCGTCAGATAACCTTCTATCAAATTCATCTTTATCATTTTCCTTATTTTTTGCCACAAGCTCTTTTGCCACATCTTTTAACCTTTTATACTCATTCTTTGCCTTGTTTACATCCTCAATCGTTGCCTTTTGCGTTCTTTGATTGGCTTTTGTAGCTAGCCAATCCAGTCAGGATTTCTTCTTTTCTGACACTGTTTTTTGAACCTCTACGCACGTTTTCTGTAACTTGCATACTTTCCTTCTTTTACTTACACCGCATACTTCTATAGCAATATCCACGATTCCTTTCTTGAATGGCTTCCACAATTCTTCAACCTCACATGCTTCATCTAAACTGTCAAATTTCTCGGTCAATTTACTAACTAAATCCTCTTTTATACCTTCTTCTTGCAAATTCTCAACTTTTGTCATAGTGATTGATAATTGTACTGAATGCAATTATCTGTAGTAATATTACTAGAGAGTGAGAATAAATTGAAAATAATTTGTCTGATTTTAGAAAACTTATTGCCAGGCGATAGACACGAGAGCCCGAATGACCCAAATGGCTATTGCCAAATGCATCAAGTTTAAGAAAAGGCCTGGAAAATTATTATCTAATTTTTCGAACTCTCGTGTGGTATTCGATAGATTATTTCTTTACATTACAATAAAAATCACTTTTAAGATTTTATATTTTTATTTCAACAAATTTATATTACTCGACGCAATATAAACTAAATGAGCTATTTAAATTAGGATGTGTTGAAGTTTTGAACATGAAAAATATAATTATTATAAATGTTGTGCCCGATTCCCCTAACCGTTTGGGATTCATTTTACGATTAACTTGAAAATTTATGACAGACGCGTCAGATCAAGAAAATACGTTGTCATGTGGTTGTCATTTATTAAAAACAATGTACATGAATAATTCTTGCTGGAATAATGCAAGTAGATTATTCCCACTACAATATTTTGATTGGCTAGAACGTATATGAATTACTGAAATTGAAATTTTCTATTGGTTTCAAGAAACGTCAAAAAATAATCAGTGTAATGTTGACATAATTGGGTGAAATTGTTTCATATGACACAAAATGACAAAATTGTGTCTTTTATACAAACCTTGTCCTGACAACAAAAATTAGCCAAATCGGTCGAGCCGTTTACGAAGGATGATCTTTTATACCTGCGGAAATTTATTTTTATCACATAGATTTCATTTTTTCCTATTTCATCTCAATGCGATGGTCTGTGTAGCATTTTTATTTACAATCAAAGAATACAGTTCAAGAAGAAAAAATCGTGGTAAAAACTACTTAATTTAATAATTAATAAAACATAATTTAGCTTCAAAAATAATTTTTAAATAGCTCACAAAAAACCACGCATATTTACCAAAAAGCTTCATCGTGAAAAAACCATCGACATGGTAAAAATGCGGACGCACCCTCGAAAAAAAAATGATAGTGGCAGCTCTGATTTCACCCATTTTTCTCCAAGACAAATATCAACTAGTGTCGTCCCTCTCAGCCGCTATTAGTCACTTTTCCGAGCCTTGCTCTGGACCAATCTCACGAAAAACCTTTCCCCTCTTCCGTAACCCCCACCACCCCAGCACACTTCGCTGCCACGTGAAAATAATAGTAATACAGTTGTTTGACCAAATTAGGATGAAAACAGTGCGGATGTTTTCAGCATCTGCGCAGAACATCCACAATACGGGATCTATTCAATAAGTCCCAAAGTTGGTGGTGAAGTAGAGATGGATACTTGCTATGCTGTTAATGGAAAGTAACATATTTAACTGAAAATCTGCAAGGGGTACGAAAGTAGTGTGATACATAATTAAATATTTTGTTTTCACTAAGGTTGCCGTGGTTTTTCATTCGGTAATTATTTGTTAATAATTTCTCTTAATTATTAGTGCTAATTTAATTAAATTAAATTTAAATATGTAATTATTATTTGTCAATAACGACGAAATAAAGCCAAATAAAACAGAAAAAGAGTGCTTGTTAAATTATAATTCTACTTATGACGGAAATCACAACAAGCTTTATTTTTTAAATAAAACTACTTAGACTGTTTATATTCCTACAATTTTACATTTAATAATGGAAAATATATAAGCAACGAAAAAAAAATTATTTTTTGATTTATACTAATGGACCGTAAAAAAGTTAAGTCATTTGTCACGTGCCTATTTTTTTCCTTCTACAGTTCCATTATTAATTGGGTCTCTGATAGTTTTGTATTCCTCAGGTACTCGTAAATAGTTTCGCTTACCGTATTTTGTTGTAATTTAATTATATCATTCGTTGTAAATAGTGTTGCATACCTTGTAGTGAAAGGATTCGATTATTAATGGCTGTGACATTTTTGTTAGTCGATGGAGATGGAGTGGGGGTTTTTGTTATTAGATTTTGCTTTGATTTTTGGCCTCGATTGTTGTGTGTTGTCAGCTATATTATTGTTTGGTTTGCATTTCTGTGTGGATGGGCTGCCTATCAACACGGACGAGTGCGATTATGAGTTTGGAACATAGATTTGCGAAGATTGTTGGTTGACGCGTGTTCCGTGTCATTTATTGATATCCGGCCTGGGAGTCAGTCTTGTCAATCGTTTGGTGGCAGTCTTGGGAGTCGTGTGGTGGTGAGAATTTTTGGGACGATTTGATATTAACACGTGTGCAAAACCTCTACGGTTTTACTTTCATTTCTGGCTGTATTTGGGCCATCTTAATTGGATTTTGAAGTAAAACCAATTAATTTTTAACTTGACCATTCTATCTTACCTTCGTTGTTGATATTTTGGATTTTGGTGTCGAGTTAAAATAGCCGCATGCGGGATTTATTTGAGGAAGCCATTGTTAAGTAGCAGGTGCCGTTCCATAATCAAACCGGCCACAGGAGTAGGCCACAGGAGTAGTGAATTCGTACACCCAAAGGTTACAAGTGTTTTATTTATTTTTTTTTTAAATATTTAACGACGTGACTTATTTTTTTTTTGACGCCACGATTAAGTTTTGTTTTAGTTTATTAATATAGTACATTGTTGGAAACTTTTTATTGCATTAGATATATGCCAAAACTGAGTACTTCGATATATTGGTAGCTGTTGATTTTGATTAGATTTGTTATAAGTTTATTATTAAACTGTGTACCTTTGCTAAATCTGTGTACCTTTGCTAAATCTGTATTACACTCATTTGATGCAGTTTTTATTTTTCAAAACCTAATTGCAATAATAAATTAAAATTCACGTATGATCCAACACAAAAACACAAATAACAGATGCGTTTTCACAAAATTTCGACGTGTCTGTACAACCCTGTGTTAAGGTTATATGATAATAAATTATAGTTTAAAAAAACTTAAAAAACGCTTTTAGAGTTAATCAACCCAAAAAGTAAAAAATAATTCTTAACATAAGAATAAAATTACTGACGAGAAAATTAATGTCACTGTTCTGGTTGTCATACAAAGCACCCCACGCTTTTAGAACAGTGACATTAATTTTCCCGTTGGTAAACTATTCCATTTACCAAGAAAATTATCTGTCTCCGTTTTGATATGCCAAACTATTTTAAAAAGTAGTTCGCGAATACCTTAATACAATTTAAAAAAATTATGTATTAAATGGTAAAAGCAAAAAGAATGCATCGGCCGAGAATCGAACCCGGGCCGCCTGCGTAGCAGGCGAGCATTCTTCCACTGAACCACCGATACGATAAACTGTGTTAATATTTTGACATATCTTCATATTTTAAGGTCCCCTGAGTCGAATACAATAGTGTTTAAGTGAACGTCTGTGTGTGTATGTACGTATGTTCCAATGTTCGTATGTTTAAATGTTCGTATGTTTGTATGTTCGTATGTTCGTATGTTCGTATGTTCGTATGTTTGTATGTTTGTATGTTCGTATGTTCGTATGTTCGTATGTGCGTTCCGAATTATTTTCCATCTCGATTATCTCGAGAAAAAAAAATGATATTGGAGCAGGAATGACTGCGAATGACTGCGAATTCTAACGGGACTGCTTGCAGGACACTGTCGGAAGAATAGGTCTGAATCAATAAACGCACTGTCGGTTTTGCTGCGTGAGTTACGAACCATTGAACCCGTTAAACTCATCAAGAAATTTCAATTAAGTTCAATGGATTCATGACACGATAAAATTGCAAAATTGCAATTCTGCAATTTTGCGCTTTTGTTGTTTTGATTACACATATTTATTTCTATTACAAATACAAAGTTTTTAGATCGTAGTTTTTAGTTCTAATTATTTAGTAGATCCTATTGTAATTACGTTATTTAATAAAAGTGCTTTTTAAAAAGTGCCCTTAGTACCACCAAATTATTTCTTGTGAAAGACGAAACTGCTGAACATATACCATGTTCATGCCCCGGCCTGGGAAGAATAAGGTTTAACGTATTTGGTTTTTCCAACCTAGAACCTACTAATTTCAAAAAAATCTCACCCCATACAACCATGAACTTCGTAAAACGGGCTGGATTGTGCGGTGAACTGTAGCCTCTAGAGGTGAGTCACAATAGACCTACTAAGGGTCGCGGTGGAGGTGCGACCACGCCCCACTCACATGATACTTAACCTAACCTAACACGTTCGGAGTATCTCTGGGCGTATAACTGAACTGCTCTTTTAGGGTTCTTTTCAGACTCCCCATAAACTAATAACATGTCGAGTTTTTCGTTGTGCGTGAATATTTTTCAAAGTCAAATCACAGCAAAACAATATTTGTTTGCAGTTTCGAGGTTTTACAATTATGCCAACGATATGTAAATTACGCTTAAAATGGATCTTCTCCCATTCCATTTAGGAACTTCTCATTAGATTTTTTATTGTTTTACTTTTTCTTATAATAGAGCTAAGACATCGGGTTTCGCTCACCCTGTACACATAACCAAAGGGTCACTTGATGTGAAGTGAACAAAAAAAAAACGCAGGGTTTTAAAATTCGTTCATATTAGCCTTAAATGTTCTTCTAAATGGTATTAACGTAAATATACAATTTTTTTTTGCATGAGGCTTAGTCGCCCAGTTATGGGCTTACAAAAAGTTCTTCTTCTTCTTTTTCCTAGTTAGGTATAATACCTGTTCCTCATCGTAACTCACTTTATGGAGGTAGATTGTCACTCCAACGTTTTAGAGGCCTTCCTGTGCTTCGCCTATCCGAAGGTAATTTATCTCTGGCAATCTTCACATTTCGTTCTTCTCTCATACGTGTGATATGATTATTCCACTCAATTTTTCTACTTAGCACCCAGTTGTGTTTTTACAGCTATTCTTCGAATTATCTTCATCTCTATTGTTTTCATAATTTGGCTTGTTTTTGATGTTTCGGGTCTTGTTTTTGCCGCATATGTTAGTATTGGTCTAATAGCAGTTTTGTAAATACGGGCTTTTACTATTATTTTTAGGTGCTTGTTACGAAATATCGTGTCGTTGATTTGTGCAGCCGTTTTTGTTGCTTTGATAGCTATGTTGCCGAAGCTTGAAATTTCTATACCCAAGTATCTGAATTTCATCTCTTGATGTACTGTCATGTCATAAAACACTGATTTACATCTCAAAGGTATTTTAGATGTGGTCATGAATTTCTTCTTAGATATTGATATTGTCATCCCGAGCGTTTTAGCAACTGTATTAAATGTATAAAGAAGCCTCTGCATATCATCATCATTTTCCTGTATCAAAACTGCATCAACAGCGTAGCATAGGATTTTTACCTCTCGACCTCCCATTCGATATCCTCTTTTTCTGCGTACCTATCTTATTATTTCGTCCATAATAATATTGAATAGTAATGGGCTCAGTAAGTCTCTAAAAAGCTGACGTTTTAAATATAAGGATATTTTGCAAGCTGTTTTTCGAATTAAACAAATGTGCAATAAAATATTAATCGTGATGGTTTGCATTAAAAATTTATTGTTTTTTTTAATATTTAAATCAGATTTAAAATTTATTTTTTTTTTCACATACAAAACCGGAAGTAAACATTTCAATAGGTGATAATTTCAGTACTGCTGTCTGCTTCCCATAAAATGCCCCTGTAGTCAAAAAGGTTGCAGATGATACCTTAATAAATTTTTTAATGACAAATATTGAAAAATACCGCTAACATACATACATACCTATAGTCACGCCTTTTTCCCGTAGGGGTAGACAGAGACAACTTTCTACGGTTCCTACGCACATCTTTTGCTTACTCTACATTCATTAGTGCTCCCATACATGCTCGTCGGTTGTTGGTACTCTTGACCTGGCCTTTCTTTAAAACAATGTTGATCTGATCGAGATAAGTTCGCCGAAGTCGAGCTCTACCGACTTGTCCATTTACACTCGCCTTATAAATTTGTTTTGTCAATCTTCCTTCATCCATCCTTTCTACGTATCCAAACCATTTCTTTATCTATCTTTCTGACCACATCTTATTTTACACCACAGCGTTCTCTTATTTCACTATTCCTTATTTTATATACTATACTTCTTAGACTACTCATTATCTCTACTGCATTAATCCTATTTTCATGCTTCTTCTGCCAAACTCAACATTCACTACCATACCTAAGAGTAGAAAACAACACACCTCTATGCACAGCCAGACGTGCCTTTTTGACACTTTCAGGCTGTTTATAAAGTGATACAGTGCCCCATTCATTTTTTTCCTGCCAACACCTTTCGCTCAATGTACTTTCCATTTCTCGTAAATTTTGAACCCAAGTACACAAATTCATTTACTTGTTCAACTCTTTCTTCCTCAATCGAAATTTCACAGTTTTTCATGCATTCTTCTCTTTCAAAAACCAATACTTTCGTTTTGCTTACATTTATTTTCATCCTTTTTTTTTTCAGGGCATCATACGTAACATACCGCTAATCACTAACTTTATTTACTTTTGCAATTAATACATAAATGAAAGACTACATCGTAGTACAGACATTTGTATTCTAGAATTTTTAGTAACATTACCGATAGTTTTAACACAAATGTGAGAACATGCAATAGCAAAATTTATTTAATGTAACAGCTAATAAATTTGCAAAACAAAAATAACATAGCGTCAAGTTCCATTTCGGTATCGTCCACCTTTAGTTTGTAAAGTTGGCTTTGTCTAGTATTTGGAAGCGGTGAGTTCGAAGCTCCTACAAGCGAAGAGAAGAAGAGCAAAAGGGACGAGATATCCGACCGTCGACCCAAACGGCCCCAAAGGGCTCAAAGAGTTACGGCACCGAGGTTCGAGTTAATGGAAGGAGTGCATTACCAAAATAACTTCGGTTAGAATGATCTCGGGTCCACCGACGCCTTTCTTGCTGTGAAAGAGCCAAGATATATGAAAATTGCTGCAGATTATCTCTAGGAATTATCTTCAAGTTCTCGAGTCGTAAAACAAAGAGATGTGAATTAGTAGAAGCAGTTTACTTGTGCATTTGTTATATCATAATTACATAAGTAGATACATAATAATATAAACTTAAAGCGACGTGTTAGTGAAACTTATTAAATTGAGTTGCGGAAAAATGATCAAATTAGCCTCCGTTTCTCAGACGTGCTGAAAAATACCACTATATTTTTTTAAAAATATTTTACGCCAAAAAAAGCATGGCAGCAATATAAACAGCAAATTATTTTTTGGTGTTTTGGCAATTCCATTAAACTTGAAAATATTGGAAATAATTTTAAGAGATATTTTAATGACATTATTATGTTCCCAACGGGAAAAGCTAGTAATGGGTCCGATTTTGCGAATATCGAATTTTGACATATCTCCACATTTCAAGTTATGTGTATGCACGTATGTGCATATGTTCGTATGTTCGTATGTGCGTTCGGAATTATATTTCGTCTGGATTATCTCGAAAACAAAAATGATATCGATATATCAAAGAACTTATTCGGAACGTGTATCTAAACGCACGTATTGTTAACTATCTATTTTGTATTTATTTGACAGTCGAGCTTCTAGCAAATGATTCGATGTTTATGTTTACTTTTGGTTGGACGATATCGATGCTCTAGTTTTAGACAGCGGTCGGTCACCGGTCAAGTTCACGACAATAATGTCGAGTCGTACAAATTAAATTAGACGTATCTTAAGTTGAACGTTTCTTTTATTTAACAAGAGTTTTCCTAAAACCTTAAAGTACCTACCGAGCAAGGGACATAATTAATACATGGCGATCTAAATATATTATAGAGCAATTGCATTTAGCGCATAATTACGCAACTTAAAACTTATTAGAATTTCAGCAAAATCGGTCAAGCTGTTTTTTATGGAGAATAAAAAACTGAAAAAAATGGTAAACTTTCGGAATTATTTTTCGTCTCGATTATCTCAAGAACAAAAATAATATCGACGTGGGAGCAATTGCATTCGACGCATAATTACGCAACTTTGAACTGATTAGAATTTCAGCAAAATCAGTGACGCTGTTTTTTATGGAGAATAAAAAAACTGAAAAAAATGCTAAACTTTTGGAATTATTTTTGGTCTCGATTATCTCAAGAACAAAAATGATATCGACGTGGTACCAATTGCATTCGACGCATAATTACGCAACTTAGAACTGATCAGATTTTTAGCAAAATCAGTCACGCTGTTTTTTATGGAGAATAAAAAAACTGAAAAAAATGCTAAACTACCCGAATTTTGCAATTTATAAATTATACTATTTTTAATACAGAATTTTAAGATATTTTAAACATTATGATAATTGCATGTTAGGAATATTTGTATGGAAGATATGATGACAATATATCATAAAAAGGGATAGTTTTATAAAAAAAAATAGAAATTGGAGAATTTTAAACTTTTGTCAGTATTGAGAGAATAGCATTGAAGACGCTATAAGAGTGAAAAATTATTGTAAGTAATAATTAAGCATTGTTTATAACAATTGAATATTGTTGTTGAGACAAGGATGCTGTCTTTCACCTACTATTTTTAAAATTTATATTGCAGCAGACTTAAAAACTGAAAAAAAAAATTTCATGGAATGGGCATCGAAATTAATAATAACTCTATATACACTCTTCAATGTGCCGACAATCAGGTTATTATACTAACGACAAGGACGACATGAAGTATATGATGAGAAAACCTATTGAGAAATACAGAGAATGGGGTTTAACAGTAAATACAAATAAAACAAAATATTTATGCATAGGGAATCAACCCACCCATTGAAGATGATCAGAAGATTTTGAACTGCCGGGAATATGTGTACTTGGGTGTTACCTTTGATGATAGTGGTACTGATGTAATGGAAATCGAAAAACGGCTCATTCAAGCAAAAAGAATTATCGGATGCCTCAATGGGATACTATGGAGTAAAGAAATAACAGAAAATAAAAATTAACATCTATGAAACCATGATAAAAAGTACTATTATATGGAGCAGAAACCTGGAAAATTACCGAAAAAAACCAAAAAGAAAGTTGAAGCTGTTGAGATGGATGTTTTCAAAAAGTCTTTGAGCATCTCCCGAAGGAACAGAATAAGAAATGACAATATAAAACAACAAATAGGAATTAAAAGAACCATTTCTAGTGATATCGAGCAAAAACAGCTCATCTGGTACGGCCACATTCAACGAATGCCCGATACAAGACTGCCCAAACAAGTCTTAAAATGGCAACCAAATGTAAGAAGAAAAAGGGGAAGATCTCGATTGGAATGCAAACCGGTATTTAAAAGTCAATGAGCGGAAGAAACCCAACATCTGAAGATTGCGAAGACCGAAGGGGATGGAAATTTGGCGTCGGACAACGTCGAAAGACGTTCTAAACTGGCATATATAAAATAATATATAATAATATAATATATTATAATATAATATGTTATAAACATTTGAAAATCGTTTTTTTTTTAAATTATATTAAAAATAATAATTATAACAACAAAACATATGTTTTTTTTTCATTCTTTCCACTGGAACGTTAGTCGTGTGGACCTCTCGGGTCGCACCCAGACCACTGATAATTTTAGAAATGACGAAAAACATACCATTTAATGTAAATTTATTGGTAAAAAGTGATAAATCCATGTTTCTCAGACCAGCAACGCCTAATGAAATCAGCAACAAACCTCGGGAACAAACAGTGAAGACGAGTATTGTTAAATTGCCTGCCACAAATTAATAAAAATATTTCCTTTTTCATTAAAAACACGTTCAAACAAGCGAAACAATGTAACGCTACTACTTTGTTTTGGGGAAGAGTAGTCAATATTAAAAATAATTAAACAAAAAAATCTACAGACTCATCACGTGTAGTTTTGACGTAAAATATTATGATTTTAGACATTTTTTGACATAAATAAGTGAAACAAAAAATTTTAAAATTTAAAAAACATAAATTCTAGCGTTGCATGCTTGAAAATCTTATGGAAAAATAATTTAAAAAATTTTACAACGTTTTTTTTTCCTAAAAGTGCGTCTAAAAAAAAAACATCTTTTTCACTGAAGATCAAATTTTCACAATTAAAAATAAAATAGATCCCATTAATTGCCCATCAAGGGACTAGGCTTAAAAGTTGAGGGATAAGTGACAGTTTCTTAGGAAAAATTTTCAAGAAAATCGATCGCTACGTGTTTTTTGGAAATCAACATTTTAAAGTCAAAATTTGAAAATCTTATCGAAGTAAAGTTTAAAAATTTTTTTTAATTGATTGTATATCCTATAAGTGTGTTTAATAACAAAAATTAAAAAAAAAACGCCCTGATTGGCCCATTTTTCGCAAAGTTACAGAAAAAAAGAGCGATTTTTTCAAAAATTAATATCTCGAAAAAGACTTGAAAAAATCATTGAGGTCTTTTTTAATGAGTACCATAACATGGAAAAGTTTTAAAAACATTGAAGATGCAAAGGCAGAATGTTGTCCGATTTGGCGTGGAATGCCTCATATATTTAAATCGTAATTTTTTTAAAAATAAACGGAATAAAACAGTTTTATGTGTATCAACTGTTATTTTCTAAAAATTAATCGCAATTTTACGACAAAACAAATTATCTAATACGTTATTTACAACGTTCTTAACGTAGGTAGGTTGATTAATTTTAAAAGAGAAAACTTTGGCAAATGTCATAATAGAATCATGGCAGTCATATAATTTGGTTTATTTTTTAAAAGTGAAACCCTTCCCACCATGCACTGGATACAGCATTGAACGAGACAAAAGGATAACGGCATCATCACATAACATTTAAATGGTAATTGAAAGCGATATACGCTTGCGCGAGAACTTGTACTTCTAAATATCCATAGTCAGAAATGTTTTAACAGCGGTGAAGATCGAAAAATGTGTTTTGTACTTAGGAATTTTGTTATATTTTTTCCTAACTATATTATATGTTTAAGATACCAAAAAACCCATTTTATAGCGATGGCGAAATATACAGTTATGATTTTGATCACGCGTAGAATTTTGTTTTTTAGAGGGTTTACGAAGCAGCGTTAAGGTGAAGGGAGAATACAGCGAGGTATTTGCCATAAAAACAGGTTTAAAACAGGGAGATGCACTCTCTACTTTTTTATTTAACATTGCAATAGAGAAGGCAGCAATGACATCAACTGTACACGCCGAAATATTTGGACCTCGGGCTCCAAGTCTGTTACTGGCGTTAATGATATTGACGTTGTTGGGGGTAGTACGATTAACGTGAAAGAAAATTTTGTATGCATAGAAAAGGAAGCTTGCCACGACTTTTTTTTTTTAGTTCTCTAAAGAGTACTCTGCTAGTGGTCTCTCTACTGGCAAATTATGCCCGAGCTCAGCCGTAGAGGGTAGAAGAAAAAAATATAAAAGTGAGCCGCGCCACCGACTTAGACGGTATAAGCCGGAAACCCCTAGGTCTTGTAGGCACCAGCAGAGCCACGCGATAAACAACAAACAATTATGGTGAACTAGATAAATAAAACTATATTTACAATTACTGCAATATATTAATTAAGTAAAAATGATGTTCTGATTTTTTTTCTTACAATAAATTCTGTATTTTCGTAAAGTGGTTTAAACGAACTTAATACACTTTTCTTAAAATAATATTTAAATTAATTATAACAACCTTTCAGACAATAATAAAAACCTAATGAGGTACAAAAGAGAATTAAAAAAAAACAACAAAAAGAAAATGTTCACAATATTTAAAATTTCGAAAATAATTGGTTTTATATAGAATTCCTGATAGCAAAAGATTAACACAAAAAAAAGGAATACAAAATAAATGGACTTGCAACAAGAATAATATTTTAAAACCCTCACAATAACCACATAAATTATATTCAGTAATATATAAATGCAGATTCAACTTGGAGCCGGTACAAATTTAACGAAAAATACTTTGTTACTTTTAAACTATTGAAAACTTCATTGAGACGTCACTGGGAGCAGGTACAAATTTAATGAAAATAACTTGTTACTTTTAAACTATTGAAAACACTTAGATCAAGCACATAATAACTGATAAGTTGATAAAATTAAATTCAATACCATGTAACCAATTATAAACTTCACTGAGACGTCACGGTTACATCGATGATCCAAGAACCGAAACACCAAGTAGCATTATCATAATAATTTCTGCTTAAAACACCAGGCAAGTCTTTATAACACTGAAATTTATCATCGATGTGGATGAAACGGCACGTGGTACTTCACGATGGCTTCACTTCATTAAATCCCACACGTGGTGATTTTAACTCGACCCCAATAACCAAAATATCCACCACATAGGCACGACAGAATGGTCAAGTTAAAAATTAAATGGTTTATCTTCCTAATCCAATTAAGATGGCCCAAATACAGCCAGATATAAAAGAAAAACCGTAGAAGTTCTGCTCACGTGTTAATATCAAATCGTTCCAAAAACTCTCAACCGACTTCCACCACTGACACCAAACGAATGATAACCACTCCTCGCTCCCAGACCTGATATCAGAAAAATGACCCGGGACACGCGTCAGTCAACCTTTGCAAATCTAAGTTCCTAGTTCATAATCGCGTTCGTCCGTGTTAATTGCCAGCCCATTCACACAGAAAAGCAAACCAACAATAATATATCTGACAACACACGACAATCGAGGCCAATAATCAAGGCGAAGTCTAATAACAGAGACACCCACTTAATCCCCATCGATTAGCAAAAATGTCACAGCTATTAATAATCGAATTCTATTACTACTAGATAGGCAACACCATATACAACGAACAAATACGGTATGCAAAACTAATTACGAACGCCAGACTATCAGAGACGTACTTAATAATGAAACGGTAGATGGAAAAAAAAAATTGGCACGTGACAAGCTAATAAAATTGGGCTTCGTGTTTATGAAAATAAAACAAAATACATGCTTGTCACAAGAAACCCTGCACGTGATCGACTGCGTCAAAACGTAACAATCGACAAATTTAACTTCCAGCATGTACAAAACTTCCAATACCTTGGAGCAATATTAACAGCGGACAATAACATGCATGAGGAAATCAAACATTGCATTACACAAGGAAATAAGTGCTACTTCGCCTTATGATCCTTCTTCATGTCCAAGCACCTCTCTAGAACCTCAAAAATCATCTTATATAAGACCATCATCAGAACTATTGTAACATATGCATGTGAAACATGGACCATGACCGTAAATAATACTTTAATTTTAAGACGTTTTGAGCGAAAGATACTCCGAAAAATATACGGTCCCTACCGCGACCCAGAAACGGGCCATTACAAAATAAGAACTAACGCTGAACTAGCCCAGTTGTACAATAGTCCGGATATCATACAAGAAATAAAAGCAAAAAAACGGAGATGGGCTGGCAACATACAAAGGAGTCAGAACACAAGACTCATTAAATCTGTATGGGAGGAGGCCACTCAAGGAAAAAGGCCGCTAGGAAGGCCTAAATTGAGATGGCGAGATAACATAAGGAAGGACCTTTCAACTCTGGGAATCGAAGTAGATAGATGGCAGGAAATTGCAGATGGGAGTAAGTAGTACAGGCAGCAAAAACCCACTCTGGGTTGTAAGGCTACGGAAGAAGAAGAAGCAGAAATTTGTTTTCAAGGGTGCTTTTTCATGGTGACGCTTGACGCTGTATTTGTTCGTCAAATGCAGTATAATGGTATAATTTAGCTATTTTTCTTCTACTCTTTATTCTTTAGGAACAGCATTCATACCATGACGCTTAGGTCCAGTGTCAAGCGTCAGCATGAAAATGCATCCATACGCTCCGAATCTTGGATACACGGTAAATATTTGAATATAAAACATCAGGAAGAAGCAAAGTTTTAAATAGGTTTTGACCGTAGTAGATGATGCCTATGGCCAACTACTGCTTTCGTTTTGACGGAAACATAGGGCTTTAATTATAATGAAAAAAACTCATAAATATTAGAAAAAGTATAACAAATACTACATTTTAGTTAACAATTAATTAAATTTTTTTATCTATTGTATAAATAGGAACCATCTTTCAAGCAGAATTAGATGCCATAGAGATATAGGCCCAGAAGTGCATCGAAAGAAACACCCGAAGGGCAGAAATCTATATTTTATTAGGTAGCCAAGCAGCACTAAAAGCTCTGAAGTCATACAATTGTGAGTCTAAGCTGACTTAGAACGGTAAACAATCACCGAAACATCTGGCAGTAAACAATCAGGTTACTCTGATGTGGGTTCCAGGTCACAAAGGAGTTAAAGACAGCAAAAAAGCTGACTGCCTTTCCAAAGGAGGGGCAAATACACAATTTTCTGGCCCAGAACTCTTTTGTGGACTTTCCAAAGCCCACTTGAAAGAAGAGGTTCGATGCTGGGAAACAGATAAAATAAAATCTCACTGGCATAATGTACCACGACAAAGACAAGCGAAAGGGCTAGTAAGCCTTTCGCCAAGGAAAGCTAAACAGCTTCTCGAGTTGGACAAGAAAGACTTGAAGCTGGTGACGGGACTCCTTACTGGACACTGCTCTTTAAGGTATCAAAACAGAGAGTGATAGTTACCGCTTCTGCGAGAACTTCTCTGAAACTGCAGAACATTTGCTCTGAGAATGCCCAGCGATTTTCTGCAAGAGGCTCAAGTTTTTGGAAGGGGCCTTCCTAAAGCCCTTCGATGTCAGAAACTAAGCCCCCAGGAAACTAATAAACTTTGCACGAAGTCTCGGAATCCCGGGCTTCAAATAGATTAAGGGTTATGCACAAAAGATCTAATAGGTCGATGTACTTGATAGGCTGCATACCCTTTGTCGTTATTGCTCTATCAGCTATGTACTTGGATGTCTATAATGGTTAACTACTAAGTATTTACACCAAAGCATGCAACAATGCATTGTCTTTCTAATTTGAACCGTTATTAAAACTTTTAACGGGTAATATCTTCTTAAAATTCATTTTATTAATACACTCATAAAGAAACATTTAAATATTGAGTCATACGTGGAGGGTCATAAAGTCCATTTCTGTCCCACTTTTAGCATCCGTACAAAGTAGCAATGTTTGTTTCTGTTTGTTTTATATTCAAAGCGGTAAATCATGGAAAATGACCCAACGCAGGTCTACCAACCCAAATGGTGTCACGGGCCACTCGTAACGCCACAGCGGGCCGCACTTTAAAAGACAAATAAAAAATTAATAAAACTTTTATGTTAAACTGTAAATAACTGCTAAATCTTTATTAATAAAATATTTGTCTAATCATTTTTTCACCTAATTTTTGTATAACTGATCTCCTGGACAAAATTAACATATTTAATCATACAAATTATTAATTATTAATTTCTTGGGTTATATTGTTGTTAGAGATAATCGTAGCTCCGAAATATTTAAACTGATAAACTCTTTTAAAATTGTAGTGGTCCATTGTCACGTTCTGTCCCATTCTATCTTGTCGTTCTGTTGTTGTTGTAGCCGTAGCCATATATTTTGTTTTATCTTGTTCGAAGTCCAACTTATTTTGCAGCCTTTTCCAGTTTTATAAACTGTTCCTTGATACTGACAGTTGTATTTCACACTACATCAATATGATCAGCATAAGCCAGTATAATACGAGGACCCTGATTTCTAAAGAGGAGCGTTTTTGTCCTTGCTTTTCGCACAATGCTCTTCATAGCGATGTTAAAGAGAAGTGGGGATAACGCGTCTTCCTGTTTAAGACTACTGTTAATTGTAAAGAAGATCGACAGTTTTTCTTCAAGTCTTACTGCACTTTTAGATCTCTCTACACAAGCTTTTGTAGGATTAATTAACTTTTTTTGTATGCCCAGTTTTGCCATGGCATTCCACAATTCCACTATTATGATTCTATCATATGCTTGCTTACCATAAAGCAAGTGATGCAGTTTAAATACTTCGGCATAAATATCTCCTGCGACCACGATCCAATAAGGGACCTAAGAGGTCAAATTAATAAAGCAACAATAACGTCAGGCTACCTAAGAGAAATCGTATGGGCCAACCAGTACATGCGAATGGACAGTAAGATCTATAAAGTATGCGTAAGACCCGTCATGACGTACGCAATAGAAGCAAGAGAAGACACGAACAAAACCAAATGCATGCTACACGTAGCAGAAATGAGGGTGCTGAGAGCTATAGCCGGCAAAACACTAAGATATCACGTAAAAAACACGGATATAAGAGAACAATGCGACGTACAGGATATAGTAAAATGGGGAAGGCAAAGAAGACGGAAATGGTACAACCACGTCAGAAGGATGGCTAAAGATAGACTACACCGTATGGCACAGTCCCATTTTGTTAAGGTGCTTCTTTACTGGTGAATGACCGTTCAAGATCCCCGTAGCAATTATTAGCTGATTTTAGTTTATTGCTAACAGTTCTGCCGTCCTTTTGTGACACGGTCCTTTGATGTATTCTTTTCCGTGTTTGTTTCCTGGTCTACTTTTCCAGTAATTTTTGTGTTTTTCCCCAATCCAGTCTTTTATAGACACTCCTACTGTATGCTTCGGTGCTCATAGCATCTGCCCTCGGTTTGGGAAAGTATCCCAACCTCTTCTTGTAAGTTCGTCTGCTTTTTCATAACCTGCAATTCCCTGGTGTTCTGGAACCCATATCAGTTTAACGTGATTACGTTATGCCAGTGACCTCAGTTCTTCTTTGCAGTCCCATACCAGTTTGGACGTCACTTTTTTCAGTACAAGGCTTTAAAAGCCACTTGACTGTCTGACAGGTTGTTGATATGCGCGTTTTCAACATTCCTCCTATTGTTCTATTTCGCGCATTGAAGGATGGCGTACACCTCTGCCTAAAATACGGAGGTGTGGGTACCCAACGAGTAGCCAGTAGCCAGTGTTTGGGTTCTTGGAGAACACTTCTGCGCCCAACCCAGTCTCAGTCTTGGATCCATCTGTATACCAGATTTTCACATGTAGAATGTTTTTGATCTGGGAGTCATCCAACTTAGTAATTAAAGCTTTGGCGCTTCGAAATGTGATCCGTCCTCGTTTCCAACGCGTTTCCGACCTGTTTCAACGTTCAGGTTGTTATGTGTATCCTGTCTGGATGCACCGAGCCTCTCTTCACCTTGCATGCAAGAGATAGAGAGGAGGCAACCCCAGGCCAGCCTTCATGGCTGCAGTTGGAGTTGGATTTGAATGCCACTGTGATACCCATACAGGCAAGTCTTTGCAACCTCACCCAATATTGTAATGGCTTCTCTTTTTTGTGTTTTGGGCCACCATATCAAAGAGGCGTATGTTATGGTCGGCATAACTACCATTTTCTACAGCCAGTACAGCATACGTGGTTTTAGCCTTCATTTTTTTCCAAAAGAGCGTTTGCCCCTTTATTTTTTTGAATGAATGCTACTATGGTTGCCTTGTTAGGATTGACTTTCAGTCCCTGTAAGTCCATCCATCTTGTTACCTGGTTAAGAGCCTGTATGGTCTGCATGGTTATGTGTGTACTACTCTTTTTTATAGATTTTCCATAAGCGTATTAATTATTTGTTTTTTTGTTTTTTTTTGCCCACCCATAGCTTGGCAACTAAGCCTTAAACAAAAAAAGTGTGTTTACGTTCATGAGCTCTAAAAGTACATTTTGGTCTAATTTGAACAAATTTCATAACCTCGCATTTTTTTGCTGTTCACATCACATGAAATGCCTCTTGTGAAAATACGCTCATGCATACGTGTTAAATTTTTTTTTTTTAATATTTTAAATTTTGATTTTTTTTAGAAAAATATCCGTGGAATCAGGGCAATATAACATTAACAATAAAAAAATCCCTTATTATTTAACATCGTTTTTATACTATAAGGAACAATTCTCATTGCCAAAATAACACCGGCAACGTTGTTTTCAAATTTCTGACTGTTATTAGTATTCAACAATATTGGCTGCTCGCTTTCATAAAAGCTAAATTGACATATTGGGGGATAGAACTCCCAGTCATTGTTTTGGTAATGTATGATCGTTATTGATAAATGAGTCAAGGATGCAAAATTTATTTATCAGGTCAAATATAGTTTTAAAGATTATTTTATAAATTATTAAATTTAAAATTTAGGTTATTAACTTTCCAGTGGGAAATTATAGTAATGGGTCCGATTTTGCGAATTCCGAGTTTTGAAATATCTCCACATTTCAAGGTCCCCAGAGTCAAATACAATAGTTTTTAAGTGGACGTCTGTGTGTGTATATGTAAGTATGTTCGTCTGTTCGTTCGGAATTATTTTTCGTCTCGATTATCACGAGATCAAAAAATGATATCAACGTGGGACCCATTGCATTCGACGCATATTTACGCAACTTGGATTTGATTAGATTTTCAGCAAAATCGGTCGAGCTGATTTTTATTGAGAATAAAAAAACTGAAAAAAATTGTATGCCACCTGAATTTTGCAATTTGTAAATTATACTATTTTTAATACAGTATTTTAAGATCTTTTGAATAATATGATTATTGCATTTTAGAAATATTTGTATGCAAAATATGATGACAATATTTCATAAAAAGAGATAGTATTAGAAAACAAAAATAGAAATTGGAGAATTTTTCAGTATTAAAAGAATAGAATTGAAGACTCTATAACAGTGAAAAATTATTGTTAGTAATAATCAAGCATTGTTAATAACAATTAAATATTGTTACTAACAAATTATTATTGATCATATTAATTAAAAAAAAAATTCAATTATTATAATATCTCGATCAGATCAACATTGTTTTGAAGAAAGGCAAGGTCAAGAGTACCAACAACCGACGAGCATGCATGAGAGCCCTAATGAAAGTAGAGGAAGCAAAAGATGTGTGTAAGAATCGTAGCAAGTGGAAGCAAGTGGTCTCTGCCTACCCCTACGGGAAAAGGAGTGACCATATGTATGTATGTATGGATTTTTTTTTATAGAATAATTTATCATAAAGGGTCAGCACCAATTTTTTTAAATAAAACACCCCTTTTTTTTAATTTTCGGCTTTTCCTTGCCGAGCTAATTCCAAAAATGAATCACAATTTAATATTGGTACATGGTGGACAAAAAACTAACTAAAAACTAACGAAAGTAGAGGAAGCAAAAGATGTGTGTAAGAATCGTAGCAAGTGGAAGCAAGTGGTCTCTGCCTACCCCTACGGGAAAAGGAGTGACCATATGTATGTATGTATGGATTTTTTTTTATAGAATAATTTATCATAAAGGGTCAGCACCAATTTTTTTAAATAAAACACCCCTTTTTTTAATTTTCGGCTTTTCCTTGCCGAGCTAATTCCAAAAATGAATCACAATTTAATATTGGTACATGGTGGACAAAAAGGCAAAAGTTATTTATTATCTTAACATTGTATCTATCCACCTTTATAACTTATCCTAGCCGCTCACTCAAACAAAAAAGTATTTCTTGCTTTTTTTTATCTTGACTCAAAAAACTTTTATAAAAATCCAAATACAACTCCGTATTGTTAATCTAATTTGTCATATCGTATTTAACAAACTGTTTTGTTAAAATGCCTCTAACTGAAAGTGAGAAAATTAAAAATTTTAACGATGATTGGTGTTGGCGATAGGATGCGCACTCAACAAGAGGTATGTACATTATTTCTTGAAATGCACCCAGATCGTGAACATATCTCTCAATCTACGGTAAGAAAAATAGAAAGAAATTACAGAGAATTAGGACACGTTGGGGAAGTACCGAAGCAAGATATACCTACACGTAATACAAAAAAAAATATTTAACAAGATATAATTTTGTCGGTAGTAGACGATTCACACTGTGTAGTGCGGGGAATATTTAAAGATTTAATTATTGAAAAGAATTTAACATAAAATATCTTTTAAAAGGCAAAATACCATCCTTATAAAGTACGTCCAATACATTAGTTGGCTAAAGATGACTCTGATCGCAGAGCTGAATTCTGCGAATACATGATGAATCAAAACTATAAAAAATTATATATAACAATTACATTGATAACGTTTTATTTTCGGATAAGCCAACGTTTTATTTAAACAGGAATATTGACCAGTAAAACACCTGATAATGGTCTGATGAAAATCCAAATATGATGTATACATCATCAAAGGTTGCTTTTAGAAATTTTTGATTTTAATAATAGCCACAGATGCAAGAATGCCATACGCAAAGACCACAAAAAATTAACGTATGGGAATTGTCTTCTTCTTAAAGTGCCAAGCAGATTTCTGCGTAGGCGACCGTCTATTTACATCGTGTCAGATTTCTCTATTTAGAGCAGCATTTTGGAGAGACATAAAGTCGTGTATTCCTGTCCATTGTCGAATGTTCCTGAGTGATGAAAGTTTTTTTCTTCCTATTCCCCTTTTTCCTTCGATTTTTCCTTGGAGGATAAGACGTTGGAATTCGTAACGAGGACCACGCAGGATGTGACCCAGATAGGAAGTTTTTCTCTTCTTAATGGCGTCGAATAGTTCACGGCTGGTCAGACCGGCTCTTCTAAGGACTTCTTCATTTCTTACCAGATGGGTATTGTGAGAAATACTTATTGGCCCATATTTTTTAATGAAAAGTTAACAAGAGAATTACATCTGAATGTTCAGCAAAATACATTAATTCCTTATTTTTCCCAGCTTTTCCC
This sequence comes from Agelastica alni, assembly GCA_950111635.1. Taxonomy (NCBI): domain Eukaryota; kingdom Metazoa; phylum Arthropoda; class Insecta; order Coleoptera; family Chrysomelidae; genus Agelastica; species Agelastica alni. The sequence continues at coordinate 44,945,144 of OX467711.1, read as the reverse complement.
TGATATTCCTTACATCCTTTAGACCGCAGAATATGGTTTTTACGGGATGGAAGACATTTCGAAATCGATGGATCCCAAAAAGGGGAATAGTGGAACGACCCGCTAAATACCCAATCTTACCCTATGAGACTTTTTTATGGGGTTATTTAATTTCACCAACAGTCCAAAAAATAACCATGACCTAAAAGCCTGAGTTGGACAGAAAATGCAGAACGTAACACACACTATGCTACATGTTAAAGACGAATTTGTTACCGGGAAAAGTTATTATTTATTGATCAATGGAGAATAATTGCCAATCTTGTCAACGAGTCCAACGATCTCAAAAAAGAAATCGTGTTCTATGATCGAACAGGCCAGGAAAATCTTTACATCCATGAAAACTCTCCTCACTAGTCGAGACTTAAACCTGCAAATCTGTATGCGCATACTACGCTGTTACATATTCCCAGTCCTTCTCTTCTCTAGGGTTTGGGAGCAGGACTTTTCACTAATCAATGGAAAACCGAATTAACGCCTTTCAAATATAGGTTTTATGATGCGGAAACTAGAGGAGGAATATGGGAAAAATGGAGTGGAAATCAACCTCGAAAAGACCCAATATATGTCAACGGCACAAGACAGGATATATCACCTTGAAATAGATTATAACCGACAGATCTCAGGAACAGACAAATTTAAGTGCCTAGGGTTTATAATATCAAAAAGTGGAACAACAGAGGAAGAAATAAAAAAAGACTAGGTCAAACGAGGGCATGTATTAATCAATTAAACCCAATATTATGGGACCGCCACAAGACTAATAAAACGAGAATATTCAATATAGCAGCATAATGACTTATGGAGCTGAAATGTGGGTGATCAACAAAAAAAACAAAGGGAAGATTGTAGCCACAGAAATGGACTTTTGGAGAAGGAGTTGTGGAGTGAACAGATTAGATCGAATAAGAAATGAGGAGATCAGGAGAAGAATGGAGGTGAAAAAAGACATACTAGAACACATAGAGGAAAAGAAACTAACCTGGTACGGACATGTTAGAAGAACTCCGGAGGATCGCTGGATACACCAGGTAACTGAGTGGAGTCCATTAGGCAGACGAAAGAGAGGTCAACCAAGGCGATCATGGAAAGACGAAGTGGATGAGGCGATGGAATTAAGAAACCTGCAGCACGGAGACTGGCAGGACAAGGACAAATGGAGACAAGGGCTGAAAGCAGGAAGGCAGCGACAGCTGTAGATATCCTGGATTATATATATAGATGTACCTCTACCGTCGTATGCTGCGCGTGTGCTGGGTAGATAGGGTCACTAATGAAAAAATACTTGGACGAATGGATAAAGGCAAAGAGCTTATGTTGGCCATCAAAGAGCGCAAGCTACAATACATAGCACACATAATGAGAGGAGAGCGTTATGAGATCCGTAGACTTATCATTGGGGAAAAAATCAAGGGCAAAAGATCGGTAGGAAGGCGACAAAATAAATGGCTCAGAGACTTACGTCAATAGAAATATTTAGAGGTGCAGTTTCGCACACACCATAATTGCCAGTTGGATCGCCAACCTCCCCGGAGAGAGACGGCATCCTAAGAAAAAGAAGAAAAACAATTTGAACATTTACTATAAATTTTTTTTCTTTAATATTTGTTAAAGTGTACGTTTCATCAATTATTTTGTAAATAATAAATTGTCATAAACATCTTTTGCATTTCTGTCCACCCTGTACCAATTTAAATAAACTTGTGATACATTCTTTAAATCAGCTCAGCAAGGAAAAATTCACAAATTGGAAAAAAGGGGGGAATTTATTTTAAAGAACTGGTACTGACGTAATCACTCAAAGGTTATTTACCCTTTATGGCAGATTATTCTTTTAAAAAATAGTTAATGAAAATCAAAAATTGACCTGTTTCGGGATATTTTTATGTTTATTTAGCTTATTTAGCTATTTAAATTTATACGTTTTTTTTGGCGCACTGTATAATATTTTCAAAATCATTTTATAGTGATTTATGACTCATTTATCAATGTTTTCAAAACATAAATGTTAAAAATTTATTTTTTTTTAAAAACTTTGGCGAAGGAGCTGGGTATCTCATTGGTGGCACGAGTATAGTTTAAGTCGGAGATAATTTTTCTCTTCCCATAATTATACAGGGTGTTTAAAAAAAGGTGACCTCGCCTCTGGGATAGATAAAAACTAAAAAATAATTGGGGTTTACTCAGTAAAAAATTTTCGTAACGCCATCCGTATTTAAGATAAAGGGCGGTGAAGAAAAAAAATTTGGTTACTACTTCATAATTTTCAAATCATAATTTTTCGAAAACGGTACACAGTATTGAGTTTTGCCTAGGGTATCTTTTTGATGTAAAATTGAATGATGTTTAAGGTCACTTGAAATTTTGATTAAAAAATTTAACCTTAAAAAAGTTATGTTCAATACTATCTGGTACGAACCGTGTAACTAGCGCCCTCTGAGAGATTTAGATATAAAAACAACAAAACAAATATGTATCAGCTTTTAAAACAAATTTGTATAAAATTTGAATGCAATGCGTCCAGTAGTTTAGGTAAAATCGTAATAAATGTGTATACATTTTTTTTCTTAACGCCCTTTATCTTAAATACGGATGGCGGTACGAAATTTTTTTGCAAAGCAAACCCCAATTATTTTTTATTTTTCTACCTATCCTAGAGACGGAATCATCTCTTTTGAAATACCCTGTATATCAGTATTATTAATATATCTATGCATATTTGCAAATACACCGCATTCATAAATACCCAAGCGCACAGCTGCCAAACTGCAAAAAAAAGTAATGCCTTACAATTTTTTTTAAAGTGAAACTTCTATACCCGCGCTGGTAATAAAAATTCAAGGTCGCGTCACACGAGCTAGCCTGACGAAAATGTGTAACGATTCATAACGCTTGTAATTCCTGTCTGGGGATCGAGACAGGTTGTTTCAATGGATTTATCCTAGCCTTTGCACTGATAAAAGCCATCTATACTCCCCCATAATGTTGACATCGCAAATAAGCTACGGTTGAATAATATCTCTCAGATGCATCACAGAATACATGCAACTAAATATTAAATTCAATTTGTTCCAAATTGAAAAAAAGACTTTTGGAATTTTTAAAGAAGTGATATTCCAGTGATCAGACAACCACAGTTGCCATTTTTTATTCAAAATGTCAGTAACTTCATCATCCCAACCGAGTTTGATTTTACAAATATCTTGAAGTACATTTTTACTTTGAATTGTCATATTTGTCAAAAATCTCAAAGGTTCAAAAATAGACTTAATAAGTTTTAAAATATCTCTTTTGTTTAGTCTTCGTTTATTCATCAGAATGTCGTTATCAATTTTATAAAATTTAGTTTGAAATGTAAATGAATCTTCAAATGGATTCCAAAAGACTCCAAGAATTCTTTCTTGTGTGTTCATTTCATGTATCACAAGATGAGGGTTGCTATTTGACATTTTAAAGAAGGAGTAGAGGACGTTAAAGGGGTGCCACTTGGAAACAGCAGAATAAAAATTTTAAACCTCCCCTCTGATTAAAAATTCGACGTGTTTTTTGTTTTTCTTACATTTACGCAAAATCAAAAGAACTGGCTGGTTTTAAAATAAAAGCACTGTATAACTGACTGAGTTTACGCAAAAGCTTTTTTGTAGAAAGGATGGATGAAAGAAGATTGACGAAACAAATTTATACGGCGAGTGTAAATGGGCAAGTCGGTAAAGGTCAACTTTGGCAAACGTATCTCGATTAGATCGACATTGGTTTGAAGAAAGGCCAGGTCAAGAGTACCAACAATCGACGAGAATATATGGGAGCGCTGATGAAAAAAGAAGAAGCGAAAGATGTGTGCAAGAACCGTAGCAAGTGGAAGGAAGTAGTCTCTACCTACCCCTTTGGTAAAAAGGCGTGACTAACATATGTTTGCATGTATTTTGATAAAATTTTTACTGTTTTCTTTTTTTCTTATTTTTAATTAGTACAAAAGAAAGTTTAATCAATTTTTTAATAAAGTTTATGATGACAACATCTCATAAAATGTGTTTAATTCTTTAAAATGGGATAATCCCCCAAAAAAAATCATGATATACATCTTATTTAATGTTTCTTGAAATTTACTTAAACAACTTAAACTTAAACTCCTAAAAATATGCATAAACAAGCTATTTGGAAAAAAATCTCAGTAATAAAGCTCCTATAGGTTTCACATTATTAACAAAAAATATTAAAAAATCACAAATGTGCGATATATTAACAAAAATTAAAATAAAAATATTATCCGACACTTCTTAAAACATAAAAAATAGTGATATTTGCTGTAAGTACGTTTAACGTAAATTAGATGAACAGGATATTTTAATTTAAGCAATAAAATGAACTTATACAATTTATAAATATTTATTTAAATTATAATTAAAGCGACCATATGTTCGTAAGAAATAAATAATAACAAGATTCGTAAGGGCAAGGGCCGTACATAATATTTAATCGTGAACTTAATCTTTTGCCTCCCACGTGCCTCTTCTAAAGGTGAGTGGCTGTGTTGTTTGTTTGACTCTTCCATTCCGACTCTAGCTAGTTGTGCGTCGTAAGTATGCAACCATGAAATATCATTGAATGGTGTTATTGCTCCAGCCTCCTCGGTACTATTATGTTTGAAATTAGTGCAGGAAAAATCTATCTATTCTAGTTCCTAGTTGACGGTGAATTTTAGTAAGTATTTAAAGACATTTTTAAAACATAACAACTTTTCTCTTTACTCGTGATGGTTTGTTATTTTCACAAGTTTTCATTGACTTTTCTAATAATTTTTTTGTTTTACAGAAAATTTTTATATTTTTGTGGCAATTAATATTAAAAAAATGTGCTTTTAAATTTTTTAAAATGTTTTTTTACGGACGAGGCCACCTTTACGCGATAAGGTATGTTTAACTCCCATAATTCACATGCACATGTGTGATGAGAGTTCACAAGTCAAAAGGGTATCAAACTCACACTCATTTAAACTTAATCTTTGGGCCGCAACTTTAGGTAACAAATTAATAGGTTATCACATTCTATCTGGAAATTTAAATGGTGATATGTACCTTGATTTTTTAATCAATCACTTATTCGAGATAATAGAAGATTTAACGTAAAAAAATCTCTATTTTTCATGCACGATGGAGCTCTACCGCACTTTGCTAGAAGGTGTCGTAATTGGTTGAGTAACCATTTTCCAAATCGTTGGATTGGTAGAGATGCAGAACCTTTGATTCATTGGCCTCCTCGGTCTTCCATTTTTATTTCTTTGGGCTACACAGTTTGGTCGTTTTTTAAGCAAAAAGTCCATGCTACAGAGTTAAATTAACGTCAAAAATTGGAAGACAGAATTCAACGTCACTTAAATAACAGCTGATCCCCAACCGTTTAAAAGATTAATGGATTCTTTAGAAAAAAGGATAGACTTGCGTATTCGTAAAAAGGGAAAACATTTTAAGCACTTACTCAAATTGAATTTTATTTTATGTTCTTAGTCTTTAGTTTAATTGTCTTCTTGTGATTTTTGGTTTAATTAATAACTTTATTATTACTTTATATCAGCATCGGTTATATCTTTATAATTTTCAAATCAAAATATTCCGAAAACGGTACACCGTATCGAGGTTTACCAGGAGTACCTTTTTGGTTCAAAATTAAATGATGTTTAAGTTCACTTGAAATTTTGATTAATAAATCGAACCTTAAAAAAGTTATGTTCAATACTACTTGGTACGAACCGTTTAACTAGCGCCCTCTATGAGACTCAGATATAAAAACAAATTCATGGGATTTATCAGCTTCCAAAACATATTCGTATAAAATTTCATTACAATGTTTCTAGTAGTTTCGGCAAAATCGAAATAAATTTTTTTTCTTGCCCTTTATCTTGAATACGGATGGCGTTACAAAAATTTTTTACAAAACAAATCCCAATTATTTTTCAGTTTTATACCCATCCTAGAGACGGGGTCACCTTTTTTCGAAACACCTCGTATAGTGTAAAGGCACGCAAGAGTACGCAGTTTACAAGAGTCCGCAACGTAAATATTTTGAAAATGTACCCCACAGCGACACCTATTGGTGGCTCTACACACTTTGCTTTCATATATCTTGCTGCAGGTAAAATTTGTCCAAGGTCAAATCAACCAGTAGCTAGATAAACGTTGTTGTGTATTTATTTCAAGTGTAAATAATGAAGTGCCTTAAATAGGCTCTTACAAAAAGTATTTGATATTGAAACAATATAAGACCTTGTAACCGCCTGATTGAAGTTTACAAGGAAATATAAAAAAACGGAATAGAACTGGGACTATGTGTCAATATACAGAAAACATTCAAGTTCAAGACCTTTAGATAGAAAGCGCAAAATTCAAGGAAGTAACACAATTCACGTATCTCGGGGAGTTAGTCAGCAACGAGGAAAAAACCAGCACCGCCATTAAAGAAAGACTCCAGAGAGGCAACCGAACCTACTTTTTCAACTTGATATTCTTAAAAAGCAAACTGATTACAAGAAAGACACAGCTAAAAAGACATTAGTTCGACCAGTAATAACCTATGGAAGTGAAAATTGGACACTCACAGTACAAGATCAGGAGAAGATAAGAAGGTTTGAACGTAAAATATTCAGAAGAATATATGGAGCAGTCAGAATCAATGAAGCAGTCAGAATCCATGAAGCAGAATGGCACACCCGCAACAACCAGGAAATAACAGAGATCCTGAACGGTGAAGACATTGTGAAATTTATAAAATCCCAGAGACTCCGTTGGTTTGGACACGTTCAAAGAATGGAAGACGCCAGGATGCCAAAGAAAATTCTAAACATTAAAATCTATGCTACCAGGAAAAGAGGAAGACCACGGCTCAGATGGATGGACCAAGTACTGGGTGACCTGAAGGCAATGCGGATATCCAGCTGGAAAACCAAAGTCAAGGATCACATTGCTTGGAGGCGAATTGTGGAGAAGGCAAAGGCCCACATCGGGCTGTAGCGCCTATTGATAAGGTAAAGTATAAGACCTTGTAAAAGACATTATTGGATACTTGGGTAAGTAACTAATAGATTATTTATTTAGTTTTAATTGACATTTAATGATTATTACCCAACTTAATTTTCTCTCTCTCTGTCTGTCTGTCTGTCTGTCTGTCTCTCTCTCTTTCGCTCTCTTTCTCTCTCTCTCTCTTTCTCTTGACGACATCTCATGCAGCTCATAAATTGCAGCCGCTTGATAGAGGCTACTTTGGACCATTTAAAACAGCAGACAGCAATGCTGTTGAAGATTGGTTAGTTACAAGCCATGGCAAACCCATAACTACAAAAAAAAATCATTTAAGGCTACAAGCAAATGTCCTTACAATCCAAATATATCTACACTAAAACTAATTATTTGACTCTAAGCACTTAAAATATTTTATTAGTTGCTATCATAATAAATTTGATAATATAAATGTGGTAACTTAAAAAATTATGTTTTAGACACATTTTATATGTTTTTCGCTTCAATCGTAACGCCTTCTACTTTAGCAAAACTTTTCCTTTTCCTACCATCTAGCAAAACCAAAAGTTAAAAATTTTTTTGCAAAAATTAAAACCAATCACATATTAATACCGATCCAGATGGAAACAACGCTTGAGAGAATGTTACCATTACTGTTGGAAAGGGCGTACCCAATCATTTATATCGTTTCTTTGTAGGTAAGTAGACAAACCTTAAAAAATTATTCTAGATTAAATGAATTTTTAAAAAAAAACTAAGGATTAAATGTTTTGCGAAGACCAGAGCAGGATAGATCTGGGGTCACGGCAAGTCGAGCATCCTTTTCTCGAAGCAATTCAGGACATTTTCGACCACCCTATAACTTCGTTTTGGATAAAATTAAAAGCCTGAATTTTAGTAACCAAGCAGGCATTGTATAAATACGAAATATTTTAAATTTTATTCAATTTAAACCAGTAGTTTAAAAATTATAACTAGTCAAAGTTTCTTAATTTAGTCATTCACTCACTTACTGTCCGATCATCAAAACTATAAGGCACTTTTAGCAAACATAGAAACTTCAAATTTAGAATACAATTGGTGTTTAGAGTATAAATCAAGGAAAAACTAAAATATTTTGCAATTTCGGTCCAGTTTTCTAGATACACCAACTGCATAAATAACTTTGTAATCCCATATAAATATATAGGATTACAAAGGTACATTTGCAGTGAATGAATTAGTGTACAGTGCAACGGAAGTAGCTTGGCGGGCGACTGGCCTTTAAAATAACAAATATTCGGCTGAATATACTTTACATTCGTAAACTTCTTCCTCCGATTGTACTTGAGACTTACGATTACTAAAAATTTCGTCGTCGCCGATCGGATCGTTATTCGAATGTTTTCGTTGTGCGCAGATTTGTGTGTTCTTCGCCCGCCAAGCTACTTCTGTTGCACTGTACTTTTATATGTATAATAAAGGATAAAAGTAAGACTATCTACAAAAAAAAATGAGATGCCATCAAAAACATAACTTGTAAAAAACACCGAGTCTCGCAACTCAGTTCTTCTACCGTAAAAAGTTGTAAGACCCATGTAATACCTGCTAGACTTGGTGTTTTTTAAAAGTAATATTTTTGATGGCATATGTATTTCATTTAAAGATGAATATCTGTTGGAATATTTTTGATTGGATAATGGATACATATCTTTTACAGGTGTAACAATGTTGACTCCCAAAATCGAGATAGAGGGACTTGGTTCAAGGGTATTTCCGGACATTGTGATGGGATGATTTGAGGAATTCACTTTCTTGGAAAACGTGGCACTTTGTGTTTTTTGGGCGTTGAACTGAACAAGATTGTTGGTTCCCCACTCGACGATTGCTTTAAGATCTCTATTGATGGAATCAACCTGTTCCTGCCTGAGTCTATTTGTATCATTCACCGAAAGTGATCGATAGGATGTGAAAGTTGAGACAAGTGTGCTATCGTCTGCGAAACTGTAAATGGGGTTTGTGGTGGTTTTCAAGAGGTGTAAAAGAAATAAGGTGGGGGACAGGATGGAACCCTGGGGGACCCCGGCATTGGTTTTAAACGCATCAGAAGAAATACCGTCAACTGCCACATGTAAGGAGCGATCTTGCATGAAGCTCAAGAGCCATTGGCGCAGTTTGATTGGGAGACCGTAGGCAGATAATTTACTTAACAATGCCTGGTGCCAAACGCGGTCAAATGCTTTAGATATATCCAAGGCTATTGCACGGGATTCACCGAATTTTTCAATAGTGTTTGTTCAGAGCTGAGTGACATAAGCTAGCAAATCTCCAGTAGACCGAAGTTGTCGAAATCCATATTGTCTGTTATGGATTATCTCAAATTTTTCCAGATATTTGATGAGTTCTGTGTTAATCGCTTTTTCCATAACTTTGGATATTACATATTGTAATCGGTGAATTTGGTATTAGCTATCTTTGAGACTAGATCGGGTTATGGTGAATAAATAAAACATATCAATTATTTTTCTCGTACTATAAGTGAAGGAACATGTACAATCGAGCGACCAACACTGAAACTGTGAGTATTGTGGCGCCAGACACCGACCGCCGACACCATATAGCGTCCATTCGTACATGCACATGTTCATTTTCTTACAGTTCTTATTTGTTGTCTATGACACTATTTCCTTATAAGTAACGTTTAAACACACTAGAAAGCGGCGAACTATCAATTTATAAAAAGACTTGTTGATTGAACTGTTAAAAAATCGGCAATTACTTTTAAACGAAAAGCATTTAAAATGCTAAAATGAAATTATTGAACATTCCACTTTTTTGAGATAACAATTGTGTCACACTAGAAATAAATTACTATTGAATGGCACCTCAAGTGGCTAAATTCGACGGAGTGGGATTGAAACTAATACAAAACACGATAAATGCCGAACAGCCCTGCTTGATGATTACAAAAAAGTAGACGCTAAATTTATTAGAAGAAATAATAATGTATTCGCTCCGTGCGTGACTGCACCGCTATGGTATCTGTGAACTAAAGGATGCTGTCACAGAATTTTTAAATATATAAATGAATGTGGTTTGCAATAAAAATTAATTTTTATTACTATAACAAATTTTTTTGCGTGTCAAACCAAGTGACAATTAATCTTCAATCCTGTGAATTTTTTATGCATAAATTACCCATAAAATGTAAGTATAATTAATAATTTATGTAAGCTGCAACGTTTACTATAGTAAACAAAATAGGTTATAACCACAGTAGATCGGACTTTAAATAATATTGGCAATAATAACTAAGACAGGTTTTTCAAGCAATTAGTCATACCATCGAATTTTAACCTTAGACTATCATCAAAGGTGAAAATCTCGTCTTTACAGAACATGTCCAAGATATTGAACATCGTCGAAATAACATAAGTTATTTGATAAAGTCACGATTTATTCGACAAGCTTCTTTAAATATAAATAACAATTATATGATTTATTTTATTAATAAAAATTTTGAAGACCAAATAATTGAATAGCTTAATGTTTTTAATTTAGATAAATTAAGCTTGATGTGTCACTGATGTGCTGCAATTGCGTTTATAATAAGAGCCAAAAAGGCCGCATTAATTTACTTCAATAATAATGAAGAAAGCGCATCTAAAACTAGTATCAGGCAAAAATGAGGCAACCTCATTCCTCGGCAATTTGCAAAAAAAATATATACAATGGGAGAATATTTGAAAATATTTTTCCGCATAAATACGAGCAGCTGCAAGAACCACAGAAAGTCCAGATTTCTGAATTAATCTCAAAATCTCCTATGAAGCAAATTTTGACAGCTCAATCTTACAACATACACACATAGTTACGCCTTTTTCCCGTAGGGGTAGACAGAGTCCACTTCCTTTCACTTGCTACGGTTCTTACACACATCTTTTGCTTCCTCTACTTTCATCAGTGCTCTCATACATGCTCGTCGGTTGTTGTTACTCTTGACCTGGCCTTTTTGGACACTTTCTGGGTGTTCATAAAGCTATGCAGTGCCCCATTGATTTGTTTTGCTGTCAACATTCTTAGCTCAATGTCACTGTCATACTTTCCATCTTTCGTAAAGTTTGAACCCAAGTACACAAATTCATTAACTTGTTTCACACTTTCTTCCTCACGCTTTCTTCTCTTTCAAAAACCATTACTTTTGTTTTGCTTACATTTATTTTCTTTCCTTTGATTTTTAGGGCATCATGCATAACATTAACCATTGCCTGCAACTCCTCTTTAGATGACGCTAATATGACTGGATCATCGGCGTAAAAAAGGCATTTGACAATCAAATCATTCATTTTCAATCCATACGCACTCTCCTTTAAATCTTTTAAACAATCGTCTATGTATAAGTTAAACTTACTTAGATACTTAGATAATGTTGACCACAATTCACTCCTCACCATTCGGTCATAGGCCTTTTCCAAGTCTATAAAAGCGCAATAGACCTTCTGACTTCTATCCAAGAATTTTTCGACTACACCTCGTAATGAAAAGACCTGATCCATACATCTCCTTCCTTTTTTAAATCTTGTTTATATCTTATAAATCTTATAAAAACTAAGGTTATGGTACTACTTACTTCTGCTGTCTCGCTGCCACTATCCACTTATATCTTTGGTTTATTTTCCATTTTGCAAGTGGAAATTTATAAAATTTACATTCATTGTTTGCGCTCGTATATTTGCAATTCACTACACAGCAACTGCGGTGGCTGCAGTGACATTAATTTTCTCGTCAGTAATTTTATTCTTTTGTTAAGAATTAATTTTTACTTTTTAGTTTAAATAACTCTAAAAGCGTGTTTTTTAGTTTTTTTAAACTATAATTTATTTTTCGCTTTTTACTAAGATTTAATTTGCCATTCATCCCTCGGCACGTTTCTCACCAGTATATTGGATTGGCACGTCTGGCTGTGCATAGAGGTGTGTTGGTTCCTACACTTATGTATGGTAGTGAATGTTGGGTTTAGCAAAAGAAGCATGAAAACAGGATTAATGCTGCGGAGATGAGTAGTCTGAGAAGTATAGCCGGAGGGACTCGATTGGATACAGTAAAAAATAGTGGGATAGAAAACGCTGTGGTGTAAAAGAAGATGTGGTTACAAAGATAGATAAAGGAATGCTTAAATGGTTAGGACCTATAGAAAGGATGGATGAAGGAAGATTACGAAACAAATTTAGTGTGAATGGACGGAAGTCGGTAGAGGTCGACCTCGGCGAACATATCTCGATCAGATCAACATTGTTTTGAAGAAAGGCCAGGTCAAGAGTACCAACAACCGACGAGCATGCATGTGAGCACTGATGAAAGTAGAGAAAGCAAGGGATGTGTGTAAGAACCGTAGCAAGTGGAAGGAAGTGGTCTCTGCTTACCCCTACGGGAAAAAGGCGTGACTCCAAATTCTCTTGCTTCAGATGTTTGTCAAACGCCATTTTCTAGCATGCCAATGGTTCTCATTTTTTCACGATTTAAATGGTGCCTTTCCATGAATAATTCAGGTGATTTATTTTAAACCCATATCAGTACTTACACATTTTCTTCGGTGTTTAAAACCGATTAAATATAGAAAAAAAACATGCTTTTTTTAAGCTGTGTTTTGTGTTAAAGTAAAAACATTAGAAAAAACAATGACATACGTTACGGAATAAAAATATAATATTTTTTTAACGAACCAAATAATCATATTAAAATATAAATGAAAATAGATTATTTCAGTGTGCGTATTTAATTACATGTTGTGACAATTTGACACAGAAAACGTTGTTGTTGTCAGTATGAAGCAAAAAAAATCAAGAGAGACAACGACCCACTTGAAATTTGCGACAATTTGTCTCATTCTCATTAAATATTCGCTTATGAAAATCATTGTTTCGAGAAAGTCGAAAGCAGTAAACGAATAGGAAACAGAACCGTATTTAAGAGATTTGTTTTTTTTATTAGATTAATGTTAATGCCACAATCATAAAAAAAATACTTTATTTTATGTTTAATATTTTACTAAAACTATCACTTTGTTCATTTTAAAAGGATGCTAAAAAAAGCCATTAATATAATAGAAGTGTGTTGGAATAAATGGGTCATTCTAATAGACTGTAATGGGAAATTTTGCAAAAAAAACTTTCAAAATAACGTTTTATATATTAGCATATTCTGCAATAGAAGCAACCAATGATAAATAATTAGTTTCAGATTTGTAACAGGAAGTGGATTTACTTAAAACAGAGTTTTTAAAATTCTTTTAAATATAGTTACTTGCATTTGTACGACAGAATAACGGTTAAAATGCTGAAGGCTCGACGAGACATATTAGCTAGTCTTCTCTGTCACCTTTTTAACCTTTGTTGGAGAAGTGGTAGCGTACCAGATGACTGGTGCAAAGCCGTTTACAAAAAAAGGTTCACAGCAGGACTGTAAGAACTACCCAGGCATTAGTTTACTCAGCATCGTCGGCAAACTATATGCAAAGATATTGATTTAAAGAATGACGAATGAAACTGAGGAGCTGATGTGGGATGTGCAAGCATGATTTAGAAGGGAAAAGAGATGTATGGATCAGGTCTTTTTATTAAAAAGTATAATCGAAAAATTCTTGGCTAGACTTGGAAAAGGCCAATGACAGAGTTGTAAAGAATGAATTGACGTCGACATTGCCTATGTATGAAGTGAACGATGGTTTGCAATAAGCACTGAAATCAATGCTTGTGTCAGGATTAACGGAGCTTACACGGACTGGTTTAACATTAAACATCAATTTATAAAGCAAGTGTGAATGGGCAAGTCGATAGTGGTCGACCTCGGCGAACATATCCCGATCAGATCGACAGTGTTTTGAAGAAAGGCCAGGTCAAAAGTACCAACAACCGACAAGCATGTATGAAAGCACTGATGAAAGCAGAAAAAGCAAAAGATGTGTGCAAGAAGGAAGTGGTCTCTGCCTACCCCTACGGGGTATGAGTATATGCAGGTATGTATGTAGTCTTATTATTAATGGCCAGTTCACATACATATAATAAACTTTATTTGCCAAAAATTTTATTTTATTTAATAGGCTTAATTTTATAAAAAATCTGTATTATATATATATATATATATATATATATATATATATATATCACAATGAGACAGCAACAACATTTTTCTTTCCTATCTATATTTTGAACAGTGTTTACTAATAAATGTTTTTTATGAGAAGTGGTTTATGTACACATTTACTCAGAAACATTTTGATATTCAATGATTTGTATTTTAAAAAAATAATACAAAGACCCTTCTGTAGTCTTGGTGTAAAGTTTCACTTGCTTACAAGATTTAAAAGTAGCTTTATTTCTAATTTATGGATTGCCCTCAAAATAAAGACCTTTTTATATAATTAATTTGATGTACTAAAAAAATATTTACAATAATAAAAGCTATTGAAATATTTAACAGAAAAGAAAATTTTAAAGTTTGGTTAAAGTTTATAACAATTTTTGTACTTGACTTTGTTGTTAAAGCCTTTTGTGCAAGCTATTTTTTTGCGAACAAAGGTTATCAGTGTGTGTCAAAATGTCCCAGGACTAGCCAAATAATGTCACATCTAATTTGAAATATTTAAAATCAACATTTAAAAGATATTTGTTAAAATTTTATGATATTCCAACTATAATATTGAACTACTTGAGTGGTTTTAGTGATGTCACTTTTGTTATATTCAAAACAATTTAAATTTCGTGTGTTGTTTGAAAACTGTTTGCAATAGAAAAATATTTTAAAGCTAAAAGGTGTGTTACATGAAATCAGTGTAAAGTGTAAAGTTGTACTTACGACATCCCTTAGTAGTACTGTTTTTTTAAGCGGATATTTCTTAAACTACAGACAATTGTCTTGTATTTAATTTAATATAAAGATTATTTGCAATAACCACAGCTATTGAAACCCCTATCAAAAAACATATTAACTCAGAAAAAAATTTTGAGAGAATACAAGTTTATAATAAGTACAACTCGTAACAATTTTTGACCGTGTTGTTCAAATCTTCTGTAAGAGGCAATTTTTTTGGAGACTAAGGTTAGTAATGTGTTGTAACCCTAACTATAACTGTTTTTCTAAAGTTACAAAAAATGGGTGCCAATCTTGTGTAACTGTAAAAAACTTACCACTGCTTCAAATGTTGGGCGACAATTTTGTGTTACGTCAAGGTTTTCTCTTGTGTTCATGCACTGGAGAATAAACTTCCTACAGAGTAAAATGCTTGGCGAATAGCCGGCAGCCTGTAAATCAGATTTACACCAGCTCTTTCCAAAACTACCTTTTAAAATAGAAGGTACCTTGGCCTAGACAGTTCCTAAAAATGGTGTTCTCATTAAAGGTGCCCATCTGTACAAGCGTCTTTGCTATCAAACATGATTGGGATTGCAGTTTCCTTATGATCTCGACAGTCCTGTTGATGAGATCCTCGTTAAAGATTCCCATACTAAACAGGTGTTTTTCTGTTAAACAGTGTTCCCTTGAAAGTCCGGTGAAAAATCAGATTTCGTACCTGCTGAGGGACTTTTGTCAGGCAGCGGTTCAGCGAAAGTATCATTAGTTTGCCGTCGCGATCGAACATAATAAAGATTGCTGTTTCTTCATGCTCGGCACAGTTCCTGCAAATCAGGTGCTCATTGAAGATTCCCAAATCATGCGGTTATTTTTTAGTTGAATAGGTGTCCCGACGGAAGTCCGGTTACAAGTCATAACTTGTCCGTGCTAAGCGTTATCAAATCTTTTGTCAGGCTTTGGTTCTGCGAAAGTATCATTAGTTTGCTGTGCCTGGCCACTCTCATTTTTCCCCATAATCAACCAACACTCTTTGCAATCAAACATGATATAGATTGATGATCTCCACAGTTTCTGCAAATGGGGTTGTCATTGGAGATTCCCATACTAAGCAGGTGTTTTCCAGTTGAACAGTGTCCCGTTGGAAGTCCGGTTACAAATCAGATCCTGTCCCTGCTGAGCGTTATCAGATCTTTTGTTAGACAGCGGTTCAGCGAAAGTATCATTAGTTTGCTGTACCTGACCTCTCTCATTTGTCCCCATAACCAACTCTTTACAATCAAATATGATATGAATTGTAGTTTCTTTATGATCTTTACAGTTCCTGCAAATGGGGTTCTCATTGGAGATTCCCATACTAAGCAGGTGTTTTCCAGTTGAACAGTGTCCCGTTGAAAGTCCGGTTACAAATTAAATCTTGTCCCTGGTCGGGGTTGCCTTTATAATACTAATGCCCAAAGGCCTTTTGTGTTAATGTACTGGAGAATAAACTGGGCATGTAAATTGGATTTACGCTAGCCAAGGGTGCTCTTTTCAGAATTACCTTTTAAAACAGTGTACCGTTGAAAGTCGGATTATAAATGCTGAGCGTTATCAGATCTTTTTTCAGGCAGCGGTTTAGCAAAAGTGTTATTAGCTTGCTGTGTCTGACCACTCTTATTTTTCATTAAAATCAAACATGATGTGGATTGCTGTTTCTTCATGCTCCGCACTGTTTCTGCATAAGGGGTTCTCTTTGAAGATTCCCACACTGAGCATGTTTTTTTAGTTGAACAGTGTCCCGTTAGGAGTTCTGTTACAAGTTGGACTTTGTCTCTTGCTGTACCTGGCCAGAGTCATCTTTTCCTAAAATTATTTTTTTGCAGCAATATTTTTATTTTATTTTTCCCTACTTCTTCTAAATGTGCAAACTTGTTACAATCAAAGACTAAAGTCAATGCGGACGAAGTGCTTTATAATAACTTGTTGGTAATGAAGTAATTTTTCAATTTTTATTACGGATTTAAACGGTGTTTAAGTGGGTATTTTAACGCATTTCTGTGTTTAAACGCTGCAACGAAGGATGAGCGAGCAAATCGTGATGGGTACATTGTCTAACCATAAATATCCTTTTAGCAAATGTGATTCATTACCAGCTCGACATCGTAAACGATTACCAGTGCCGATTGTTCCGTATAGACTAATATCTGTTTTGGTTGTAATTACTTATTTATTGTAAAGCAGTTCAACGATCGATTTTCTTATGCCGCGAACACAAAATCGAATTTTGTAAGCAATTCTGCGTTTTATTTCAAATCAAATAACAAGGCCAGCGATAATCGATTTGAGCTGATAATAATCGTCAAGTCCGCACCTGACGAGTAATGTCCCAATTTGACCCGGTGACAGGCCACGGTCACTCCCGGTCGTTGTTTCCGCCATTTTGCTTGCAAATCGAGAGAATAAAGATCTTGTCTTTAAATTGTTACCACTGCACACGGTGCATTCTGCAATTCTGCTCGCCTTTATTTGAAATTCGTGATCTTTCAATGATTTCCTACAGAATTTAAATTTAATTAAGAATTATGATGCTTCGTATGACGTATAATACGGAATATTGTAGTAGTAATATCGTTTACGTTTATTCCTACTTTCATCACGATTTTAATAATGACAATACATGGTTCTATTAAGTGCGTCAGACGCAAGAATATTGGTTTCTATGTATTTAAATAAATTATCAATATTAAAATAACTGTTATTACAAAAATACTGAATTATTTTGTGTAGGCTAAGGAGAGCACCACAATTAATAAATACTGCAAGAAAAACAATAATTGAATCTGTTTAATTAAGTACTCGCAAACGACCACCATTTTGTTTACGAAAATGCAACTGCTTTTGTTAGGCTGCCTGAAGACACTCCCAACTTTAGGATAGGACGAGTTGTGCGCCAAGGAGATGTTATTGTTGAAAAACAAATAATGTTTATGATTTAAAAATAAAACTCTGGATAATTACTAAAGCGGTGTAACAAAATAAACCGTAAGGTAAGGAAGACCACCCCAGAGATTGAAATCAATAAACATCTGATCTCCATATTTATCGGCCCTCTAATTTAGTGAGGAAGGGTATTTCAAAATAATAAAAGTAATTTTAGTCTCTTGTAAATATTCATACTGTTCTGATCGACAATACAAAATAGAATATACAAAGAACCAACCATACGTGTTTCATTTAATTAACCATAACCTGCGCTTATAATTTTCAATAGATTATGGGCCCAGGCTCGCGTAAAGTATAAAGTTTCCTTTTTCTTTTCGAGATTTACCTAGTGAATAAACTTAAAAAACATAGATAGCAAAAACAAGCAAAACATTCAGCAATTTAACGGTGAACGGTACGGTGTTTGTAAATTTCGTGTTAAGTCGTTATTGTCGGAGTTATAAACCTTATAAACGTAATAGATGAAGAAATACCTGAGTTACCTAGTGATATATGGCAAAAACAAAATCTAAGTGCAAAAGGTGTTATTGTGGATTATTTAAGTGATTCATTTTTGGGATTTGCAAAAGGTAATTTAATGGCTAGAGAGATACTTAAAAGTCTGGATGAGATATATGAAAGAAGAAGTTTGGCTACTCAACTGGCTTTAAGAAAAAACTACTGAGCTTTAAATTTCGTAGTGACATGAGTCTATTGCAACACTATACATTTTTTGACGACCTAATTACCGAATTACTTTCTGCTGGCGCTAAATTAGACGAGATGGATAAAATTTCACACCTTCTACTTACTTTACCCTCTAGTTATGATGGTGTAATTACGGCCTTAGAAACATTAAGTGAGGAAAATTTAAATTTATCTTTCGTCAAAACAAGACTACTTGATCATGAAGTGAAACTGAAAGAATATACAACAACAACAAGTTTAAAAGTTAATCAACTATTGGAGAATATATTATATATAATATATATTAATCAACAGTTAATAACTATTCTAAATCAAGAATGACTAGAGTAAATTGTTTTAAAAATACTTCTTATAAGAGGCAATATAAAAAGAATTGGCATCAAAAGAACCAAAAATTTCAAGAAAGATTTAAAAAGTTTAAACAACACTCTCCAAATAAGTCATCAAACATAAAATGTGACCATTGTGGAAGAAGGAATCATTTAAAACGGGATTGCTATTTTTACAAGCAAATGATTGAAAAACAAGCCACAATTCAAGCAGTTCTCTCCAAACTTACACCTGATGAAAACCAAGGATTCGCTTTCATGATGAGCACCCATAAAAATATGTTGCTTGAAAACAGCAATGAAATTTTTTTTCTTCTTGATTCTGGAGCTACCGATCATATTGTGAATCAAGAAAATCTGTTTACCGAAATTCATGAACTTCAAAGTCCGATGAAAATTTCAGTCGCTAAGCAGGATGTGACTGTCATCGCAACAAAACAAGGATCAATTGACGTCATCACCAATCTTGGTATTAGGGGCAGACTGGAAAATGTACTCTTTGTAGCAGAAGCTACGCACAATTTAATATCAGTATCACGATTTCAAGAAAATGGAATTACCATAATTTTCGACCAAGACGGCGTTAGAATTAAGAAAGAAGGTAAAACTGTTGCCACAGGTAAGCCCATAAATGGTTTAATAGGTATAAACTTTAAAATATCTAAAAACCATGGGAATAATTTAATTATGATTAATACTAAAACCTACCAACTATGGCATGACCGTCTAGGTCATATAAGTCGTCAATCTTTTTTAAAATTAAAAATGTTTCAAATGGTAGACGTCGTAAACCATATAAGTAGTATAAATTCTGTAGATAATAAATGTGAAGCTTGTATTTACGGAAAACAATGCAGATTGCTTTTTCAAAAATCTATAATAAAAAACCATGTTAAACGACCTTTATTTATCATTTACTCTGATGTTTGTGGCCCAATAACACCAGCTACTATCGACAATAAAAACTATTTTGTAACTTTTATTGATGATTTTACACATTATACAGTGATTTATTTATTAGAATTCAAATCACAAGTCTTAAATGTATTTAAAGACTTTGTTGCAAAAAGTAAAGCACATTTTAATAATAAAATAGTTAATCTTTATTGTGATAATGGCGGTGAATATTTATCAAATGATTTTAAAGAATATTGTGTTCAGAAAGGTATCACTTTCCATTTAACTGTACCATATACACCCCAACAAAATGGTGTGGCAGAGCGAATGAATCGAACAATAATCGAAAAGGGACGTTCGATGATCGTTACAGCAGATTTGGAAAAATCTTTTTGGGGAGTAGCTGTCTTAACAGCCACATATCTTACTAATATGTTGCCAACTGCTGCTCTGCATGAAAATAAAACACCATTTGAACTGTGGCATAGTAAAAAGCCCAGATTAGAGTTTTTAAAAAATATATTTGGCTCTACTGTTTATGTCCATATTAAAACTAGGAAAACAAAATTTGATGAAAAATCATTTAAAGGAATCCTAGTTGGATATTCTCCAAATGGATATAAAGTATGGAATGTGGAAACGGAAAGTTTTCTTGTGGCTCGAGACGTATTTGTTGACGAGACTACTTTTAAAATCACCAGACCTACAAAAGGTGATACAAATACAACCTTACTACCGAAAACTAAGAAAACTGACTTAAACTCAGAAAAATTAGTTAATTCTGAACACAAAAATATTCAAGGCGAAACACAAACAGATAAATCCACTTTTGAAAATTTAAGAATAAGTGAATGAATCAAAAACATGCCTCGGCCTGTCCATACTGATTATCCAGATCCAAATATAAAAGGGTATACGAATAATATTATACTTAATGCACACACACTTATAAACACTTCTTTTAAACAAAACATGGTCGTTAGTAGATAAACCTATCAATAAAAATATTGTTGACTGTAAGTGGGTATTTACTATTAAAATTGATGAACATGGAAATCCTATAAAGAATAAGGCAAGATTAGTTGCAAGAGGTTTTAGTCAACAATACTTGAGTGATTATAATGAAACTTATGCGCCAGTTGCGCGTATATCTACCTTTAGATTCCTCTTAGCATTTTCAAATCAATATAAATCACTAATCCATCACATGGATGTAAAAACCGCATTTTTAAATGGAATATTACAGGAAGAAATCTACATGAAGGTTCCTGAGGGCATAAAAGTAGATAGTGGCAAAGTATGTAAATTAAACAAATCAATTTATGGTTTAAAACAATCATTAAGATGTTGGTTTGAACATTTTGGTAAAACAATTAAAAAACTCAATTTTAAAAGTTCAGCGGTAGATCCGTGCTTATATTTTCTCGACAAAGGTGTTTTAGAGAAAAATATATATGTTATTCTTTATGTTGATGATCTTTTAATTTGTATATGTAATGAAAATACAATGCTTAACTTAAAAAATTAATTAATGAAACATTTTAAAGTGAAAGATTTAAAGATGTAAAACTTTTCTTAGGAATAAAAATTCAAAGATATGAAAATAAGATTACTTTGGATCAAAGCTGTTATTTGAACAGTTTTAAATAAATTCAATATGTCCGATAGTAAAGCTGTTAGTACACCTTTAGAAAATAAATTAAATTACAGTAAATTAAACAGCGATGAGACATATAAAGCACCCTGTAGAAATGTAATAGGTTGCTTAATGTACGCGATGCTATGCACGCGTCCCGATCTTTCTATAGCAATAAATATATTAAGTAGATACCAAAGTAAATCTAATAAAGAATTGTGGACATGCTTAAAAAGGATATTAAGGTATATTAAAGGTTCTATAAACCTTAAACTTACTTATAACAGAAATGATAATTGTGTCGATGTTCTTGAAGGTTACGTGGATTCTGATTGGGGAAATAATGATCAAGATAGGAAGAGTACCACGGGGTATTTATTTAAAGCTTTTGGAAATTGTACAATTTCTTGGAATTGCAAGGAGACAAAATTCAGCTTCTTCAACTGAAACAGAATATATGGCTCTTTTTGAATGTGTTTAAAAAGCCGTATGGTTAAAACAGTTATTATCTGGTCTAAAATTAAATATATTATGACTGTTTTTGAGACTTGTGAGTTACATATATGCTCCAAATTTTATAAATACACCCAGTTCCAGATGACCTAGAAAGTCCAAATTTGGCATCCAGTTGGGTAAATACAAAGGAATAAATCAGAAACTAGTAAATTTTTATCATTTTATTATAATTTTTCAAATAATTAATTTTGTTAGGAACACGTTCATTGGAATTAAATATAACGAGCATGTTGATGAGTTAGCGAAAATTGCCATATCCTCTGGTATTAACATTAATTATCAATGTGCATCTTCGATGCCAACGCCTTCTGTAAACAAAAAGCAATAAATAAATGGAAATCTGATTGGATGCACTTTTGCTCAACATGTTCCAGCCACTTCTGTAGAATTCAACATACTGTTCCAAGCGTACCATGGTTTAAGAATTACAAAACACCTAGACGTTACATAACCAGTCTAATCAGGATTAGGCTTGGGCATGCAAGTTATCATGATATTGTAAAGGTGTAAGTAAACTTTTTAAAAGATACTTGAATTCGTCTATAAGCGGAATCTGAATAAGCTTGTTACCTCTGTGTTTTACCCAATTATGTATTTTTCCTTTTAACCGAGGCCTAGTGTTGTTTGTGTTTACTTAAAATGTTCTGACGGGTCCCTGGACAAGATGAGAATGCCAACGTACATCTCTAATGTATTTCTTCTAAAAAAAAAAATTTCTGGCTGTTAGATTTATAGGTTTTTTCTTTATAGACAAAGCGCGGCTGGCTGAATGCCTTACAGTCTATGGAAAAAAAAGAAAAAAAAATGTCATAAACACACCTCAAACAGTTATTTTAATATAACCGTCCAAAAATCGTCATTTTTATCACTGACTGACCTTTAGATCAAAACTCTAACCCAGTTCCAGATGACCTAGAAAATTCAAATTTGGCATTCACATAGGTAGTTGGGTAAATACAAAGAAATAAATCAGAAACTAGTAAATTTTTATCATTTTATTATAATTTTTTAACTAATTGATTCTTTTAGGAACACTTACTTATAGTGCCTTTAATGCAAAAATCAGCAATCAAAATTGATGACAGCCGGTCTTTATGTGGATTTTAAGGTCTTTACGTGAATATATAACGAGTGGAATACCACCCTTAATTTTTTTTTAATCCAAACGTATCAGTTTTAGAACTTATAACTACTCATAACTAAGAAAATAGTCGAACTTTCGTATTTATTACGTTATTAACTGGGATTTAGTATTAATTATATAAGAAAACATAGAAATTAACACAAAAAAGACAATCAAACCCCATAAACGTAGAGAAATACAGTAGGATAACAAAAACTATTTATATATTACATAAAATATTTTATAACAACTTAAAATATGATATCTTCTAATAACCTAGAATAATATATTGAAGCCTAAGCCTTATTATTAAGTACCTACTAAAACAATCATAAAAGAGCCCTATGTTCGATGGCTAGTTTTTACCAACAAGCCAAATTTTCGGAAAAATAAAATAAGAATTTACAGCTTTAGAACTTGCGAAGGCTATAATATAATTCGTATATTCGAACGAGCCAAGTCAGACCTGAGGTTTCAAAATATTATCCTAAGTTATTAGAAGAAAAGATATTTAAAGTTGTTATAAAATATTTTATGTTGTTATAAATAAATTTCAGGACTGACCAATGAACTTAACACCCATTTAGATCTCACTTCTTTTGTCGTTGAAGTCAACAACCAAGGCATATATCATAATATTAAACTTGGCTCTCATTTCACATTTATGTTTTTGATGGGATCCATACTAACGGGAATCGGCATAAAAATGTTTATCAGTAATCAATGGAGTTCAGCAAAAACCTACTGCAGGTAGTAGTTACTTATTTAGATATCCAGCAACTTATTTAACTTTAACCATTTATTTTATATTTTATTATATTATTTATTTTATAGTTTAATCGTGTATTTAGTCGTGGATTTAATCAGGAATTTAGTCAGTCACCAAAAATAATTAAAAAGAAAACTAACAAAAAATACTATATAGAAATCTAGACAATAACTGCACAGGCTTTTAAATTATTTTCCTCACAATAAGACTTAAAAATTAAAACAAATCAAAAACTTACAGTTAATGCCGAATTACAGAAAAAAAAATTCAACATGAGGAAAACACATCAAAACAACTTTCTCAGACAAAATTACAAACTGATATTACATTTAAAGGAGAAATTCCCGTTACAGTAAACTGTAGGAAAAAGTTAAGTAAACCTCTGACTTTTAAACGTTTGTGAGTAAAATGTTAAAATATTATTCTTAATCTATTAAAAATATAATAAGTAATCTAAGATATTGTCCAGAAGATTTTTAACAGAATTTAACAAAGACGAAAATTTACCAAGAATAAAGAGGACAAAGTTGTGAAAAAGTAAGTAAGTAAGTAATCTAAGATATTGTCCAGAAGATTTTTAACAGAATTTAACAAAGACAAAAATTTACCAAGAATAAAGAGGACAAAGTTGTGAAAAAGTTTGCATAACCTTAATTTTCTTTTAGTCCAGTGGAATTACGGCCAATAGTATCCAATTTGAGCTGTTCTCGGGAGTAACGCTCGCATTTGGAACACAGCTTCAGATTAGCATAAATAACAAGAATTCAAGTTATAACCTCCTAAAAATACTACAACTGAAAGGATTAGATCGGAACGATATTGAAATAATCAAGAACTTATACTGGCAACAAACAGCTGTACAGCATATTTCACGAATATACGGTGGGTTCGTTCGAAACTCGATAACCAGTATTCAACTGTACATTTAAGAAGTACGAAAGTAAATTCCCATAATATTTTTAAAAAAATTTCGTAGATAACGAATTTTATTTTATAAGGGACTTCTTGTTTGAAAATTAAGGGTCAATATTTTTATTTGTTAACACGGTTAATTTTGATACCAAATTTGTTTTTTCCCTTTTTCTTCTTCCTCTTTTAATAGGACTATGTCCTGTTTTTTTTTGTTACAGTCTCTGCTGTGATCCGGAGCTCCAGCTCTCGTACCATCGCTTTTTTGGTCTTCCTATGGGTCTTTTGGTGTTGGGCTTCCGAGTTTTTGCCCATTTCGCCATACATTCTGGCTCCATGCTACGTGGTCTCTCCATATACGTCACCTTGTTCTTGTCCACCTTACTACACCTAAACACCTACTTCTCAGTGTGTCTACATTTCTTATCCTGTTCCTAAGAGTAATACCTCTTATGGTCCTTGGTGTTTTCATTTCTGTTGATCTCATTATCTGCTTAGTCTTTGTTGTCTCGGCCCTGGTCTCAGCTGCGTAGGATATAACGGTCTGACACACGTTTTATAAATGCGGATTTTGCTTTCAGTACTTATGTACTTATTTTGCCAGATTATATCTCTGATAAAACCTGATATTTGTTCTTAATTACTTTATTGTACGTAATAAGAGAGGTAGGTAAGTAATCCAAACAAATTTTACTAATTAACTAAGCTAAGAAGCTTTAAGTCGGCTTGTTGATTCATTTTTTTTGGTTTTTTGTTATATTTCTAGAAAAGTAATTAGTAATCCTGGGTCATCATTGTAGTGGGTACCGACATTAAACTGCGACGTGTTTTAGATGTAAATGCTTTAATATTAAATGTACATGCTTATTTTACTGCAAAAAAGAACATTGAAGGTCCGTTGCTACCAGTTTTATCTATACGCAAGGGTGTGTGTGTGATGCGATGGGTATTGGTGAATCAAAATTAACCTCAGTTTTTAAAAGTGTGAAAGATGAAAATAGTGAACAAAAAGTTAAAAAATTTAAACCCCGCCGATATCCAAAGACTGTTGACTTTCCAGAAATTCGTGACATTGTGTACAAAATGCGTGAATAAAAGAACATGTCTCTTTAGATTAAATTTTAGAAAAAGTAAAAGAAAAAGATGTATTTGAAATTTTAAGAACTAGTCTTTGGAGAATTTTAAAACATATAGGGTTTAAGTTTAAAAATGAGGACAAACGAAAGGTATTGTGTAAAAAAGTTAAAGTCGTTCACAAAAGAATTGAATTTTTGAGAAGTTATACTCACTGTAAACAAGTATTTTCTTTATTTGTTTATCTGGACGAAACTAGGATTTTTGCTATAGGTGGAACAAAAAGAATTTGGCCGGAATAGACGGTATACCTGCCTACCTAATCAAAGACTGCCGCCAAGCTTTGGCTCAGCCATTAACAATTATATTCAACCTCATTTTAAAAAATTCCAATTTTCCAGATAAATGGAAGGCCTCATTTATATGTCCTATTTTCAAAAAGGATAATAAGAATGATATAACCAACTATAGGCCAATAACTATTCTGAATAACTTTTCTAAGGTGTTTGAAATAGCAATACATGAATATCTCTCCAATAAGGTTAAACATATTATCTTACCAAACCAACATGGTTTTATGTCGGGTAGGTCAACGATTACCAATTTATTCTGCAAAACGCAATTCATTGCAGAGACGTTAGATGAAAGAAGTCAGGTAGATGTAGTCTACACTGACTTCTCCAAGGCGTTTGATAGAATTAATCACAATATTTTACTAGTTAAACTGGACACACTAGGATTTCATCCAACACTGATAAATCTCCTTAAATCATATCTATCGGATCGACCGCAATTTATAAAATGTCTTGGTTATAATTCAACGGTTTTTTATCAAACCTCTGGAATGCCTCAGGACTCTGTCTTGGGGCCACTTCTTTTTATTTTATATTTTAATGTCATTCTGTCTAAAATTGACGTAAAAGCTTTGTTGTATGCTGACCATCTCAAATTAATTCACAGAATCGATTCTATCCATGATTGCATTAAACTCCAAAATAATGTCGAACTACTAAATGACTGGTGTGTAGAAAATGAGTTGTACCTAAATGTCAGTAAGTGCAGTGTCATGTCTTTTTGCAGGAAGGAGTTAGGCATTGTGTTTTAATATAATTTAGATAACTCGGTATTGGTACGACCTGACCTAATTAAAGATCTTGGTGTTTATTACGATCCTAAACTAACTTTCACTGCGCATATTGATAAAATCACTGCAAGCGCTTATCGCATTCTCGGATTCGTAATTAGAAACATGAGACTATTTAAATGTTTTACTACAATGAATTTACTGTTCTCTGCATTTATACGGACCAAACTGGAATATGCCAGTGTTATATGGAATCCTATTTATAATATACACATCTCTACAATCGAACGTATCCAGAGGCGCTTCTTTAAGTCAGCATGTTTCATTCTGGATGGTTTGTATCCGGAGCGGAATATATCGCAACAGTACTTTTATGATCGATTTGGTGCACACAGTCTGCTGAGAAGGCGGTCAATGTACTCTGTATTATTTTTACATAAAATTGTACACCTACAATTAGACTGTAATGATCTAGTTGCCATGTTAGATTATTATGTTCCTAGGTTCAATTCCCGCCATAATCAACTGTTTTTTCAACGAACTTATCGAACTAATATATACAAATTTTCACCTCTACATTTTCTAATTAAAAATTATTCTAATATAGAAAAATCTGTTGACATTTTAAACTGCAGCCAATTGTCAATTAGACATTATTGTTTAGAAACCTAAATCTTTGCTTTCAGCATTCATAATTGTAATGTTTTCTTATATATTGTGATAGTTTCTTGTAAATTATCGTATGTTATTTATCTAACTACTACTAACCCTATCCTGTAAATTGGGTATACCCCGTAGGATATTGTAAATAAATAAATAAAAAATAAAAGGACGCTAACATAAAGTCTATAAAACACACCGACGATAAAGGAAAAAGACACACTATTGTGCATGCAGGTGGCAGTTTTGTTGATGAGGCGGATCTTTTATTTTCGTCAAAATCAAAATCGGCCGATTATCAGTAGTAATGTCACAAGTGATTGAATTTTCGCAATAAGTCTGTCGATTTATTTTATCACGAAACTGAGTTGCTTAAAACACTACGAGTCCGATGGACGCCATGGTTCCAAACTGTGTCATATGCAGCTGTCAAATTAATAAATACAGCTGATGTTTTTAGCTGTTTTTGAAAGCCTGCGTCTATGCAGGTTATAAGGGCAAGTACCTGATCTGAGCAGCTGCGGTTAAGGCGAAACCGCAGCTGTTTAGATTTTATTTTATTTTACATAGCATCACTTTGTAATGAACCAAGTGTACAAAGTATTATTTATGTATCGTTACATTCAATAAAATGTCTCGTACTCTAACTACTAAACTACCTACTAACTACTAAATGTAAAATTCGGCTATTCATCAACATAGTCTCCTCCAAAATAAAACATTCATTCCACTGCTTTTTTAGCAATTCGTTGACTTTCTCATAAAAGAAATTATTTCAAACATCTTCCCCTAAATCCGCGGTTCCCGACCTTTTTTGTAATGGCGAACCTTTTTAAATTTTTAAAAATGTTCGCAACCCCTTTTTCCAGCAGCTAAATTCAAACAATAAAAAAGCACAAAAAGGGGTTGTAAAAATATATTTTATATTAGGGTAAAACTTAACTAAAGTGGTAATATGCACTCGTGCATAATACGCAATCTTGCTTCATTGATCCGTTAGTATTTTTACACATCTTGAGTCAGGATGTATCCTAAATTCTAACTCGTCTAAAAAAAGATATGGCACCATTTGACATATTTCATGCCAACGAGGAACTGGAGGTAATCCAGAAATAATAAAAAAATTAAAGCATTAGACTTAGTTACACCTAAAGGAGTAGCTAAAATAATAAAGGAAAATATTAACCCCAAAAAAAAGTACAAAATTTGACCTAATTAGTGGAAAAATACTGAAAAAATTACCAAGAAAAGGTATTGTGAAATAAACGCATTTAATTAATGCGCTGTTTCAACTAAAACACTTACCAGTACTATGAAAAACGGCAGAAATAGTAATAATACCGAAACCAGGTAAATCCCCAAATAAAGTAAAATCATATAGACTAACTGAGGAGTGGAATTTCAAAACGTCTCTTGTCCAGTTTGGAGAATTTTTGGAAAATTACAAAAATGTTGTTGTACTCTAAAAAATCTACCAATCTTTTCACTTTTGCTTCAACATAATTCTATTTGGACTCTGGATTGTTATTCAAACAAAAATTATGGAGATACTTATAATTTTTAGTCTTTAGCAAGTATTTTAATTTGGACAAGAGACGTTTTAAAACTAAAAGCTGGACAAGAGACGTTGCTTTTTTTCCAAGGTTCTTTTGCACTAAGAAACGTTAGCTCTTTTCTTCCTGCCCTTACTTGGCAAACTAGGACGAACAATATTGTCTGTTTCCTTGTCCATCTTCGACACTACACAACACAAACTGAAAACAATCTAACTGTTTAAAAAAGGAGACAAAAAGATAATAATAATAATAATTTTATTCATTAATACAATATATAAGTACAATTGGTTAATATTCTAAAATAGATAAAATGAATAAATTTGCTCTCGATAAGTGAGTACTCACTTGTTTCGAGTTAGAAATTACAGCATTTGATTAATGGATTGTGTTTAGTAATATATTAAAATAACAATAACAACAACAACAACAAAAATCTATAATAATAATAATAATAATAATCTATTCCTAAAACGTAAATGTTGCATATCCAAAGACAAAATAAAATAAAGAAAGGATAAATATAAAACAAAACAGAAAAAAATAGCAGAAAAAAAATAGTTTAAAATAGTTTAATCCGAAACGTGACACATCTAGGAGACTTTTTCATCAATATATTGGTGAACTATATGTCTGGGTCTTTGTGTAATAAGTTGTTTTAATTTAATTTTAAATATCGGAAGATATGTTATTTTTCTAAAGGATTCCGGTATTGTATTATAAAATTTTGGAGCAAGATAATCATATGTGTGTTGAGTGATGGATTTTATCATATGAGGGATTAGATGTTCTGTTTTGTGGCGTGTATTGTACGAGTGAGTGGGCCTTATTGTTAAGTGTTTGGTGGTATGATATTTAATAAGTATACAGTAATAGTACAATTGTCTTATGTCCATAATTTTTGTTTCCAGGTACAGTTGATCTGAAGGATATCAAAATTTTTTATCAAAAATAAGTTTTAGAAAACGTTTTTGTGTTGGTTTAGGTTTAGGTTTTATGTGAGTGGGGCGTGGTCGCCCCTCCACCGCGACCCTTAGTAGGTCTATTGTGGCTCACCTCTAGAGGCTACAGTTCACCGTACAATCCAGCCCTTCTTACGAAGTTCATGGTTGTATAGGGTGACAGTGTCCCTATATTTACAATTACTGCAATATATTAATTAAGTAAAAATGATGTTCTGATTTTTTACAACAAATTCTGTATTTTTGTAAAGTGGATTAAACGATTAAACTTTTCTTAAAATAATATTTAAATTAATTATAACAATCTTTCAGACAATAATAAAAACCTAATGATGTACAAAAGAGAATTAAAAACAACAAAAAAAAAGAAATGTTCACAATATTTAAAATTTCAAAAATAATTGGTTTTATATAGAATTCCTGATAGCAAAAGATTAACAAAAAAAAAATACAAAATAAATGGACTTGCAACAAAAATAATAATTTGAAACCCTCACAATAACCACATAAATTATATTCAGTAATGTATAAATTCAGATTCAACTTGGAGCAGGTACAAATTTAATGAAAAATAATTTGTTTTTTTTAAACTATTGAAAACACTTAGATCAAGCATATAATAACTGATAAGTTGATAAAATTAAACTCAATACTATGCAACCAATTGAAAACTTCATTAAGACGCCACTGTTACATCGATGATCCAAGAACAGAAACACCAAGTAGTATTTTTAAAGATTTACACTGTTAAAACACTCGAGCTTATTTCAAAAATAATTCTTTTTACGATGGCTGTCCTTCAAAATAGCAATATTGTAGGATATTTACAAATAAGTATGAATAAACGTTTTTTTACTTGGACACAAAGAACTATTGAGAATATTACTTTAATCAAAGTTCAGACTCGGCATATTATCCAATGCAATAAATAATTTTCAACAGTGTACCATTTTAATAAATTAAAATAAAACTTAATCGTGGTGTCAAAAATAAGTCACGTCGTTTAAATATACTAAAATAAATCACTTGTAACCTTTGAATACACGAATTCACGAATCCTGTGGCCTACTCCTGGCCGGTTTGAATTATGGATCTGTACCTGCTACTTAACAATGGCTTCTCTCCATCAGATCCCGCACGCGGTCATTTTAACTCGACCCCAATAACCAAAATATCCACCACAAAGGCACGACAGAATGGTCAAGTTAAACATTAAATGGTTCTTCTTCAAAATCCAATTAAGATGGCCCAAATACAGCCAGATATGAAAGAAAGAACCGTAGAAGTTCTTCTCACGTGTTAATATCAAATCGTTCAAAAAACTCTCACCCGACTTCCACCACTGACACCAAACGACTATCTTCCACTCCTCACTCCCAGGCTGGATATCAGAAAAATGACACGGGACCCACGTCAGCCAACCTTTGCAAATCTATGTCCCTAACTCATAATCGCGCTAGTCCGTGTTGATAGCCAGCCCATCCACACAGAGAAGCAAACCAAACAATAATATAGCTGACAACACACGACAATCGAGGTCAAAAATCAAGGCGAAATCTAATACAAAGACTCCCACTCCAATTAACAAACACATCACAGCCATTAATAATTAAATCCTATCCCTACTAGTATGCAACACTATTTACAACGAACAAAATACGGTATGCAAAACTATTTACGAACACCAGACTATCAGAGACACAATTAATAATGAAACGGTAGATGGGAAAAAATAGGCACGTGACACTGTGTATGTTTAAATTCTGTACCATTTATTAATGCCTTTGTTTAAACTTTAAACGGTTAGATGGGTTTGGAGTATCGTTAATTTTTAATACAGTTATGTGTCCTGCGAGTCGTTCACAGTGAGGCGATTGTTTGTTGAATACCATTTATAGAGATAGGGTTTACTTAATTTTTAGTTTGGCCCGACGGCTAATTTTTTCGGAATGCAACCAAATACTTTATGATTTAGTAACAATGTAACTGTTATTTTGTTATGGATCATTTATAATTTTGTATTTCAAATAGAAATAGCCGTAATATTTGTAAATTGTTTATTAGATAATTTTTTTAGGTAATGCATTCTTTATAATTAGATTGTATCCGAATCTGACTTTATAATATACAGGGTGTCCCCGAAAATAGTGCGTTCCTTTAGACACAAGACATAATACAGTATACAGAGTAAAAAAGTCATAACATTTTTTTTTGAAGTCAACGGTTTGCAAAAAAACAATTACATTAGTATTTATATCTTTATAATATTGTCTGCAGAAATTCAGTTAACGCCGGCAACGCCGCACCTCTATACTAAAATAATCTATTTGTTTTTAATAATATAATGTATAATATAAGTTTTTAATTTAACTGTTAGTAGTGTAAAGTACACCTTTATTGATCATTGTTAAGGGTAATTATACATGTTTATAGTAATTATGTATATAGTGAGTCACTCAGAATCGAAGCAAAAAATCTGGTGCTTCTTGTAAACTTTTTTAATTGAATTTAAAAAGTAGTATAATATTTACTTTGGAAGTAACGCCTTTGTCCTTCCACTTGCTACGGTTCTTACACACATCTTTTGCTTGCTCTACTTTCATCAGTGCTCTCATGCATGCTCGTTGGTTGTTGGTACTCTTGACCTGGCCTTTCTTCAAAACAATGTTGATCTGATCGAGATACGTTCGCCGAGGTCGACCTCTACCGACTTCCGTCCGTTCACACTCGCCTTTTAAATTTGTTTCGTCAATCTTTCTTCATCCATCCTTTCTACGAGTCCAAACCATCTAAGCATTTTTGTGTCTATCTTTGTAACCACATCTTCTTTTACACCACAGCGTTCTCTTATCTCACTATTCTTTACTTTATCCAACCGAGTCATTCCGGCTATACTTCTCAGACTACTTATCTCCGCAGCATTAATCCTATTTTTATGCTTCTTCCGCCAAACCCAACATTTACTACCATACATACGCAATAGACCTTCTGACTTATAGCCAAGAATTTTTCGACTATACTTAGAGAAAAAAATACCAGGCAAGTGGGGCCCAGGAAGAAGAAGAACATCGCGACTAAAGAATTTAACAGAATTTAACAGAACAACTATCGTCATCATGGTAGCCAACATAAAAACCAACAATCATTGAACGGTCATGATACCAGAAGAAGAAGAATTCGGTTGAATATAATTTCACAAATTTTAATGCACGATATTTACTTACTTACTTACTTAACAAATAACGTAAACCCAACAAACTCCCATCAGAAAAGTGTTTAAAAGTAGTTTTAGGTGACGTGCAGCACGTAATCACTTTTTGACACATAGATAGACTTTCAAGCTGTGATTTCACTTGCACGTCACCTATACCACCAATGTCAAACTGTGACGGCACGTACACGTTACCCATTACAATGGTCAATGTGTAGTTGGGTTGTGTCGATTACATTAAACGGTCAGAAAACGTTTATACATTCAGATTTCCTAGAACACGCAAATTATA
The DNA here is from genome assembly GCA_950111635.1 of Agelastica alni. NCBI lineage: Eukaryota > Metazoa > Arthropoda > Insecta > Coleoptera > Chrysomelidae > Agelastica > Agelastica alni. Next base: position 44,911,581 of record OX467711.1, on the reverse strand, counting down.
TTGAAACTATCCCGAATACCCATAAAGCTGCAGGTTGGATCAAACTTGGTGTTATGTCAGTTTCGTTGCCACGTTGCGAGCGATTTTTTCGTTGAAAGATATTTACGACGCTATACGAGGTCTGGCTATTAAATAACGAGACTGCGCGCGCAAAAAGCGTCCTAGAGAGGTTAGGGTGGGAAACGAATGGAGCGTTGGATAGCCGGAAGTGTCTACTATTTCAGTACGAAAACACGTTTTTGTCGCTGTAGTAGTATTTTTTCTATAGAGGTTAGAAACGAACGTGTTTTTTTCTCGTGCCGATAGCAATGTATGACGAAAACCACGAGAAATGAATCAATGTGAATGCGCGCCGTCGACGATGACGAAAAGGTAGCAGGAGTAGGGATGGCAAGCTGAAGAAATGCTTTGAGGTGTGGGCAGCTTCACCATGGGAACCTCTGATGCCTCGACTCACTTTTGCTATTCGACGACGTCTTCCGCAAACGTAGATGTTGTATCCTTGGATAACTCAGTAAAGCTGGCTCGATCTGTTTTTAACCTACCATAGGCTAAAGGGTTTACTGCCTTTAATCGCCGTGAATTTTGTTATCACAGTAAATAAAACAACACAAATGTCATCGAAAATATATTGTATAATTTTAATACATGGAGCTTACAGTTTCAAGCCTCCTGTATCTTCAAAATAATTTCACTGGTTGTTAGCTTTGAATTTTATTTATTTTGTCTGATTATATTGATGTGCATTTTACCACGTGGTGTTGTAAAGCGGTGCTCTGAACGCTGGAGGTGCTCATTCCTCGGCTGATGATATGCGAAAAAGAACGAAAAGCCGAAAGCCGGTTCGAACGTGGCTTCTTCTCGCGTTAAATTCGCCGTTTTTTATTGGTAACTGTCTTGTCACGTGACCGTATGGTTGGTTGCTACAATTGCGCGCGACGATTTCAGAATGTTCTGGAGAAATAATCAATGCACGTGTTTTTTAGCTAATCTTTAAATTGCACGGGACCTTTTTGTTTCTAGCTAATTACTAATTTTCACGTAAAGAGGGCGTGATCAAAACATAGTAGATCACAAAAACTACACGTGTTTTTAAAATGATTTTTTTGTCGGCATCAGGGCCGTACTGAGTAGTTTAAAAATCAAGGAATTTTTCAAAGAAAAATTGTACAGTTGGAAGTACTGATTTCCAACAGTAAAATTAAAAAAAATTTGACTGAATGCTATAAGTTGTTGAAAGAGGCCTATGGTGAGAATTTCTATCTCGTGCGCGTGTTTTCGAATGGTATGAACGGTGTTCTGAAGGCCGAGAGAGCACCAAAGATGACCCACGTCCTGGTCGATAACATACATAAAGTCACGCCTTTTTTCCATAGAAGTAGGCAAAAACCACTTCCTTCCACTTGCTATGGTTCTTACACACATTTTTTGCTTCCTCCACTTTCATCAGTGCCCTCATGTATGCTTGTTGGTTGCTGGTACTCTTGACCTGGCCTTTCTTCAAAACAATGTTGATCTGATCGAGATATGTTCTCCGAGGTCAACCTCTACCAACTTGTCCATTCACACTCGCCTTATAAATTTGTTTCGTCAATCTTCCTTCATCCATCCTTTCTACGTGTCCAAACCATCTAAGCATTCCTTTATCTATCTTTGTAACCACATCTTCTTTTACACCACATCGTTTTCTTATCTCACTATTTTTAACTTTATCTAACCGAGTCACTCCGGCTATACTTCTCAGACTACTCATCTTCGCAGCATTAATCCTATTTTCATGCTTCTTCTGCCAAACCCAACATTCACTACCATACATAAGTGTAGGAACCAACACACCGCCAGACGTGCCTTTTTTGACACTTTCTGGCTATTCATAAAGTTATGCAGTGCCCCATTCATTTGTTATTCTGCCAACACCCTTCGCTTAATGCCACTGTCATACTTTCCATCTCTAGTTAATTTTGAACCCAAGTACACAAATTCATTAACTTGTTCCACTCTCTCTCCCTCAATCGAAACTCCAAAGTTTGTCATGCTTTCTACTCTTTCAAAAACCATTACTTTCGTTTTGCTCACATTTATTTTCATCCCTTTGATTTTCAGGGAATCATGCATAACATTAACCATCGCCTACAACTCCTCTTCAGATAACGCTAATATGACCTGATCATCGGCGTAAAGAAGTCATTTGACGATCAAATCATTCATTTTTAATCCATACGCACTCTCTTTCAGATCTTTTAAACAATTGTCAATGGCCTCGTAATGACTGAATGGGTTCCAGATGGTGAAACTGTTAACCAAACGTCGTGGATCTTGCACCAGGACAACGCACCTGCCCATAACGCGCTGTCCGTGAAGTGTTATATAGCCGCTGGAGACACTCCAGTGCTCGAACACGCGCCTTACTCGCCCGATTTAGTAGCCTGTGATTTTTTCCGTTGCCGAAGATTAAGTCTGCCTTAAAAGGAACCCGGTTTGATTCGATAGAAGAGGTGAAGCGAAAATCGACGAAGCTCCTAAATGCTCTTACAAAAGAAAACTTTCAACATTGCTTTGACCAATGGAAAAAACGAATGGAACGGTGTGTGTATTCTTAAAATAAAACTCTTTTTCATAATCAGTCTCGTTATTTAATAGCCAAACCTCGTAGTTCCGCATCTGTCTGTAGGACCTTTAGGCAACCCTAAAATCGTGTAACGCCAGAGGGAAATTAGTCAGTTACGGGCATTTGTTTAAGAATTGCCTCATATTTTGAAAGGGTAAGTGCGGTAAACTGTAATTGTTAAATAAGGAGGCGATACGGTGTTAAGTTACCGTCTGAACAAACGATAGTTTTATACATATATAAATACATCGAATTACTTTAAGACTTACAATTTCAGCAGAGCGTGACTTTTTTGTTGGTTTGATTGTTGGGGTGTCGCTAACTGGCAGTTGTAGGGCTGTGAACTAAATACTTTTTCCGTTTGAATGCAGAAACGGACTTTAAAATATTTATTCTAACTTTTTTTAGCTAAAATTAGGAAGCGAGCTGTTAAAAATGCTGGATTGGTTAAGAAAATATGGCAATTTAATTACCAAAATAAAAAAAACTTTAAGGTAAAAACACGGTTTATGGTATCAGGGCAAAAACTGGAGAATTATATTCTTAAATTAAATAATTCAGCAATTAAATAATTGTTAATAAACACATGAAAATTAACATCAATAATTTGAGATATGCGGACGACACGGTACTAATTGCTGCTAGTCAGGAAGTACTGCAAATACTCAACAACAGAGTGACTGAATCTTGTAACAAATATGGGCTAAGACTCAATACTTCAAAAACCAAAGTTATGGTTGTCAGCAAAACACCAATATTACCAATACAAATCAGGCCATACGGGATAAAGCTAGAAAAGGTTATATCTCATACCTGGGCGCTAATATCAATGACAACTGGGACATAAGCAAAGAAATAAAGATCCGTATAGAAAAAGTCGAAACCTTTTTCTTTAAATAAAAAAGATTTTTCTGCAACAAAGAAATCACTTTAAAATTAAAAATCAGATTAACACGCTGCTATATATTCTCCACATTGCTCCATGAAGTAGAGAGTTGGATGCTGACCGACTCATCATTAAAGAGGCTTGAGGCCTTTCAAATGTGGGTCTGCAGAAGGATCCTACGAATAAGTTGAATGAACCGAATAAAAAATGAGGTAGTTCTACAACGAATGAAAAAAAACACAGAAATCATTAAAACAATAAAAAAACGAATACTCGAATACTTCGGCTACGTGATGAGGCACCCAGAGAAATATTATCTCCTTCATTTAGTGATACAGAGTAAGATTACCGCAAGTAGAGGAGGAGAACACATAAAAATACTGTTAGTAGGATATTTATTAATATTTTATGTTTTTACTTTAGCACAAAAAAGCTTAACAAAAAGATATTAAACACTGTTTTGTTATTGTTTTATACTTTATCGGTTAAGACTAAAGAAAATTTGTTAGTATCGACTTGAGTTCAAATTTTTGAATTTAACGTAAAAAGACGCCATTTAACCGCAAATAAATGCTGAGAACCATTGACATGCTGAAAAATGAAGCTCGATAAACAAATGTAGCAAGTACTTGGCACATCTCAAAACATAATTTCTTTTTTAAATGTTTATTATGTATTCTTTCAGTACCATCAATCAAGAAAACCTCTAAGATGCTTGTTTAACTTGGACTGTGGAGCACGTCCAATGAAGTCCATATCAAGGAAGAGGTTTAAAAATGTTAAAAAAAAAGAATACAAATTTATTTATCATTGAAAATGTTTACAACTGTATAGAACTGTATAAAAGTCCTGATGACCCCCTTTTATTTTTTATTCTCCCGTTTCCAAGAGACACCACTTTAACATTCCCCACTCTACTTTAAAATGTCAAATAGCAACCCCTACAATCTGCAAAATAAATAAATACAATAAATTGTTATTTATATGGCTGATTTGCATTTTTCTTGTGTTTTCATTTAATGTATTACTAGGTAGGGGTTCCTATTTAACATTTTAAAGAAGGGGTGGGAGATGTTAAAGGGATGTCAATTGGAAACTGCAAAATAACAGTTTTAAACCTCTCTTTTAAAATAAGATGTGTTTTTTGTTTTCCTTACATATACGCAAAATCAAAAGTTATTTGGACTGGTTGGTTTTAAAATAAAAGCACTCCTAGTATTCTTGTTTTAGGTAAATATTAAAATAATTTAAGATATTTTCTTTGCATTTGTCGTAATTGGAAACTTTTTTATCCGTGCAAAGAATAAAATTTCAAGGACGCCTCTCTACAAGTTTTGATGCTTATGTCGCAACAAAGACGACAAATTTTTATTTATGCAAGAAAGAAATAGGGAACAAATGAAGTCAATTGATCGACGTGATAAGACTGGTCAAAGAGTCAGCTGTAAGCATCCATGATGTTATCTATTGGGAGACAACAGGTACCCAAAGCTAAAGTAAAGTTGCAGGAGATAGTTGGCACCCTAAATTTACATTTAAATTTATTAAATTTTATCAAAAGGCAGGGTTGCATAAAAGATGCAACAGGGTTTCAAAACATTGTTCATATCAGTAAATAATTTATGCTAAATACGAGGGCAGTTTGATAAGTCAGTGACTTTTTAAATTTCCCGCGCAGTTACTCCAAATGCAACAGTACTGCCGTCAACTATAATCTATCAGTAGGCAACTTTCTGATTTTGAGCAAGCTACGTCGTGCAGTTGGTGTTTGATAGCCGTTCAAAGCAGACAACCTCGTAAATTTTTACGAAAAGGGAAAAACGTGAATTTCTTGTGCTGATTAAGCATTACTTTTTACGTAAAAAATCCATCACTGAAACTAAGGAAAGTTAAAACGATCACCGGCGAATATTATTCAAAGCTTTTGAATAGATTCGACGTTGATTTGAAGCAAAAACGGCCGCATTTGGCTAAGAAGAAGAAAGTGCTGTTCCATCAAGACAATGCACGTGTGCACACTTGTCTAGTCACGATGGCCAAAATCCACGAATTGGGATACGAACTGCTACCCCATCCAGCATATTCTTCAGATTAAGCCCCCTGCGACTATTTTCTGTTTCCAAACCTAAAGAAATGGCTGGGCGGTAAGAGATTTGAGTCGAATGAAGAAGTCATTACCGAAACAAACGCGTTTTTTGATAGCTTTGAAAAAACCTATTATTTGGAGGGAATAAAAAAAATAGAAAAACGCTGGACTAAATGTATCGAGCTAAAAGGTGATGTAGAAAAATAAAATGTTTATTTGCGGAAAAAAATTTGTTTTATTCAAAAAGTCAGTGACTTATCAAACCGCCCTCTTATTAAAAAAATAAGAGAAAATTGAATAAAAAATTCCTGTGTTGTAAAGTTTTAAAAATAAAAATAATTTACCAAACAGGCCAATGCAATCCTGCTCTGTTATGGTCAAGTTAAAACGATACGGTCACTTGGCGCAATATCTAATGTTTTCACGAGAATTTTACCTTCTTATTATCCTTTTAATTTATTCAAGATACCAAAACCGTGGTGCAGTCAGTCACCTTGTGAGTTTCACCTCGGAATAAGCTAATAAACTATTTGTATAAACCTTTATTTTGGCATGCTAAATGTCTCAAAAGTTTTATGGGGTCACCTTTCCTTAGATTTTCAGGGTCAAAGGTCGCGAAAATCAGTTTTTAAAATATCTCGCTTCCGTTGCCTTAAATCATATAGCACAACGTTAATCCCAGTCTATAGTACGGTTTTTTAATTCGATTATTAATTACTAGCAGAACCCGGTGTACGTTGCTACACCTCATTATTTTTTCTGGGATGCCCAATCCATATTGAAATTTTATTTATTTAACAAATGTTTTATTTTAATGCCACCTGATAACCAATATTTACAGTTTTTTCGGTAGGTGTAAACACGTAAAGATTTTTTGGTGTTCTAACTCTAGAGCAGACAACATATAATTGACCGTGCGAAAAACAGGAACTTAGTAAGATCAAACCAATAACACTTAGAGATTGGCATTGAGCCTTGTTGAGGGTTACAGCGAAAGTCAGACTGTAATCGCTTGAAATTAAATGGCAAATCTATTGAAATCATTGGAATTCGTGGTAACAGCACATCTTCCCCTTTCAATTTTCCGCTAATGATTGTGGCTTCGATAAATTCGGGGATTATTTTTAAACATCAAGTCTTGTTTCGTTGCATAATTTCGGGGGATTTAAGTTTCTTATGAGCATCAACGGTGAACCAACCTTTAAATTTAAGGTGTGCGGTGGCATTCCACATGTTTCCAAAGAGTTCAGAAACTCTATTGGATAGTTAACAGCTTGTTCCTCATCTATAACTGTGTCGATCGATTTATACTTGACAACTTAACCTGGAAGCTTTAATTGAATTTGATGATTAATGCTGTTTACATCAACATTTTTGGGAGCCAAAATTGCTCGTTCGCAAAGCCAATCATGATTTTTGTAATTGTTTTCAATATCGGGAAAAATTTTTTGCAAATTTTCAATTGATGTCTGCATTTGGCAAAAGTTGGACGGAAAAGATATTTCACTTGTAGTCGGATCAGTTATAAATGTTTGACAGCTTCAATATTTTCGAATAAAAAAATTGAAATGAGTTACCATTACCACGTCCTACACAAAAGTTTTTTTTCACTAAAACCCCCTGGTATATATAAAACAACTTCTGAAAATTTCATCCCAATCGGTCCAGGTGTTAGAGAGTTTTTGAAGGACATACACACAAACATTTTTTCATTTTTATATATAGATTACTGCTTTAAAATCTGAGGACAGTATTGATTATCTTCGCTACATAAAGTTCATTAAGTTAACAAAATTTTCCGACATGAGTCGGAAAAAACAGCATTAAGCATTTATCATTTTACTACTGGCCATAATTTTAATTTTAATTTTTCGTCAATAAAAGTTTTGGATCGTGAGCCGAATATCAAGAAAAGGGGTTGAAGCAAGATGATTTTCATTTCCTTGAATGCAGAATCGATATACAGGGCCCGAATTCACAATATAATAATTTATTTTATATATTTAAAAATCAATAAAGATAAACAGCCGGCGTTGATAGTATGTAAACAATTATCGCGAAAAAAAAATAAAAATAAATAGTTCATTAAAAGAAAAAACATAAACTCATATTATTTTTTCTCAGTTTGTTTGTGCCGTCTATATATGATTTTACTATTGTTGAAGGAAGAGAAATTATTCGTATTGATATTGTTATTAGGCGATCAATATTTTTGCTTAATGTTAATTGTAAACACGTTTGCTCGAATTTTGTGACGAAAACGATATCAGAAATTTTAAAACTTTAAAAGTTTCACAAATTAAAAAGGTATGTAATTTATTAAAACTATTGACTTGTTAACAAAGATTATTCTTGTTTATTTTATTCTAAGGGATTAATATGTGACTAAACTGACTTTGGAATTATGCTTTATTAATATCTTATGCATAAATAGTCAGTTGTTAAACATAAGAATAAGTCTACTGATGATGTTGACAAATCGTACCTATTAAAAGAGTTATTTTTCGTATGTATAGCCTTGAGAAAGATCTAAAATAAAGATTAAAACGTCAGAGATTTAAAAAGAGCAAGAAGTTTGTTTTCTTTCGTCCTAAACCCGCTACCCACCCCGAAAAATAATGAAGAAGGACATGAACCATAATAATATTAAATAAACCTGTGCAGCAATTCATTAACATATTTATCGTGTCCAAATTCAAACTTGGTTAGGCAATGATTTGAAGCCACAGGAAAGGGGTTGGGTGCTGCAAAATGAAGCTCTGGAACAGCATAATTACCACCTGCACCAAATTAGCTGCTTGGTACGATATTCTGCAACTGCAAGAATGGTTGTGGTCGCGCTGTGAATGCCTAAAATCAGAATTGCAATGTTTGTTAGCTTGTGACCAATGTAATGGACATACATGTCTCAACGCTTCATCGTATCAACATGATCTCGATGAAGAAATTTCATAGGACCCTGAAGTTTTTGAAGAATTGGAGATGAATGAGGATGATGATAATGACTCTGAAATAAATAAGTTACCGGAAGAAGAAGACGACGAAATGGAAGAAGAACCACACTGACTACTAATAATTAAAGTAAATTTTTTTCTCAAACTTCAACTTGGATTGTACTTAATTTTATATGATTGCTAAATAGGCACAAATATTATTTAAAAATATTTTCTTAATTTCTTTTCTACTTAAAATACAATTATCCTTAAAAAGAAAAATATTAAAATTTATTTAAAATAAATCACTTATTTACTTCTTTATATAAAAAAATTTTAGTTTAAAAAAATTAAAAACACGCTTTTAGAACAGTGACATTAATTTTCTTGTCAGCAATTTTATTCTTATGTTAGGAATTATTTTTAACTTTTTTAGTTTGATCAACTCTAAAGCGTGTTTTTTTAATTTTCTAAACTATAATTTATTTTTCGCTTTTTAGTTCGATTTTTTACTCACCCTCGTGCGATTCATCCCTTGGCACGTTTCTCACCACCAGTATATTGGATTGGGTAATCTTGGGTGAAATTTCGCGCATGCGTAGTTCACGCATTAGTTCTATCTGTCTTACTCTCATGCAAAGGATCCCTGAAGAAATTTATGAATACTGGCGAAACTAATCAGGATAATTGGATATTTTGATCGAATTATTGCATTGTCGTCGGTCTTTGACAAGTGTGAGAAGTTTAAATTAAATCTGATTGCTTAAAGTAGGGCAAAATCGAGGCCAAAAAGTCAGATACCTATAAACATACAAACAAACATCAGGTGAAACTAATATAAGTTTGTTCAAAAGATAAGTAATATTAAATGATTATTTGATCTATAAATATAATGTATTAAATATCTAATTAATTAACTTATATTCGGTAAAAAATTAAGTTAAAAAACCGACTATGGTATTCGCGATTGACCTAGCACCATGGCATGAGCGCTCCAAAATATTTGTGCTCTATCTCAAAAAACACTTTTAAATTTAAGGTGTGTGGTAACATTCCACATGTTTCCAAAGAGTTCAAAAACTCTATTGGATAACAGCATGTTCCTCATCTATAACGGTGTCGATCGATTTATACTTGACAACTTAACCTGAAAGCTTTAATTGAATTTGATGATTAATGCTGTTTACATCAACATTTTTGGGGGCCAAAATTACTCGTTCGCGAAGCCAATCATGATTTTTGTAATTGTTTTCAATATCGGGAAAAAATTTTTGCACATTTTCAATTGATGTTTGCATTTGGCAAAAGTTGGACGGAAAAGATATTTCACTTGTAGTCGGATCAGGTATAAATATTTGACAGCTTCAATATTTTCGAATAAAAAAATTGAAATGAGGTACCATTACCACGTCCTACACAAAAGTTTTTTTTCACTAAAACCCGCTGGTATATATTAACAACTGAAAATTTCATCGTCAATCTTGCTTTATCCAACCTTTCTACGTGTCCAAACCATTTAAGCATTCCTTTATCTATCTTTGTAACCACATCTTCTTTTACATCACATCGTTCTCTTATCTCAATATTCTTTACTTTATCCACCTGAGTCACTCCGGCTATACTTCTCAAACTACTTATTTTCGCAGCATTAATTTTATTTTTATGCTTCTTCTGCCAAACCCAACATTCATTACCATACATGAGTGCAGGAACCAACACTCCTCTATTCACAGCCAGACGTGCCTTTTTTGACACTTTATGGGTGTTCCTAAAGCTCTGTAGTGCTGATCATAATTTTATTAATAAACATAATACAGGTTAAAATGCTTTACAATGATGCTAAAATGCTTAATACTTCATGCTCTTATTTATCTGATAAATTATATAATAGTCGTAAACACCTAATTCTTTTTTTCCCGATAATTTGGATCTTTTTTGTTTATTATTTCTGTACATTTTAAGAAAACTCTGTTGTGTTAAAATAACTGTGTGTGTGTTGCTAAAAATGTATTTCTCATATTTAACAAATTAAAGAAAGAAAATTAAGGCAATAAATTAAACTTACAAAATATAAACGAATGCTAATTTAAAAAAAATATATTATGATTAGCTTATATCGGTCACCCGAAAAGTTTGTAGGTACAAAAATGTGGAATATGTTTAAATTGTGAGTAAAGCGATTTGTTACAAACAATATTATAATTTTCTAGCAACATAGCAATCATTACTTTCATTATTCTCGATGTACACAAAACCAAACTTTTTTTCTTCTTTTTCTTCTTTCTAATTAGGCATAATACCTGTTCCTCATCGTATCTTGCTTTATGGACGTAGATTGTCACTCCAACGTTTTCAAGCCCTTCCTGTGCTTTGCCTCCGCGAACGTGACTTATATTTGGCATACATACATACATAAAGTCACGCCTTTTTCCCATAGGGGTAGACAGAGACCACTTCCTTCCACTTGCTACGGTTCGTACACACATCTTTTGCTTCCTCTACTTTCATCAGTGCTCTCATTCATGCTCTTCGGTTGTTGGTACTCTTGACCTGGCCATTCTTCAAAACAATGTTGATCTGATCGAGATATGTTCTCCGAGGTCGACCTCTACCGATTTGCCCATTCACACTCGCCTTATAAATTTGTTTCGTCAATCTTCCTTCATCCATCCTTTCTACGTGTCCAAACCATCTAAGCATTCCTTTATCTATCTTTGTGACCACATCTTCTTTTACACTACAGCGTTTTCTTCTCTCACTATTCTTAACTTTATCCAACCGAGTCACTTCGGCTATACTTCTCAGACTACTCATCTCCGCAGCATTTTATGCTTCTTCTGCCAAACCCAACAGTCACTACCATACATAAGTGTAGGAACCAACACACCTATATGCACCGCCAGACGTGCCTTTTTTGACAATTTCTGGCTATTCATAAAGCTATGAGTGCCCCATTCATTTGTTTTCCTGCCAACACCCTTCGCTCAATGTCATACTTTCCATCTCTAGTAAATTTTGAACCCAAGTACACAAATTCATTAACATGTTCCACTCTTTCTCCCTCAATCGAAACCCCACAGTTTTTTAATCTTTCTTCTCTTTTAAAAACCATTACTTTCGTTTTGCTCACATTTATTTTCATCCATTTGATTTTCAGGGAATCATGCATAACATTCACCATCGCCTGCAACTCCTCTTCAGATAACGCTAATATGATTTGATCATCGGCGTAAAGAAGGCATTTGACGATCAAATCATTCATTTTTAATTCATACGCACTCTCTTTCAGATCTTTCAGCTAAAAATCGGCCCTTAAGTGCTTTGAATACTATTCCGCCACTTCTGTACTTCTGATAATCCAACAGAAGGTATTTTGTCAAATATCGCACAAAATTGGGTACAATTTTACGACTGTATGTAAATATCAAGGATAGGTACTACAAACATTCTCATCGACTTTTTATGAATCTTGCTGTTTTTGTTTGTAAATATATTCATATTTTGTTTAAAGCTCATACAATACAAATGTGCGTGCACGCCATCAATGATACGAGTATGTTCGTTTCAAAACTTAATACCAACAATAATTAAAGGGTTTAAAACACTTTAAAAAAGATATATCAGGTGTATAAACGTTGCAGGTGACTATGTTGAAAAATAAATAAGTTTCCTGCTTCTCGTGTGTTTGCTTCTAAGTTAGGAACAACAATTCTTGTACTATCCTCATACAGCCTAAGTTATTTGTCCTAGAACTGTGTGAAAATCACATGGAATATTTTAATTGTTTTATTGCAAAAGGCTTAGATCTGGGATGGCAAATTTTTGTCTAAAGAATAAAAAAAAAGCACCTCTACGACGGTTCATACACAATTTTTTAACGTCTTATAAAAAATTGTGACTTCATATAACCTAGAAAATTGTAGACGACTGCTATGTAAACAACAAAGTATTATATCCAAACTACTTGGGGCATTATATGAAAACATTTTAAAGTTTAAACCCACTTCGGTTCGTGTTCTTAGTTGAAACATAGATATTTCAAAACGAGGCATATAAACGTATATGGTAAGGTGACAGTGACAATTGCATTAGAATATGTCACGAAAATACAGACAGACGCTTTGTTTATTTACCTGCCAGAAAAGGCCAGAGGTTTAATGAAGATGCTGGATTACTGTTTTCTACAAAATTAAAGAGTGCAGACTACCACGATTCCATGGGTAAGGGTCTTTTACAAAGTGGGTCTCTAAAAAACTTATACCAGTATTAGAAAAGTTATCCCAAGCCTGTTGGAAAAAAAATCGGAGATACAAAAATGGTTACAGGCGAGAAAAATAAATTTTAAAGACGATTCGTGCAAGACAGAGCTATTAAGTCTTTGTCACAAGAATAAGCCACAAATTACCAGGTACGTTATAGACGAGTTACTTCAAGAACAAATACACAATTGTCTGGCCTAGAACCCTTCTATGGACTTTCCAAAGCCCACCAGAAATAAGAGGGAAACAGATGAAATGAAATCTTACTGGCATAAAGTGCCAGGACCAAGAAAAGCGAAAAGGCTAGTAAGCAATTCGCCAAGGAAAGCTAAACAGCTTTTCGGGTTGGACAAAAAAGGCTTAAAACTGGTGACGGGGCTCATTACTGGACACTGCCCTTTAAAGTATCACCTGAAAAAGATTGGCAAAACCAGGTACGTTATAGACGAGTTACTTTAAGAAAAAATACACAATTTTTCTGCCCAGAACCCTTCTATGGACTTTCCAAAGCCCACTTGAAATAAGAGGTTCGTTCGACGCTGGGAAACAGATGAAATGAAATCTTACTGTCATAAAGTGCCAGGACAAAGAAAAGCGAAAAGGCTAGTAAACAATTCGCCAAGGAAAGCTAAATAGCTTATCGAGTTGGACAAAAAAGACTTAAAACTTGTGACGAAACCCCTTACTGGATACTGCCCTCTGAGGTATCACCTGAAAAAGATGGGCAAAACCAGGTACGTTATAGACGAGTTACTTCAAGAACAAATAAACAATTGTTTGGCCCAGAACCCTTCTGTGGACTTTCCAAAGCCCGCTTACATAAATAACAATAAATAAACCACAAATGTTTGATGTAGTCAAAAATGAGATTAAGATAAATCTGGGTGATTTAGTAAAAACAGATAAGAATTTAGGGTTTCTCCATGTCAATTGGGGGATTTTTATTTAGACAACTCTGTAAAGCGAGCTCTAAATGAATTTCTTCACGGTCTATAAAGAAATTAACAACGCCGGTTCAGGGCACAGGTGCATCTTTCGACGAAAATATCTCCTTCTTATTCATTGTTATATCACTTTTTGTCGAAAATGCGATATTTTGCAGTTTTACCTCTTTAGCAGATGGATTTTTAGGGGTATACACATGTAATTATTGTTATAACAGATGGAATTTTAGTCTTCTTCATACACGCTAATTACTTCAAATGAGTAGTGAAACTCGATGATTGTTTTTTATCTTTATTGCGATATTTCTCGGTATTTTTTTAAAAAATGCGCATAAATTTAAAACGCAAAGCTATTTTACTGTATAAGATACATACTGTATGTATCTTTGTACTGTGCATTTAAAAACTAGTTAATTTAAATTATTACCTTCAGAGTCTATAAAATTATGACATGAGGTTTCATGTTTAATAAAGTTAATTTTATAATTACTTGAATTAATATCTATTACAACAATAATAAATTTTTAATAATGGGCAGGAAATTTAACTGAAAAAATGGGTGTTATTTCAGAAGGTTGACTTTTAAATTGATAACACTGTTTCAAATGACTGTCTTCTTCTTCTTATTTTTTTGGCTTATCCCATTTATATGGGTTCTGCCAGGTGTTTTTGTTTTAGGTTTTCGGCGATTTTGGTTGATTTCTTTGCAATTCTGGAGATATGTTTGACCCCCACGTAGCATGTAGGTGTCCCGTACAGTTTGGAGTGTTGGAATTCAAAGTGCTTTCGTGACCACATGTACTTCTTGTCTTCTCATAATATTCCCATACCGTCTTAACTTTTCATCTATTGCTACATACATACATAGAGTCACGTTTTTTCCCGTAGGCTAGACAGAAACCACTTTTTTCCACTTGCTACGGTTCAAGTCTTTTGCTTCTACTTTCATTGGCACTTTTGTACATGCTCGTCGGTTGCTGGTACTCTTAACCTGTCCTTTCTTCAACAAAATTTTGATCTGACCGAGATACCAACATTTACAATCGCCTTATAAATATGTTTTGTCAATCTTTCCTTATCCATCTTCTCTCCGTATCTAAAACATCTAAGCATTCCTATAGCTATCTTTATTTTTATCTTTCTTTGTTAGCATATTTTTTTTACACCACAGCGTGTCCTTATCACACAATTACTGTATTTATCAGAGTCACTCCAGCTATAAATATTTCTCAGACTACTTATCTTCGCAGCGTTGATCTTACTTTCATGTTTCTTCTGCCAAACCAAACATTCATTACCACATATACGTGTTGGGACCAGCACTCCTCTATGCACAGCCAGTCATGACTTTTTTAACACGTTCGGGCTGCTTATAAAATTATGTGGCTGCCGATTAATTTGCTTTCTTGCCAACACCATTTGTCAAAATCATAGTCGTACTTTCTGCATCTCTTAAACTTTAAACCCAAATATACAAACTCATTTACCTGTTCCACTCTTTCTTTATTGACCTTACCCAGGCATTCGATAGGGTAGGAACATTCACCCCAATATAATAAAATTTAACCAAAAGCTAAATACCGAGAATTATGCATATGTGAGAACGGCAAATAAATTAGGCAATAAAATACCTGTAGTAACTGGGATCAGCCTAAGCCCAATCTTACGAGGGCAGTTTGATAGTCAGTGACTTTTTGAATTTCCCGCGCAGTTACTCCAAATGCAACAGTGCTGCCGTCAACTATAATCTATCAGTGGGCAACTTTCTAATTTTGAGCAAGCTACGTCGTGCAGTTCGTGTTTGATAGCCGTTTAAAGCAGACAACCTCGTGAATTTTTACGAAAATGGAAAAACGTGAATTTCGTGTGATAATTAAGCATTACTTTTTACGTAAAAAATCCATCACTGAAACTAAGGAAAGACTTGATAAATACTACGGGGACTTGGCACCATCAATTTCAATGGTTAAGAAGTGGTTTACAGAGTTCCGTTGTGGTCGTACCACCACTAGTGACGCTGAACGTCCAGGTCGCCCAAAAGAAGTGATCACGCCGGAAATCGTCGATAAAATCCATGAAATGATATTGGATGATCGGAGAATGAAAGTGCGTGAGTTGGCTCATGCTGTAGGTATCTCAACTGAACGGGTACATCATATTTTACACGAATATTTGGACATGAAAAAACTCTCTGCGAGATGGGTGCCGCGATTTCTCACACTTGACCATAAGCGCAATCGTGTGACCACTTCAAAAGAGTGTTTAGCGATGTTCAGCCGTAATCCGGACGAATTTTTGTGCTGTTTTGTTACTGTGGATGAAACATGGATCCATCACAACATGCCAGAGACCAAGGAACAATCGAAACAGTGGGTTGCTCGGGGTGAATGTGGATCAAAGAAGGCGAAACAGAGTCTTTCAGCCAACAAGGTCATGGCCACAGTTTTTTGGGATGTACGCGGTGTCATTCCGCGTAAAACCATCATCGGCGAATATTATTCAAAGCTTTTGAACAGATTCGACGTTGATTTGAAGCATAAACGGCCGCATTTGGCTAAGAAGAAGAAAGTGCTGTTCCATCAAGACAATGCACGTGTGCACACTTGTCTAGTCACGATGGCCAAAATCGACGAATTGGGATACGAACTGCTACCCCATCTAGCATATTCTTCAGATTTAGCCCCCTGCGACTATTTTCTGTTTCCAAACCTTACGAAATGGCTGGGCGGTAAGAGATTTGAGTCGAATGAAGAAGTCATTACCGAAACAAACGCGTATTTTGAGAGCTTTGAAAAAACCTATTATTTGGAGGGAATAAAAAAAATAGAAAAACGCTGGACTAAATGTGTCAAGCTAAAAGGTGATTATGTAGAAAAATAAAATGTTTATTTGCGGAAAAAAATTTGTTTTATTCAAAAAGTTACTGACTTATCAAACCGCCCTCGTATTATCTACCGAAAACAAAATAACTCATTTTATTTTATTTACATTGTTTTGTTTTGATCTGATATAACCGCGACCCCGATCCTGCTATACGTCATATCGTCGAGAATAGTTAAACAGGTACATTTCGAGAAAACGACCTGTTCTGCGATCGTGATGAGTTTAGCAAAATAGCCGAGTAATCAAACAATAAAGGCCAACCTCAGTCGATGACTAAATGAAGCGGAAAAAAAGATGAATAAAAAAAAAGAAAAAAGAATGTAGCAACTACGATGCTCGCGCGATGCTCGACTGTCGGTGAAGTTTTTTAATCTGGCACTGCCTTCTTTATATTCCATCCACATACGTGCGAAGCTCGTCAGCGGTGAGGGAGACGTTGCAAAAAAGTGTTACAGACTGCAAAACAAAGAATCGCTAAAAGGTTGGTTAAGTGAATTAAAAACAGGATCATCCGAAGGTCGTTCTTGCTTCAATGATTCACGTAAACGAAGGACGATCTTAAAATAATTATTCTTTGTAATGCGTACTGTATATTCGAGCATTAATAGTTGTATCTCACGCTTGTGAATTTCGTTCCTTTTTTAGTTTAATTTTTCATTTCCCTCGTATATGTTTTCTTCATAAATTAAATTAATGCTCTTTGATTGGTTGTTTAGTTGATCGTTGACAGTTAAGTATGTTCGATCGATATTCTACAAGTCCATTGTTGTCGTTTTTTCGGTAATTATAATTTCGGTTATTTTCTGTTCAACCTTTTTAATTATTTCATACCTTCTTTGTACCAATAAAGTATTTTAGAATTATGTAAGCATTTTTGAGAGTTAAATTTTACTAAATGATTAGTAGTTAAATTATTAAAATAAATTTTCTATAAGACAAATCACAAAGTAGTAATAATTAGACGAATTTAAATAAATATGACAACAGTCGTTAACCGGAATTTAGTTTGATTTCTCGTTTAATAAGAGTTGATGAAATGTGAATTTTAAAAGTTAGGTTCTTTTTTGGTCGCTGGCAGCAAATACAATATTGTTTCGGTCCGTTCTGTATATACATATATATATATATATATATATATATATATATATATATATATATATATATATATATATATATAAAATATATATACATACATACATAAAGTCACGCTTTTTTCCCATAGGGGTAGGCAAAGACCACTTCCTTCCACTTGCTACGGTTCGTACACACATCTTTTGCTTCCTCTACTTTCATCAGTGTTCTCATACATGCTCTTCGGTTGTTGGTACTCTTGACCTGGCCTTTCTTCAAAACAATGTTGATCTGATCGAAATATGTTCTCCGAGGTCGACCTCTACCGATTTGCCCATTCACACTCGCCTTATAAATTTGTTTCGTCAATCTTCCTTCATCCATCCT
The DNA here is from genome assembly GCA_950111635.1 of Agelastica alni. Classification (NCBI taxonomy): domain Eukaryota; kingdom Metazoa; phylum Arthropoda; class Insecta; order Coleoptera; family Chrysomelidae; genus Agelastica; species Agelastica alni. The sequence goes on along the minus strand of OX467711.1, from coordinate 44,893,524 downwards.
TTCTACGTGTCCAAACTATCTAAGCATTCCTTTATCTATCTTCGTGACCACATCTTCTTTTACACCACAGCGATTTCTTATCTCACTATTCTTAACTTTATCCAACCGAGTCACTCCGGCTATACTTCTCAGACTACTCATCTTTGCAGCATTAATCCTATTTTTATGCTTGTTTTGCCAAACCCAACATTCACTACCATACATAAGTGTAGGAACCAACACACCTCTATGCACCGCCAGACGTGCCTTTTTTGACACTTTCTGGCTATTTATAAAGCTATCCAGTGCCGCATTCATTTGTTTTCCTGCCAACACCCTTCGCTCAATGTCACTGTCATACTTTCCATCTCTAGTAAATTTTGAACCCAAGTACACAAATTCATTAACTTGTTCCACTTTTTCTCCCTCAATTGAAACCCCACAGTTTGTTATGCTTTCTTCTCTTTCAAAAACCATTACTTTCGTTTTGCTCACATTTATTTTCATCCCTTTGATTTTCAGGGAATCATGCATAACATTAACCATCGCCTGCAAGTCCTCTTCAGATAACGCTAATATGACTTGATCATCGGCGTAAAGAAGGCATTTGACGATTAAATCATTCATTTTTAATCCATACGCACTCTCTTTCAGATCTTTTAAACAATTGTCTATGTATAAGTTAAACAGCCATGGCGAAGCCACACATCCCTGTCTCACACCTTTTTCGATGTTAAACCAGTCCGTGCAAGCTCCGTTTATCCTGACACAAGCAGTGGAATCCTCGTAAAGTGATTTCAGTGCTCGTATTAAACTACCACTCACCCGGTACATAGACAATGTAGACCACAATTCACTCCTCACCACTCTGTCATAGGCCTTTTCCAAGTCTATAAAAGCGCAATAGACCTTCTGAGTTCTAGCCAAGAAATTTTCGACTATACCTCGTAAGGAAAAGACCTGATCCATACATCTCCTTCCTCTTGTAAATCCTGCTTGCACATCCCATATATATAGAAAATCCACACACACCAACAGGATCACACCATCCGTCTTAAATCCAAGGAGTAGTAAACTCACTGATTTTTAGATCCTTATGTCTTACCGTTACAAAACGGCTATAATCAACGCAGCATATCAAAAGCAATAAAACAGCAAAAACACCCACGACAAAAACAAGATAATGACAACACAGATAGACCTAGATCTATCTTACCGTGCATTCAATGAACCACTGACAAAATCGGAAGAATCCTTCGAAAATCTCTACAGCTTATAAACCTCAACAAACTATAAGATCTATTCTAAGAAACTCCAAACACAAAATTAAACCAGAATATCAAGGTGTCTACAGCGTGTCATGTGGAAATTGCAATTTAACCTACGTCGGGCAAACTAATCGAAGAATCTCTGCCAGATTAGAAGAACACAAGTTAGCCATTAAAAACAAACAAATAACATCTGCTCTCTTTCAACATTAAAACAAAACTGGTTACAAAATTAATTTCAACAGCTGCAAAAAAATAGCCAATATCGAAAACTACAAAACAAGAACAATACGTGAGGCCATTGAAATAGAGAAGATGGGGCACCTCAACAAAAGAGACGATGCTTTGCACTTACCATCTACATGGAAAACCATAATTAAAAAACAAACGAAACCACAACATCTGAACACAACCGACATAATACCAAACGAAATTTCGGAGGGGGTGGAGCCAATGCCAAGCAATGAGCGTCGTTACAATCTTCGGCGCAAACCAAGAAATATTACCTGATTTGACGACAGAAACTCTCAGTCCTTAGCCGACCAGCGAAGACTACGCATAGAAAATGACAAGTGAGATCTTGGCGAAACGTCTGCAAAAATCCAATCGAATTTTAACTAACAAACGGATGCAATCCCGGATCGATATTTCATCACATTTTACCATCCGTGAATCACTACGCTTTTTTTCGACTGTACTTATAGTATTATTTCAAATTCACGGGTATTCAGTCTAAACTCTTCTTTACTTTGCCAAGCTTTCGACAAATTTTTTGTCTTTTTCAATGCTAAAAATTAAAAATGGTTAAAAAACATCGAATATAAATAAATGGTATAACCTTACATGCAAAATGAGTTAAATTAACGAATATAACATACCTACGTTGTACCTATGATTAAATACTATTAATTACCATGCTAAATTTTAAAATCCATAAAAGTGCACTCTTAGTATCACCGGCTCACCGTCAGTTGCTCTAAAAAAAAAACAATGTTTTCATGAAAGAAATTTAAAACACACACTCACTCCGCAATGACAAAAAAATTCTACCATATATCAACTTCATAGAGTCACCAGCATTATAAAAAATGCTCTGCATAAAGGAAAAGTTATTTCAGCTATATTGTTAGACGTCGCTAAAGCATTTGACAAAGTTTGGTATAAAGGACTTGTTCATAAATTAAATTTTATTCTTCCTAAAACATATACAGATATTATTATGTATGGGGGCAAGGGAAAGTTTGATACGAGTGATTGCGTCAGGATAAACGAAGCTAACGCGGGCTGGTTAAACATCAAAAAATGTGTAGACAGGGATGTGTGGCTTCGCCGTAACTGTTTATTTTATATATAGATAGTTGTTTAAAAGATTTGAAAGCAAGTGCGTGTAGATAAAGAATTAATAATTTGATCGTTAAAAGCCTCCTTTCCGCCGATGATCAGGTCGTATTAGCATCATCTGAAGAGGAGTTGCAGGGCAATGGTTAATATTATGCATGGTACCTCAAAGTAAAAGTAAATGTTAGCAAGACAAAAATAATGGTTTTTAAAAGAGAAAAAAACAATGCAAACTGCGAGGAACTGATTGAAGGAGAAAGAGTGAAACAAGTGAATGAGTTTGTATATCTGGGTTCAAAGTTTACTAGAGATGAAAAGTATGACTGTGATATTGCGCGAAAGGTGGGGCGAGAAAAGGAACGCTGTGGTGCAAAACAGGAGATGTGGTAAAAATGATAGATGAAGAAATGCTTGGACGATTTGAGAGAGAATGGATAAAAGAAGATTGACGAAACAGATTTATAATGCGAGGCCAGATCAAGAGTACCAACAACCGAAGAGCATGTATGAGAGCACCGATGAAAGTAGAGGAAGCAAAAGATGTGTGTACGAACCGTAGCAAGTGGAAGGAAGTGGTCTCTGTCTACCCCTATGGGAAAAAGGCGTGACTCTATGTATGTATGTATGTTTAGCCATAACTCATTAGGCAAAAAAGATATGTTGTAATTTACCTAAGTAACAGGGTGTAACTAACGCCCTGTATGTAAAGTGTTAAATTCAGCATAAAATTCGTTATTTTTATGCCTAAAAACATAAAATTGCCAATTTTCAAGACGATGCTGCTTAAAATTACAAAATTATTAAGAAATTTCAAATTAAAATTCCAACTTTAAATACCCTGTATCTCGTAAACCTGCAGCATTTGTATAGGACATGTTAAGCTCAATAGCTATATTTGGATGTGTAGTATCTTCAGTTCAGAGATTGCTTATTTTTAATGAATCACCCTGTATAATTTAATTATGTTGTAAATGGGACACTAGAAGCGAAAATAATGGTATACCTGAGTGCGACACTACTAGCGACTGTTGCCTTCTCTACTTCGGATCACAGCATTTATGCGTCTAGGCATGCTTCTAATTAAATTTTGAATACAATCTTGAGGAATTTGTTCCCATGCTGTAATAACTGCATTTTCAAGTTACCTCAGGTTTCTAGGTGCAAGTATTTGACTTATTATCATTATTACTACTTAATAGACACTAACTCTATTAAAACATTGATTGGCCTTAATTTAAATCATTTTAAGATAAAGCTAAAATAAGAATTTTTACGTCAAGTTAATTCCTTCAATACCATGCATTGTTTTTACTAATATCTTTAAAATATTATTATAATCATAGTAAAGCTCAAAACGTAATTGGGGCAAGTATTAAAAAGTTAAAACAGAAAAATGTAGGCATAAAAACAATAATTTTTCTTTAATTCATACTGATTTAAAGCCCAATTAAACTCGTAACTCAACTGTTATTGCATCACCAAACCCATCAGATTTTATTTGTGTTTCAATGTAAAAAAAATGTATATGAGAGTGTCGAAATAAAATTATTAACTTTCCAACAATGATCCATTGAAAAAAATATTCGGCTCAAATTATTTTAAATCTATTTCGTATTTGGATTCTCTCGCTCCGTTTTGCTTAGAGCAATATTATTCAAAAGGCCGGATAAGGTCCACGGAATCTGCTCTCGTGTACCCCGCCTCTTTTTTTTCCCTCCCCACCCATGGTTAACTCGAGCCGCAAAACAACCCTAAAGACGTCGCGGGAGTCGTTGGAAGTAGGAAGTTTTCTTCCCACCTCGTTCCGCACCCACGATATATACACCCGAGCAGTTGGATGGCGATGGACGACTGCACCAACTCTTTCTTAACTAATTCGACAAAAAATTTGTCCTTTTTTTTTAACCTGGCGTTCAAGTTTATGAAAAAGACGTAAAGGGCAGCTTTGTATTTGTACTATTGGAAACCAACCATTTACTTCTTAGACAGATTTTAGAGCCACCTTGGCACGTTTTTCTGAACACCGGATTGTATTCAATGAGATTTGTTGGAGAATCATCGTTATTTTTCTCGATATGAAAAAAATCCACCAGACAAGCAACTGCCTCTCCTCCTCGCCACGATAATTCTACAGCAGCAATATGGTAAAATTTACGAATAAGACCTTCAGGAGTATTTTCATCCCACAGCAATATTATTTTGTTAACTTCAAACAAATTTAACGAAACTGAACAGGACTTACGTTTACATGGATCTACTTGTAGTTTCTTCCTGATTGCATCGCGGGCATCTTGGGCTGGTTTAAATACTATATTGTTAAACGTGTTAATCATAATATTAGTCATTATAGTACTTTTATTGCAAAAGTTTGCACAAAACGTTTCACATTGTCTTCACCGTTGCTTCTTTAAATTCGCTCTTGTCTTTCTTTCCCCTATTGACCGGCAAGTCTTCTACGCTTCTATGTTCATTTAATTCATATCCTCGTTCGCAGTAAAATTGCATAAATATTCTCCAAATATATTTGGGACTGTAGGTTCGCATTGCCAAAACGTGACTTTTTGAAATTTATTTGGAATGAAGTTGTCAAACTCAATCACGTTGTCATAGCGATTAATATTGCAATTATCAGTAGTAGTAACCCAAGGACATTGATAATTGTCGAAACAATTTTATAACAAATTTCGAAAGCTTGTTGCTTGGAAACATACCGACGCCGTAGGCGGAGGTCTGTTGCTTATAAGCAACAAGCTTGAGATAGATGTTATAAAATTTTTGAGCATTCATCAATGTTCGAGGGTTATTCGGATAGAAATTTTTTTGCTGATTATGGAAATAAATACAGAGCAGAAACAATTTATTTGAATGTACAATTATCAAAAGTACAATTAGAAAAATATTTTTCTTGTAGAAGCTTACTTGTTATGTTCCACATGGTTTTGACAGTAGCTTCTTTAAACTCTGTACCATCTTTTCTTCTCATATTCACAGCCCAATCCTTTAAAATCGACGCCAATTCTTCCACCGTCCGATTTCCATCTAATTCATATTTTCTTACATCACAAAAGTTCATGAACGCTTTCCACACAAAATTTTTATTGTGAACAGTATTCTTCGCTATATTCTATGCTATAATTTCATCAATATTATCTTGAGTATCACAACCAAATCGTGACATTGAAATATTTGAATTGTCAAAATCGAATTGAAAGGAAATGTAGGTATGTATCCATAGCAACATGACATGATTTAGTGAAAAGAGCCCATGAGCTCTTTTCAGTATAATTTTGTTTTGATTGGTTGTGTTTGATCGGATGACCACAAATTGACTGATTTTATTGGATATCAACTTGAGCAAAAAATTTTCAGTGTAATGTTGACATGATTGGTGAAATTGTTTTATGTGACACAAAATGACAAAATTTAAATGGTTTTTAGAACTGTCAAAAAAATTTCAAAATAATTTGCTGCCTAAAATCCGAATCCAAAGATAAAATAAGGCATTCCAAATCACGTGACCCAATATGGCGTTTAAGTGCAAACAGCTGTTTGAAGTATTATAAAAAAGGTTTTGCTACGTGTTGACTAAGGTTAGGTTAGGTTAGGTATCATGTAAGTGGGTCGTGGTCGCCCCTCCACCGTGACCCTTAGTAGGTCTATTATGGCTCACCCCTAGAGGTTACAGTTCACCGCACAAACCAGCCCTTCTCACAAAGTTCATGGTTGTATAGGGTGAGATTTTTTTTAAAATCGGTAGCTTCTAGGTTGGTGTAACCAAATATGTTGAACCTTATTCTTCCCAGGCATGAACATAGTATATGTTCAGCAGTTTCGTCTTCCACGCAGCAAAACCGACAGTCCGTTTGTTGGTTCAGACCTATTTTTCTGAGGTGGTATCTTAGACGACAGTGTCCTGTAAGCTGTCCGGTTTAAATACGCAGGTGCTCTATTCTGTCGGATTTTTTGTTTCCCTCCACCCCCTGGTGCCCAGGTACCCACAGTAGGGTCACCCTGTTGTTCTCACCAAGGTACTCTAAGGACTCGATGCAATTCCATACAAGTTTTGATCTTGTTGGAGCTCATTGCTTTAGAAGCAGCCTGGCTGTCTGATATTATATTTATGTTTTTGTTTGCTAGAGGTGTGTTGGTCAACTCTCTTGCACACAATTCGATAGCGAAGACTGAAAGTCTGAAAGATTGTAGAATACCTGCCAAGACTGGTAGATATTTTAATCTTTGGTTTCCTGCTAAAAACACCGGCCCCAACTCCATCTGGGGTTTTTGAGCCATCTGTGTACATTACATATTCATTCTCTGGGAAGAGGATTTTTCCCCTTACCCAATCGTCTCTCTTCGGAAAAAGAACTTTAAACGAGTCAGGAACCATCCTGAGAATTTGGTGGTTTTTTGTTTTACTCAGTATTCCGGAGTGATCTCCGAGTTGTTCTTCATTAATTTGCTTTTCCCAAGACAGGAATCTGTAGGAGACTATACTGGCCTCCCTCTCTAAGAAAATATCTAGGAAAGGAATATTTAGGATTTGTTCCATCGCTGCCGTTGGTGTGCTGAACATAGCTCCAGTTATGGCCAGGCATGCCAGCCGCTGAAGGCCAGCAAGCTTTGCTCTAGCTGTCTGTTGTAACACTTTGGTCCACCAGACTACTGAACCATACGTGACCATAGATATTATCATTGTTTAATAAATCCAGTAAATCTGTTTGGGGTTCATTCCTCAAGATTTGCCGCATACTCTTTTAAGATTCCAGAGAGAAAACCTGCCTTTGTTGACTAAATTAGAAGAAGAATTTTTCTTCATCCCCATTGTAACGACTTCTTTAACCAACTACAAGGCCTGTAGCAGTCATTTATTTGTAAGAATACCACCAATTAGCCCTAAAAGAGCAATATAATACCAAATATTACCTCTGCAGAAATATCATCGGTCATTTCACCGTTGGTAATATTTTCGAGATTGACCCGACTGGTTTAATCTTCGCACCCTTTTACTGTTACACTGGGCTCTTTCTTTCAACGAACTGCCAAGCTCATTTCCAGCAGAAGTCTTCCGCGATACATACAATCTTTACCGCATAATTGAAAAATATATATCAAAATATAAATATTAACATGGACACTGATTTTCAAAAATATCGATTGATTATTTTATCATTTCGTAGTCAGCAAAACGGGCAGGTTGTCACTGTGATCGTTCTGGATGTTTTGAAATAGACTTGGCAGCATAGCCCGCTTTCGGTTTTGGTGACCGAAGTACGAGTACTGTTGGTAATCTTGGTATTTCGAATGATTATTAAATGCCAAAAATAACTGCGAAAAACTGCTTCACAGAGAAGGAAGCGAAAGCATTGAGCTGATAAAAAATACAAGTATTCTACTGACACGAATCGGGTTTATGTCGCCTCAAACGTTCTTAGTCTTTCTAAAACTGATTTACAAATTTCAAGTCGGAGGATTATTTAATGAATATGTCGTACAACATTTCTGCTCCCGGAATCAAGCACCAGCATCTCCGATCGCGTGAGCTGCGACAGCCCGTATCGATCACTGAAAGGGCCTTTATGTAAAAGGTTGTGAAGAGCCGTGGCATGACCCACCGCAGCCCTTAACCCTCCCCTTGTGCTCCGCTCTATCTGGGATAGGATACGCCGCTATGGATCACGTGACGCTTTACTGGTCACTACGAAGTGGTATGTCGGTGGTTTTGGGGTTGTTTTTCCTTTATTTTATTTACACCGAATCGGCATGAAATATTTACGGATGATAAAAGCGAACTCTAATTTAAATATTTTTCGATGTGTCAGGAAATCAAGTCGTATTAAAGGTTTTCAGCTTGCATCATCATTTTAAATTGTATACGACTAATGAGTTCGTACAGAAACTATTCCTCAAGTCAGGAAAATATGAAAAATATAAGTTTTAATAGCAGCTTGGACATTTATAAATTTGTAAACACATAATCCGTACGTAAAAAAACGACTAAACAGCTTTTAAATAAAAAAAGAATCATCAAAATCGGTCGAAAGTTCTGAGGTAACAAAAAAAAAATTACAGTCGAATTGAGAATAAATGGAACCACGACCGAAGCAATAGCTGTGGGCCAAGGTATACGACAAGGGGATTCCCCGAGCCCTCTGCTCTTCTACATCATTATGGACGAAGTAATAAACAAAGTACTGTTATATGCTATGCCGATGACGCAGTACTAATTGCTGAAAATGGAGACGATCTGCAGCGACTATTACATCGATTAACTGCACTAGAAAAGTTACGGTCTGCTGCAGACAATCTTACAAGGACAAATTTTTGGACGAAAAGGACCAGAAAGACGCAAAGCATCGTGGCCCAAGAACCTCAGGACCTGGTTCAATAAAACATCTACACAACTGTTTCGGATTGCTGCAGACAAAGTCCGGATCGCTATAATGATCGCCAACATTCGTAACGGATCTGCACCCTAAGAAGAAGAAGAAACTGCACTGCCAAATCACTTAATATGGTAATATCGGCCCAGAAAACTAAATTCCATTAAGGTGCACACTGGAAGTTGAAGGCAAAGTTATCCAACAGGAAATGAAATATAAGTATCTGGGCATAGAAATCTCAGGCTATGGTGATGTTGAGACGGAGGTGAGAGAAGAGACAACGAAGGCAACAAGAATAGCAGGATGCCTAAATGACACAATATGGCGAAATAAAAACATTAAAATAGAAACCAAATCAAGAATTTACAAGGCAATAGTAAGACCAACTATGACATACACGGCAGAAACTCGACCAGATACAGCGAGAACTAAACAACTTCTAGAGACAACCGAAATGAGAGTTCTTCGTAGAATAACTGGAAAGACGATCTTGGACAGAAAAAGAAGCGAGAATATAAGATGGACATGCAAGGTAGAAAACATCAATGAGTGGGTTTTTGTTAGAAAGAGGGAGTGGAATGACCACATTAGTAGAATGGACAACGAAAGAATAGTCAGAACAGCACGCGACAAATCACCAATGGGTCGCAGGAGTTTAGGACGCCCCCGAAAACGATGGAGCGACAACTTAGCAGCGCAATAGGCAGAGGGACGATAAAAAGAAACAGGCGATCCGCCTAGATTAAAGAACGAATATGAAGAAGAAGAATTGAGAACCTCCTCCTTTTTTGAAGTCGGTTAAAAACTAAGTTAAAATACGGTCTAAAATACTCGATCAAAATGTGGACATTAGGCAGATATATTGTCACCTAGATTGTTCAATGCCTATGGTGAATACATAATGAGACGCGCCTTGGATTTGGATAAGGAAAGAATGCTAAACAATCTTCGACACGCGGACGATACCACTCTAATAGCAAATAATGAAGAAGAAATGACCCGAATGCTTGAGAGTGTAGCTAATGAAAATAGGACTCTTGGTCTGGAGATTAACTTAGATAAAACCAAACTCATGGTAATTGATAGAAGTAATGCAGTACAGCTAGACAATGTGCCTCCAAATATTAAAACGGTTAATGACTTCATTTACTTGGTGTCTTTAATAACCAACACAGGAGGCTGTGAAACGAAGATAAGAAGACGTGTAGCACTATCGCGGGCAGCTATGGTGAGCCTGGTAAAAATGGACAGACAGAGGGATAAAAGACAAAAATGGCTCTGGTGAGATCTTTGGTGTTCTCTATATTTTCATACGGATCTGAGTCGTGGACCATCAAAGCGGCTGATAGACACCGCATATACGCATTTGAAATGTGATGCTGGAGAAAAATGTTCTATTCAACAGAACGCGCATGCGCATTATTTTTGCAATTGTCATTTTGTTAAACACGAGGACTATTTATTTTTAACTTAATAATATTTTTATATCATCATCATTATTCTCCAGCCATTTGCGTCCGCTGTCGGACATAGGCCTCCTCAAGTTTCTTCCAAGTTTCTCGGTCCTGTGCCGCTGCAATCCAGTTGGTGTTAATCTTTTTTTAAAATCATCTGTCCATCTGGTGGGTGGTCTTCCGGGGTTTCGTTTGTCTTACCATGGCCTCCATTTCAGCAATTTTTTCGTCCATCTCTGATCTGTTTGTCGTGCTACATGACCGGCACACCTCCATTTCGACTTGAGATCTTTTCAATTATGTCTTCTACCTTTGTTCGTCTACGAATCTCCTCATTTCTTACTTTGTCTTTGAGTGATATCCCCAGCAAAGATCTTTTCATCTTTCTTTGTGTGACACTCAATTTCCAGAGGAAAATTAACAGTAAATGTTTAAATGGTTCTCCATTGACCATTAGACAATGACTTAACCCAGAAACAAATTCGTCTTTAACATGTTGTAGCATAGCTAGTGTTACGTTCTGTATTTCCATTTTTGTGGTCTTTGCGAATGGCATTCTTGCATCCAATTTGGATTTTCATTAGACCGGTTACGAGTGTTAAGCTGGTTAACATGCTCGTTCAAATAAAACGTTACCCTATCTGAAAATAAAACATTATTAATGAAATTGTTATTTAATTTATTATCGTTTTAATTCATTCTTTATTCGCAGAATTCAGTTCTGAAAATAAATCACATTCATCTTCAACCAACTCATGGATAAGACTTACTTTATAAAGATGATATTTGGCCTGTTTAAAAATATTTGGTTTTGAAGACTTTCTAGATAATCTTTGCTCTGTACATTGTGGATCGTCGACTTCCGGCAAAAAACATCCTGTTGAATATTTGCATTAATTGTACCTTGGTACGGTACATCCCCAACGTGTCCTTATTCTCTGTATTTCTTTTCTATTCTGCAAACCGTAGATTAAGAAAAACGTTCACGATCTGGGTGCATTTCATGAAATAATGTGCATACCTCTTGTTGAGTCCGCATCCTATCGCCAACACCAATCATTAAAATTTCAATTCTCTCAATTTAAATTAAAGGCACTTTAACAAAACTGTTTAATACGATATGATAAATTAGTTTAACAATACGGAATTGTACTTGAATATTTATGACGGTTTTTAACGTAAAATTAAAAAAACAAATGGCAAGAGAATTTTCCAAACTTTTTGTGTTTAGTCGATCGGCTAGGATTACTCATAAAAGTGAATAGATACAATGTTAAAATAATAAACAACTTTTACGTTTTTGACCACCACCCTGTACGTATTTGAATTAACTTTTAATACATTTTTGGAATTAGCAAGGGAATTTCGCAAATTAAAAAAAGGGGTTGTTTCATTTAAAAAAACTGGTGCTGACGTCATTACTCAAATGTTATTCACCCATTTATTTAGCTTATAACGAATTAATGCGTTTCTTTATGAACGCACTGTATAATTATGGAAAAAGAAAAAATTATCTTTAATTTTAACTATATATTAAAGCCACTATTATCTTATCTTACTGTTGGATTTGTTTGAAAACGTATACTAGTTTTTTTTAAAATTATTTGTGATTATTTTCTTCGTAATTTAATCCAAAACTGTCAAGATTTACAGTTTGTGTTTCGGTGGTATATTTTTATAAAAGCGTATACATCCCCATTAACATGAGGGTGATTTTTCATTGAAGTACAACGTATAGAGTGAAGTAAACATTGGATGGACCATCTGTACACCGAATACGCGGAAGGACACGTGCACGCTTTAATATGACGTCATCCTCACTGTATATAGATGACAAATTCGCATCGGGTGAAGTGTTTTCATTGTCCAATCAATTCCGACGATTTTGAGTTGCCATATCAGTTCTTCAATGTTGTGATTGTTAATGAATCATCAATCTACCCAATTTGGTATTGATTTTTGATAAATTAATTGATAAGTCGTTTTAACGTGCGCATACATTTATTTGACTAAATGGAAACGAGATTTTATGGATACCATTTTTTGAATATTTTGGTGCTTCGTCTAAAAAATACTTAATGATAGGTTATCCCAATGTTTGTTTATAGTTTTAATTCACACAATTATTTTGTAATCACATTCTCTCGAGAAATTTCCATTAAAATTCATTGTTGTACGATACACTATTTTTGGAGTGATGCTTCTCAGTCGAATATGAGGACGTTTAACTTTTAACGTAATTGTGGACGAGAAACATTCTTGTCATCGGCTGTGAAATCACCGTACCGCTCGATTCACTCACGTAGCATATTCTTTCAATGCAAGATAGGTAAGCCCTTTAAAAATGTATACACTTTTTTGCGAAGTGAAACTTTTACTCCACTTCGAAGACAGTTGCGTTAATTTTTTAACGTTACTGTGGTAGGGGAATAAAAGGAAAGGGAGAAATGGAACGACAGAGAGAGAAAGAGAGATAGAGATAGAGAGAAAGAGAGGCAGTGAGTGGAAAAAATGCGCATGCACGTCACATACCTGCTACGCACGCACAAAAAGTTTTATTTTATTCGCGAAATATTGCCTATATAATTTTTTGCAATTCATTAGCGAAAAACTTCTTCAATGAGAGATAGGTTAGCTTGACGTCCTTTAAAAATGTATGTACTTTTTCACGAATTGAAACTCCTTAGTCGACTTCGTTAAACGTTTTACGCTGCTGTGGTGGGGGAATAAATGAAGGTACATTTACGTCGTATACCTGGTACACACGCACAATAAATTTTATTTCGTTCGCGAAAAATTGCCTAAATACCTAATCTTCCGTAAATCATTCGCGAAAAACTTCCTCAATGAAAGATAGGTTAGGTTGACGTCTTTCAAAAATATTTACACTTTTTTGCGAACAGAATTTACACTCTTATTTTAGTTAACATAATCCAATTTAGACCAAGTCCCAGTGAACAAATTTCAGTTCAAAATTCTTGAAAATTTAATGACTCAATGTTTAATATCTGCTCGACAATAGAAGTCACTTCTGGTAGCCCCCAATAGCCGGGGTAAATTACCCTGAAATTTTAAAGAGTGTAGGAAAAAAGAATTATTTTAGTCAAGGTATCAGTCATGAAATTTATGCAGATTATTTCTATTAGTATACTGAATGTATAAAAAATTCGCCAGACCATTTTCGTCTCTCCTAATTGTTGACAGAACGCTTTAAATATTTATAAAATAGAATAGTTTTATTTTTGTTATTTTATAAGTCTTCAAATTTTAACGTAATACAGAAAATATGTACAGAAAACATATTCTTGCATGCCAGAAATAGATTTTATCACTTACTATCTGCCAGAGGAAAAAACGTTCCCGAGCAAGTGCGAGCGAGACAGTTAAATATATATCTGCGAGTTAAAAAAAGAGCGCAAATGGACAGTAAAATATAGAAAATGTAAATATAAAAATTTCGGGGGTTTATTAATTTTTTACATCAAAAAAAGGTATTTATGTACAATATGAATAATTATCATTTTTCATTCATCGTTGTCGTTGATTTCCTCTACATCTATCATCATTGTTGATATTTCATAATGTAACTTATAGAATACCTTTGTCACAGGACAGGTAATTTTATCGCAATATACATTTTCTATGAGTTTAACTGTTAAACTATAATAAGGAATTGTTGCATTTCATATAATGTACGATCCATCTTCAATGAGGCCTAATATACCTACACTCTCTTTTCAACTCACAGATATGACTCACTGTCTTGCTCGCACTCGGACGGGAACGTTTTTCCCCCTGGCAGATAATGATGAAATTTATTTCTGGCATTCAATAATATGCTTTCCGTATTATGTTAAATTTTGAAACTAATGAAATAACAGATATAAAACTATTTTCTATAAATATGTATAACGTTCTGTCCACAATTAGGAGGGACGAAAATGTTTTGGCGAATTTTTTATAAATTCAGTATAATTTTTGAAATAATCTGCTTGAATTTCGTAACTGATACTTTAACTAAAATAATTTTTTTGACGTGATAACGTCTTATAAATCGATGAATGCCGACTGCACGCACGACCTGGCCTTTCTTCAAAACAATGTTGATCTGATCGAGATATGTTCTCCGAGGTCGACCTCTACCGATTTGCCCATTCACACTCGCCTTATAAATTTGTTTCGTCAATCTTCCTTCATCCATCCTTTCTACGTGTCCAAACCATCTAAGCATTCCTTTATCTATCTTCGTGACCACATCTTCTTTTACACCACAGCGATTTCTTATCTCACTATTCTTAACTTTATCCAACCGAGTCACTTCGGCTATACTTCTCAGACTACTCATCTTTGCAGCATTAATCCTATTTTCATGCTTGTTTTTCCAAACCCAACATTCACTACCATACATAAGTGTAGGAACCAACACACCTCTATGCACCGCCAGACGTGCCTTTTTTGACACTTTCTGGCTATTCATAAAGCTATACAGTGCCCCATTAATTTGTTTTCCTGCCAACACCCTTCGCTTAATGTCACTGTCATACTTTCCATCTTTAGTAAATTTTGAACCCAAGTACACAAATTCATTAACTTTTTCCACTCTTTCTCCCTCAATCGAAACCCCACAGTTTGTCATGCTTTCTTCTCTTTCAAAAACCATTACTTTCGTTTTGCTCACATTTATTTTCATCTCTTTGATTTTCAGGGAATCATGCATAACATTAACCATCGCCTGCAACTCCTCTTCAGACTTGATCATCGGCGTAAAGAAGGCATTTGACGATCAAATCATTCATTTTTAATCCATACGCACTCTCTTTCAGATCTTTTAAACAATTGTCTATGTATAAGTTAAACAGCCATGGCGAAGCCACACATCCCTGTCTCACACCTTTTTCGATGTTAAACCAGTCCGTGCAAGCTCCGTTTATCCTGACACAAGCAGTGGAATCCTCGTAAAGTGATTTCAGTGCTCGTATTAAACTACCACTCACCCCATACATAGACAATGTAGACCACAATTCACTCCTCACCACTCTGTCATAGGCCTTTTCCAAGTCTATAAAAGCACAATCATCATCATCAGTCATCTGGTACACTACCACTTTTCCAACAAAGGTTAAAAAGGCGGTCCAGTAGACTAGCTACCACGTTTTGTCCAGCCTTCAGCATTTCAACTGTTATCCTGTCGTACCCAGCAGCTTTACCCAATTTCATACTGTTCAACGATTCCACAATTTCTGTCGTAGTAATTTCACTTTCATTGCAACTTTCACTCATGTCTTCCAATTGGGCCTGTACTTGTGTATCCTCTTTCTCAAATAAACTTTCGAAGTATTCCTTCCATCTCTTTAATACGCATTCCTCTCCTTTTACCGTATTACCATCTTGGTTGCTGATTCTTTCCAATTGCGAGGTAGTTTTTTTACCTCAGGCTGTATTATGGACTTCCAGAAGAGTTAAATATTGTTTTGGAAATCGTCAGGTAACCTTCTATTAAATTCATCTTTATCACTCTCCTTATTTTTTGCCACAACCTCTTTTGCCACACCTTTTAACCTTTTATACTCATTCTTTGCCTTGTTTACATCCTCAATCGTTGCCTTTTGCGTTCTTTGATTGGCTTTTGTAGCTAGCCAATCCAGCCAGGCTTTCTTCTTTTCTGACACTGCTTTTTAAACCTCTACGCACGTTTTCTATAACTTGCATCCTTTCCTTCTTTTACTTACACCGCATACTTCTATAGCAATATCCATGATTCCTTTGAATGGCTTCCACAATTCTTCAACCTCATTTGACAAAGAAAAAAAAGTGAGTCTTCGAGAAAATTCTCTTTAATTGGAAGGCAAGGATTCAAATATTGCAACTGCCTTAAAAAATGTTCGACTACGAAGTGCGCTTGCAAATTATCAAGAACAGCTTTTTGAGTTGGACAAGAAAGACCTGAGGTATCACTTGAAAAAGATGGGCAAATCAGAGAGTGATAGTTGCCGCTACTGCGAGAGTTTTACTGAAACCGCAGAACATTTGCTTTTCTGCAAGTGGCCTTCCTAAAGCCCTCCGATGTCAGGAACTTCTTCTTCTTCTTCTTTTTAGTCCATTACATTATCCATGATGTGTGTTCGTTGTTGTAAATTTCTGTCATTATCCAGTCTGTCCAGGACGTGACTAATAATTTGACTAATAATTTGTTGCCATCGTCGCCTGCTGTTAGCCTCTCTTGTTGCTGTCTCTAAATTTAGGCCAGTTAAATTGCGAAAGGTGTCGGTCCATCTCGTTGGTGATCGGCCTCGTCGTCTTTTACCAAATGGCATTCCGTGTACAATGAGGCGCTCCACATTATCGTGTCGAATTATGTGGCCGAAGAACCTTAGAGCCAGCTCTGAAGTTTGACTCGACAAACAGTGCTCCATTCTTACTTGTTTTAATATGGATACGTTTGTTCTTCGAGCAGTCCATGGGGTTCTTAACATTCTGCGCCAACACCACATTTCAAACGCATCGATTCTCCGTCGATCAGCGGCCTTGATCATCCACGTTTCCGAAGCGTAACAAAAAACTGAGAATACCAGTAATTTTACTAGAGCTTTTTTTGTTTGAATCAAGATGTTGCGATCTTTCTATACTCTGGTGAGTTGGCTCATAGCTGTTTTACCTAGTTAAATGCGTCTACGAATTTCAGGTTCACAATTCCCATTTGATGTTATTATTGATCCTAGATACACGATCCTTCCGACGAAATCGCAATTTACAACCTTGTGTGGTTGTGGAGCAACTTTTTGTTCTCGGTTGATAATCATGATCTTCGTTTTTTTGTAGTTTATTTGCAACCCATATCTTCAGCTCGCAGATTCGAGTCTTTCGAGAAACATCGTCAGTTCTTTTTCATTACTGGCAACCAAAAGGAACTTAGCTCCCAGCAAATTATTAGACTTTTTAAAAGTTTAGGGTTATGCACCAAAGATCTGATAGGTCGATGTGCTTGAGAGGCTGCATAGCCTTCACGACCCCCCCCCTACAATCTTCAATCTACAAAATATCAGGATTACTTTGTTATTCTAAATGCCATAATAGTTCACCATTTTGCAACAAATGAAATCCTTTTTTAACTCAAACTAATAAGAACGTAAAGCTAACTCGTACCTAGCCAAAGTAGGTGTTATTAGTGAAAAGTATTTTTTTGCATTTGTTTTTCTAAACCTTGTTTTAGACTTGATAATAATAATTATAGTAATGTTAAATAAATATTTTTTGACTAATTGCATTGTTTTACTTTAAAAACTAACATTTACCGGTATCTGTGGTAAAACCTAATGTTTACCGACTAAATGCGGAAAAAGTCAGAAATTGATTATTAAAGAATAATTCGGACTTTTACCGGTGAGACTTGCTAAATCTTAGGATTTACCGGTAAATCCTAAGATTTGCCGCAGTTCGGGCTTTTACAGTAACATAAATATATGAGGTGATTTTTTAATATTACTTTTTTTGTGAAATATTCATTTTATTGAACATTTTATTGTGTTACAATCTGGTCAAAATAGACCAATGAGTAATTCTATTCTAACCTAAATTAATACTTTTAAGTCTTAAACTAAGGTATACTCAGTAGTGTTCCTTAGATTCTAGCAGATGGCGTTACACTTAACTTAACATGTAAAAATGCACTATGCTCTGCATTTAATACTTTCACTTCACTAACTCAAATGATTTGGTTCTTTTAAGTCTTCTTTCTATTCCTGTGTTGTCTAGCAGCTGGATTGCTTCGACGTTCACATGTTGATTAAGCCTTTCTTCGTATCTTTTGGCAAAATTGATAATAGTTTGTTCAATAGTTTCCATCTTCAGGTCCTTGTGACTATTACGAATATACCAAGGGACATCAGCAATGTTCCTTAATACTTTATTTTGGAATCGTTGTATCGTTCAGAGTTTACTAGAGATGGAAAGTATGACAGTGACATTGAGCGAAGGGTGTTGGCAGGAAAACAAATTAATGGGGCACTGCATAGCTCTATGAATAGCCAGAAAGTGTCATAAAAGGCACGTCTGGCGTTGCATAGAGGTGTGTTGGTTCCTACACTTATGTATGGTAGTGAATGTTGGGTTTGGCAGAAGAAGCATGAAAATAGGATTAATGCTGCGGAGATAAGTAGTCTGAGAAGTATAGCCGGAGTGACTCGGTTGGATAAAGTAAAGAATAGTGAGATAAGAGAACGCTGTGGTGTAAAAGAAGATGTGGTTACAAAGATAGACAAAGGAACACTTAGATGCTTTGGTCACGTAGAAAAAATGAATGAAGGAAGATTGACGAAACAAATTTATATGGCGAGTGTGAATGGTCAAGTCGGTAAAGGTAGACCTCGGAGAACATATCTCGATCAGATCAACATTGTTTTGAAGAAAGGCCAGGTCAAGAGTACCAACAACCGACGAGCATGTATGAGAGCACTGATGAAAGTAGAGGAAGCAAAAGATGTGTGTAAGAACCGTAGCAAGTGAAAGGAAGTAGTATCTGCCTACCCCTATGGGAAAAAGGCGTGACTTTATGTATGTATTATATTAAGATTTGTCTGTTTGGTACACCCCCATAGGGTGTTTAATATTAACCGTTAATTTATGTGTAATAAGCCATTGCTCCAATTTGTTTAGATCATTTTATATTTGTTCTTTGATTGTAATTAAATTATTACCGGAATATACTAAGACCGCATCATCTGCGTACTAAAGTATAGACAACAAGATTGGCTTATTGAAAGGATTTCCGAGTTGTCATTGCTCAATAAGAAACTTATCTACAATCAAATTCTGAAACCAGTGTGGCTTTATGGTTTTGAGCTATGGGGGTGTGCCAAAGATAGCAATATAAAGATTATTCAAATATTTCAGAACAAAGTGCTGCGTAACATGACAAACGCCCCTTGGTATATACGCAACAGTGCCTACATAGAGACCTCGGTATCCCAATGGTTAAGGATTAAATTAAAAGGTCTGCTGGTAAACATAAAGCCAGGCTACACCTCCATGAAAATGTAGAAGCTGATGGACAATCAGCATCTAGTTCGAAGACTGAAGAGGACCAAGCCATTCGAACTAGTGCAAAGCTGTGTTTTTAAAAGCAGAGTATAGTGCGCAAGTTTGTGTTCATGTTATAGTCAGAACAACCTAAAGGACATCGTTGGAAAAAATTTAGTAGTATATAAGTATTTAGTCTTAAGATTTTACCAGACTTAAATTAATGGTTGATCAATAGTGATCTGTTCAATACCTCAAACGCCAAACAGCGTCATAAACAAAAAAAAAATTATTACCAGACCGCATCATATGCTTACAGTTTTATTTTCTTTTTCTTCGGACGCCATACTTGTATTTAAGCGTTGGCGATCGCCATCTCAATTATATTTTGGTATTCTTCACGATCAGCGGCAGTTCTAAAAAGCTGTCCCACGTCTGGATATGTCCAGTGGCGTATGTATATTACGAAGCTATGATAGTTTCTTTCGTCCTATCCATCTTGTACCCTCTATTTTACCATGAATTATAAGGCAAAGCATTTGATACTTAGTACCTCTCATTCATGATGTGCCCAAGGTATTGTAGTTTCCACTTCGTAATTTTGTTTAAGAGTTCTCTGTCTTTATGCATTATCTGCAGTACTTTTAGGAGTTGTACGCGACGTCCATGGTATCTTTAACTTCCGCCTGTAACACCACATTTCGAATGCTTCAAAACGATCCATCATATCTACTGTTAAAGTCCATGTCTCAAAACCATACATTAAAATGGACCAAACGTAGCAACGGAGCACTCTTACTCGTATTTGGATCTTTACTTTTAGTTAGTTCTATTTTACAATGCAGAATTAGTAAGAAAGTGAGTTAATGTATAGTAAGAATAGACTAGGTCCTAAAATGAAATCATGAGGCACTCCACATTTAACGGTTTTTCCAGGACAGTAATTATTATTTATGCAAAAAAACTTTTGGCAAGATAGTTATTAGTTTACCATTGATCCATAAAAGCTTGTTTTGTTGTTCATGTAACATATAAATTAATTTTTCCTACAACCACATAGGAAAGTAACGTATATCGCACTTTACAGTCCCACGGAAAGTAGCATATATCAAAGCGTGCGAAATACTTTCCGCACGCATGCAGATAAGCTGTCAAATACATAATTTCTGTCTATTTTTACAGCTGTTAAGCTGTCAAATATAAAATCTCTTTTTACATTTACCTATGTAATAGCTAAATCTGAAGAAATCTCTTTGAAAAGTGTAATTTTTTTTATTATCATATTCAAAAAAAAAAACTATGTGGTCTTACTGTTAATTTGAAAAAGCAGGCTTTAAACAATTTGTGTAAAACGTCAAAAGTTATTTTGATTATATTGTGAATGTTAAGTGCATTAATAATTGCAAGGTCAGTTTATATATCTACCTACCAACGTATCCTAGACATGCAAGACAATATCATGGATACTGACAATGATAGTGGTTGTGAGTGTACTTCACTAGAAATCATAAAGGCAGCAAAAATATCCTCTCTAAAAATACTACCAATAAAATCATGAGCCAGATGTGAACGTGCATATTATGAAGAATTTCTTAATTGGAGAAAAAGAAAAAAAAATTAAATATTCATTTTCCTAAAATGTCCTTGCATACTTATGCTAAGCATCTGAAAGAAAAAGTATTTTTAAAAAGAAAAGATGATGGATACAAAGCAAAGAAGTCAAACGTTTTAAACACCCACCAAATTAACGAATTTATGAGTGCTCCTGATGATCAGTTTCTGTAAACTAAGGTGAGTTTGAAATAATTTCTTGCTTGGGTATTTAGCTATTTTAGGTTGTTTTAATTTTCGGAATTTCGCGAGCATGTTGCAAACAAGAGTTAGTGAGAATTACTGTGGATGATTTGGAAGATCTGGGCTTTGCTGCTATAATTAGTAATAATAATACAAAAAATAAAATTGACAGAAAATTCAATATTACAAAATTTATTTTATTAGAAATACAAAAAATATGCAAAATTAAGAGCTGCAACACATGAAAAGAGATTTTTTCTTATCCACAAAAATAAAAAATGCACTAAGCAAGTAGGAGCAATAAACAAAATAGGTTTTGTACGTTAGCTCAATTGCAAAAATTTTAAAAATTGATCATCCGGAAGCATATACAAGTCATTGTTTCCGAAGATCATTAGCTTCAATACTGGTAGATACAGGAGAAGATATTACCATTTCGAAGAAGAATATTTCTAAATATTTTGTTATGTATGAAAATGTTTCATAGAGTTTTTCCATAAACAGCATTTTTGCAGCGTTTCTTTTTTCTGTGTGTATCCATATTTTTATTAACTACCTACCCATATCCATATTCATCATACGCAAAATATTCATTATGATGAAAAGGATACTCATTTTATTTTTAATATCCTTATGGACATTTACTCTGACATGTTTGTAAAGGTTAACCCCTTCTTAAGTAAACATTCGCTATCGAATTGTGTGCAAGAGAGTTGACCAACAGACCTCTAGCAAACAAAAACATAAATATAATATCAGACAGCCAGGCCGCTTTAAAAGCACTGAGCTCCAACAAGATAAATTCTAAACTTGTATGGAATTGCATCGAATCCTTAGAGTACCTTGGTGCGAACAACAGGGTGACCCTACTGTGGGTACCTGGGCACCAGCGGGTGGAAGGAAACGAAAAAGCCGACACCCTTGCAAAACCGGGGGCCGAATCTGCGTTCACTGGACCAGAACCGGTTTTTGGAGTCGCCACAAGTGCCGCCAAAACAATTATTTCGGACTAGGCGGAGAGGAAAATACTCACGTACTGGTCCGACTTACCAGGGCTAACCCACTCGAAGGCGTTTTTACCGTTACAACCCTCGAGAAACACAACTAAGCAGATCCTAGAATGGAGCAGAAATGACCTGCGTATTCTAACAGGACTGCTTACGGGACACTGTCGTCTGAGATACCACCTCAGAAAGATAGATCTGAACCAACAAACGGACTGTCGGTTCTGCTGCGTGGAAGACGAAACTGCTGAACATATACTATGTTCATGCCCCGGCCTGGGAAGAATAAGGTTCAACATATTTGGTTACACTAACCTAGAACCTACCGATTTTAAAAAAATCTCACCCTATACAACCATGAACTTCGTAAGAAGGGCTGGATTGTACGGTGAACTGTAGCCTCTAGTGGTGAGCCACAATAGACCTACTAAGGGTCGCGGTGGAGGGGCGACCACGCCCCACTCACATAAAACCTACCTACCTACCTAAGTAAAAAAAAGTTCTTGTTCCTAATAATAGTTATTGTTACTTTTTAAAATAAACTATGTTGTCTTTAATTGTAGACAATATTTTGTGAACTAATATCTCCGATGTTGATTATATTTGGTAAAATTATTGCGTGGTTGTAGGAAAAATAGTGTACATTACTCGTGCGAAAGTGATTTTTCACACTCGTGTGATGGTCGCACTCGGCTTACGCCTCGTGCTACAATATTTCCCACTCGTGTGAAAAATGTCACTTCCCGCACTCGTTATGTAATATACTATTTTTTAAACAAATAATAAATAGGCCATATTTGTACTGAGTTCACTGCGAAAAAATTTAACTATTTTACCAGCGGCAGTGTTACTTTTACACTAGCAAAGCATGATAGTTTGGCGGTCATGAGTTGTGATGTTAAATCAAAACTTGCAAAATGACATATTTTATTGCTGAATGACAACTATAAAATAAGAGATGTCAACGAGACATTTTTGAATATAACCGTGTTACTTTTCGTTCGGCGATAAACACAGGCGCGCTACGAAGTCCCACTTCTTTTCCGCTTGAAATAATCTACTATTCCTGATCAAATTTGAATATTTTACAAGATGCTTTTATAAAAACACCTAAATGATATTTCCAACAATCTGATAAGTGTATCAAATTCACAATACAAACAAACCGAAGTAACGTTAATCGATTGTTTATAAATATATGTATCGTGTTCCACATTTGAATCGCCACCAAACCAAACAAAAAAAAAATGGTTTCTCATCATAAATTTATGTATAATATCTTACAGCAAGTCTATAGACAGATAATTGGCTGTGGTACATATTTTATGATTTCTGAAAACTATCGAACAAGTTTTCATTTTTTTAAGCCGAATGGACGCAGTAACATTTTTATTGTTGTTACAATTAAAATGTTTTTGTATTAAATTACAAAAAAATTTGGATTAAAATTAAAACGAAAAACATCATTGGCCGGAACAATTTTTAATGATTTAATTTTTCTTTCGTTCACAACATTGAAATGAAGATTTTTAGTCCTGATCAACTGTTGACGACGTACAAGGCTCAAATGCGACCTCTACTGGAGTATTGATCGCACATTTGGGGTTCAGCACCAAGGCATTCTCTTTGTCTTCTAGATTTCATTCAGGAAGGGCCATTCGGTTGATAAACAGCTCAATTCTCACAGATACCTTTTACCCACTAGAAGATAGAAAAAGTGTTGTAGACCAGACATTACTCTACATATATTTCCATGGCAGATGCTCCAGAGAAATAAAAACTCTTGTACCACCACTGACCACATTCGGCCGAAGAACTCGGCACGCTGATCAGTCTCATCCATTTACTCTCAAGATTGACACTACAAGGACCAATCTCCATCAAGAATCCTTCTTTTACAGGGCTGCAACAGAGTGGAACAAGCTTCCAAAATCAGTTTTACCAGAGAACTATGACCTGCAACTTTTTAAAAAGCGGGTTCACAATCATCTCCTTTCTATAATCACTTCCCCTTCTAATAGTCGCAGTGCGGGCCGTACGCGGCCCACACGATAGGTCTACCCTTTTTGCGACTATTTTCAATAAAAAAAAATGACTGTATGCTAAATATTTTTGTTCATTAAATTGGAAATATTTTGTGTAAAGCATTGAAATATTAAATTATTTTTAATAAACAAATATGACCAATTGGAAAATTATGTGTGGCTAAAAGATGTTCTTTAAACTCATCTAATCCAAACCAAAAAAAAAAATAAAAACTGTGTAGGAAATTAGCAAAATAACTAACATTCAATAAAACTGAGGCCCTCACTACCTCTTATTCAGTTAAATTTCCTGCTAGACTTATTTTTCTAATTTTTAGGGATCATACATTAAACACTCTCTTACAAAAAACGTATTACTTTCAAATAAAAGAACAATTTATACAGGGTGTTTCAAAAAAAGGTGACCTTGTCTAGGATAGGTAGAAAACGGAAAAATAATTGGGGTTTGCTTTGTAAAAAATTTTTGTAACGCTATCCGTATTTAAGATAAAGGGGATTGAAGAAAAAAATGTTTATACATTTATTACGATTTTGCCGAAACCACTAGAAACATTGTAATAAAATTTTATAAGAATATGTTTTAGAAGCTGATACATCTCATGAATTTGTCTTCATATCTGACTCTCATAGACGGCGCTAGTTACACGGTTCGTACCAAGTAATATTGAACATAACTTTTTTTATGGTTAGCTTTATTAATCCAAATTTCGGGCAAACTTAAACAACATTCAATTTTACACCAAAAAGGTACTCTTAGTAAAAGTCGATATTGTGTACGGTTTTAGAAATATTTTAATTTGAAAATTAATAACCGATGCTGGTATAAAGTAATGATGTTTCAAAAAAAAAGGTAACCTTGTCTATAGGATAGGTAGAAAACTAAAAAATAATTGTGATTTGCTTAGTAAAAATTTTCGTAACTCCATCCGTATTCAAGATAAAGGGCGTTGAAGAAAAAAAATTTGGTTATTACTTCATAATTTTCAAATCAAAATATTCCGAAAACGGTACACAGTATCGAGTTTTACCAAGAGCACCTTTTTAGTGTAAAATTGAATAATGTTAAAGTTTACCTAAAATTTGGTTAATAAAACTAACCTTAAAAAAGTTATGTTTAATACTACTCGGTACGAACCGTGTAACTAGCGCCCATTATGAGATTCAGATATAAAAACAAACTCATGGGATGTATCAGCTTCTAAAACATATTCTTATAAAATTTTATTACAATGTTTTCAGTAGTTTCGGCAAAATCGTAATAAATGTGTAGACATTTTTTTTCTTCAACGCCCTTTATCTTGAATACGGATGGCGTTACGAAAATTTTTTACAAAGCAAACCGCAGTTATTTTTCAGTTTTCTACCTATCCTAGAGACAGAGTCATCTTTTTTTAAACACCCTGTATAGTTAAAGTCGGAGATAATTTTTCTTCTCTCATAATTATACAGTGCGTCCATTAAGAAACGCATTAATTCGTTATTAGCTAAATAAATGCACAAAATTTGTCAAACTTTTAAAACTGTAAATCTAAACGATTTGTTTTGGTAGCTGTCATTTACAACAGGACAAAATAAGCATAACCGACTTCAATAGATTGAAAATGATAATTAAAAACAAGAAAAAAGTTAGATACTAATATTACTAACAATAATCAAACGAAATATTACTATTAATAAGATTTTTTTAAAGTTCCTGTTTATTAACGATTGCAACTATTTTTTATGCAATAAAATTATACTCCTAATAATTTTGAAAAATTAGGATTTTTAAATTTACTAATTTTTTATTCTTAAACGTTAAAAAGTATTGTTTGAATTTGTATAAAATGTTGCTTCTATTTCTTTGTGTTTTTTTTTAAACCTTTTCATACGGTTAACTCCAAGCTTTATCGATTGTTTAGTGGGAGAGAAACTATGTATCAAGCGAGGTCTGTTAACAACTATGGCTGACCATGATCCCAAAACCCAGGAATGCAGCAGGCCGTGCATACGTATAGAGACAGAAAACAGAAGACACGAGACAGACAGACAAATATCATTTATTTACTACACACAACAAAATCATCGGAGATGCGACTGCATTTGAATTCGATACCCACTTCCACCTTAAATTTGTCTAGAGATGGACACTAAGTAACGGTTTGTTGATAATTAAACAATGCTCATTATTCGCGTTTTAAATTGCCGTAGAGGGCGCTGCGGGACGTTAACAAATATGAAGGACTCTAAGTAATATTAAAGGCAACGTCTGTTTTAGTTTTATCCACGAGTTACTTTTCTTGTGATTCGTTGTGATTTAGTTATGTTGTATTTACTTTTGTTATAACAATACTTAGACACAAAACAAACAATATAAGAAGAAATAAAATTTTTTTTTCAATAGTAGAGCTTTTGTCAATGGCTTTCTTTAATCCATTTTCTCAGGGTATGCCACCATCATTAGAGACATAAGCCATAAATGCAATATTTAAAAAGGCATAAAACTATAAAATAAAGAAGCTCTTTTTTCTACAAAAATATTTATTAATAAAGCAATTCATTTACATCATTATTATCACGGTTTTAGTGCAAATAGGTCAACAACGGACCAGCTGTTTACCATTAGGCAATTGCTAGAGAAGAGTTGGGAATTCAATCAAGACCTCCACCAGTTATTTATAGATTTCAAGCAGACATACGACAGTGTAAAAAGCGTCAAAATATGGCATACAATAATTTGTTGCTGTGGTCTCTCCAAGCTGGTTTGCAATAAATTAATTATTGTTTTTTCTACATGCTTCCATTTCTCCTCTAACTCTTCCAATTCTGGTGTTTTCCTTAATTTCTTTTCTATGTTCTTTTGTATCTCTTTAATCACGCTTGAATTTTTCGACATCCTGCTGAATTTTCTTATTCCTTTATTTTTTATAAGTTCTTATACGTGAGTATCTGTTTTCTATCATGACTAGGGAGTGGTCCGAGTCAGCGTCGGCTCTTTGGTAACTTCTCACGTCTTTATGGCTCTTTCGTGTATTTTTTCGATTAGTTCATGGTCTTTTTGGTTTTAAGTTTTTCCATCTGGTGAGGTCCTTATAACTTTGCAAATATTTTCGTCATCAAAACTTGTGCTTTTTATAACCTTTTGGTGCTCTTCTCATAATGCTTTTCCCATTGCAGTCTCCCCGCTTTTATGTCTCGAACTATATTTCCCCCATCTATTTCCTTTTTTTTACGTTTTTTTTATTCTTCTTTACCCATATCTTGTTATGTTTGGTCCAAGTATTGTTCTTGGTATTTTTATTTTAGTATTTTTAAATTAATTTCTTTTTTATTTACAATTGTTGTTTTTAGGGCGTAAGTAATGTCTTATAGATTTGTATCTTTTTTTTTGCTAATTTATTTAGATTTTAATAATTGTATATTTATGACAAGAGTTTTGTGTCTTTTTGGTATTCTCTTTTATGTCTTGTTTTTCCTAGTTTGTCCTATCTATGTTTCTAAGTAGTTAAAGCTTGGTACAATTTCTTACTCGTAATTTTTTATTCCTTAGTAGTTATCATTTGTAATTCGAATCTTTGTACCTCTATGTCTAGCTTTTCTACTGCTTTTATTAGACTTTTGTTTTATGAGATCGTTGGCATAAGCGATTAACTGGATCTCGTTCACTATAATTTTTTTCTCGTTTAAGTTTGTTTTCCTAAATATGGTTTCAAGTACTAGATTCAGCAGTGTTGGAGAAATCTTTCTGTTTGCTCCTTTGTTCATTTAATTTCTTTTGACATCTTATTTTGGAATTTTACTTTCCCTTTAGTGCTGTGTAAGGTCATTTCCAACAGTTCCTTAAACTTTTTTGAGATAATGTTTCTTCTTTTATAATCTTTGTTAGCGCCGTACCTTGAACGGGTTGTTAGGTAATTTTTAAGGGTTGTTAAACCAAGAATTACGTAACCACGGAGATAAAGTGTGGACTGTATAGAATAATAAAAAACGGACAAAATTTGAATAATCGTTGGTTCTGGTGGAAGTACTAGGAATTCCTACTTAGAGTTTCCAAGACCAAACCATTTCTGCTGCAAGTATAGACTCCAATCCTTTTGGATGTAACATAAAGTCGATTGCAGGAATATCGTATGATAGTTAACAGTCGACCTCGGAGAACATATCTCGATCAGATCAACATTGTTTTGAAGAAAGGCCAGGTCAAGAGTACCAACAACCAACAAGCATGTATGAGAGCACTGATGAAGGTAGAGGAAGCAAAAGATGTGTGTACGAACCGTAGCAAGTGGAAGGAAGTGGTCTCTGCCTATCCCTATGAGAAAAAGGCGTGACTTTATGCATGTATGTATGTAGTTAACACGAATGTAATTGCAAAAGCTTACAGCGTTTTAAAAACTTAATTACGAAAGTGGGACTGATACCCACTAAGCGTACGGCGCTTTAACAAAGTATTTAGAAAGATGGGACTAATACCCACTTTTTGAGAATAAGAGCTATCGTAAAAATGAATGAACTTCGTTTTATTAGACTACTTAACATGTACTGTGCAATTCTTCTGGCGACTGAATTTTGTAATAAAGCTGGTCTTATTATTAAAAATGACAGAAAAGTAAAGCTATTTTTGTGATGTGTTGAAATTAAAACATGAGTTTCGCGCTGATTTATTCTTATAAATAAAAAGAGTGGCGCGAATAATGGATATTATGAATTATTAAAATTCGTTGCTAAAGTATTCTTCTTCTTCTTTTTCATTGGCTCTACAACTCTTGATAAGTCTTTTTCGCGTTTACTATTCTCCATCACTCTTGTCGGTCTTGCGCATTTATCTCACATTGTTGTATTTCCAATTTGTGTAGGTCACTGGTTACTGCGTCTTTTCACTTTTTTCTTGGACGGCCAGCCGACCTCCTACCTTTGGGCCTTTTCCTATAAAAATAATTTGAAGATCATTATTGTATTCCAGAGATTTTTTAAGGATCTGCTTGACGGTGTGTATTGCTACTGTTGATTTTCCTGTTCTAAAACCATTTTGGTAGTCGCCTATTATTTTTTTTGCTTTTGCTTTTTGTGATTTATAAAGTTTGTAAGTATTTTGTAGGCGGTATTAAGTAAAGTTATTGGTCTATAATTTTTGTAGTTTCCCTATTTTATTTTTTGTAGATAAGTGTTTTTGTTCCAGTGTTTCATTCGGTAGGCATTTTGTTTTCCGTCCAAATTTGTTGTATTAGTTTGGATATTGTTCTCTGAAGCGGTTTCCCGCCATACTACAAAATCTCTGCTGCTATTTTGTCTTCTTTTGCGGTTGTTTCGTTTACAGTTCTTTTTATCTCTTTCACCAATTTTTTTTTTCAGAGAGACAGTTTAGCGTGATAAAGCAATTAATATTGTGTAATTTTTTTCCCCAATACTTTGTTCAATCATTTTTTTTGTTTTTTAACCTAACATTTTAAATGTCGACAATTGGTGCATTTTTATTTTATTGGATACTTTATTAATCTGGGATATTTAAGAATGCTTCAACGACACTTCCATTTTTGCATTTTTATAATATTTTCTAACCTCACATTTGAGGTTGATTAATGATCTTTTAAGATACGTTTATACCTTCAATTTCAAAAATATTCAATGGTTCGTTACCAACAATTCCATTTCTACACACTAATAAACAAGTAAGACCCAGGGCAAATTTTTAAGTACTCTGGAAGAACTAACTCAAGAAGCTCTAAACCAAGTGGAACAATGTTGTCAGGATAGGTGACTAAAGGTCAATTCCGAAAAGACTACGCTTATAGCCTGCACCGAAAAACGAAATGTGGACCTTGCAGGTCCACGTTTCTATGAAAAACACTGCAATACAGTGGGGGTACAAAATACCTCGGGGTCTATCTAAACAAGAAATTGTCATGGAAAACCCACATGCAGCATATTTCAAATAAAAGAAAAATGATGCAAATGGCCATAAAAAGAGTCATTGGAAAGTCTTGGGGACTGAAACCAGCTCATTGGCTATGTGATAAGACACAAGATAACATGCTGGTTGCTATTTGCTGGCTTGCCTATGTATTACGGGGGCTATAAGAACAATCCCCACTGCTTCTATGAAAGCAATGGTAAATCTCCCACCTCTAGATATTTATACCCGGGGCGAGGCAAGACAAGGGCAAACTACCATAAAAATATAATCAAACACCCATTTCTGGAAATGGCAACTGATTATATGAGTGCAGAAATATCCTTAAAGACAAACTATGAGGTTCACGCAAAACTTAGGGATGACAAAGGAAATGAAGATCAACCTGGTGAACTCACCTGGTACACAAATGAATCAAAAACCAGCGAAGGAACTGGCTCGGCTGTTTACTCTTCAAAATCCAAATATGAGCAAGCAAACTCATTGGGTGCCAGGGCATAAGGTATTTCTGGTAACGAAGAAGCGGACCAACTAGCTAGGCGGCGCTCTGAAACACCATTTATTGGGCCAGAACCAATAATAGGGATACCCAAGGCCAGCGTTAAAGAAACGATCAATGGCTGGGTTCATTCTCAGCATCATCTGAAGTAGGCACAGCCAGAGGAAGCTAGACACAGCCAGAGGAAGCTAGACACAGCAAATTAATGCTGAAAGAACGCTTACCAAAGCAGGCAGGGAAGCTGCTCTCGCTAAGTAGAGAAAAACTTAAAACAGTTGTAGGGCTTTGTACCGGACACTGATCTTTAAGGAAACATCTGCACAATATAGTTGTGTTTGACACAGAACCTATATCCAGATAATGTAATGAGGAGGAAAAAACAGCCACTTATATTATCTTCAAATGTGAAACCATCACCCAATGGAGGCACATGGAAAGGTACAAAAAGCAGACAATGCTCAAGTGCCTAGGGAAAAATTAGACTTTTTCCAGAACTCCTACTTACTTATTCATTCAAGACAGACAGGGCTTAATTTTTTTGCCAAATTATGATTACCCACAAACTAGCTTTATAAATAATCAGTCAGGTGGCGTCCAGACTTTTGTAAACGCGAATTATGCCAGGCACCAGCTCTTAATGAGTTAAGTTATACTATAATATGCTGATTCTTAAATTATGACGCAATAAATTCTCTTTTACAAAAAATATTTTTTATAACTAATGAAATATTTAAAAACTGCTTTACAAAAACTTTACTTTATTCTTCTGTGTTTTTTTCAAAGTATTAATCCGAAATTTGGATGTTAATAATTGTGTAATTGTTGCTTTTAGTAACGAAAATAAATAAGAATCATTTTTGACCAAAATTAATTTATCATTGTGGGAATAAGTAACGTTTCTATGATTTAAAAAACAAAAACATTTTATATCTTTTCACACTCTACAAATACCCACAATGCCGTCATAATATTCTTGTTATCATAAACAAAACAGACACAACTCCGTGACAAATGACATACCACACACAAAAATACAAATCTATCCGATCTCGGTACCCTGTTCCCACCACAAAGTCATCTTTATTAGTTTTAAAACCTTATCTCTTTATCCTAAAAAAAATCTAATAGACCAGTTTTGAGACGAGCTGATGTTAAAAGAAAATAAAAAATGGTAACAATCTGTAACATATGATGGGTTAGATATTTTGTCACGCAGACATTGTTTCTGAAATTATTGATGTGTCTTTTGTCAAGTGATCCGTTCAACAATGTTTATGTAATTCCGTATAAAATATATATGTATTTGTTTTGTCTCATTCTACGTAAAACTGCTTCGTTATAGCTGCAAAATCAAATATTTTTTCGTATTTAAAAACATGCATGCATCATATTTAATACACACAGGTAAATAATTTATGGATATTTTATTCTAACCTGAAATTTTTTAACTAAATTGAAAGGCCTGTAAATTTTTTTCTGCAAACTTTTGTTTCATTAAGTAAATTAATCAAAATTGTATTTTTTTTATTCACAATTTATTTTTATTCACATTCCAATTTTATTACAATCTACCTATAATTCATAATAGCGTGAAAGCATTAAGTAGGTAATATTTATTATGTACAGTATTGACAAGCTGCGAGCATATTCATTCATTAATATGCCGGTTTTTATATTAGTTCATAATATGGCGCTGGGAGAGAGCGGATTGTACTTTTCGTTGTTAACATTCACACTGCATGTAACTTCTGCATTAAGTTCCTTACAAGATGATTTGGGTGCACTCTCATTCTTCTATTGTATGTTTTGGTACGTATCTTAAGTTTTTCCCTAATGGAAATTATTTTAAAAGATTTATGTATGGCATTGTTGGTAATGTACCACAGTACATTAAGTATCCTCCTTGGGACTTTTAACTTATAGGTTTATTTCATACGGTCATATAGGTTTTAATATGGTTATATATGTCAGAAGTTTATTTTGTGTTTCTTCTTTTACTTGTTAGAGATCTAGATGATATGTTGATTCTGGACTTGCCTCTCTAATATTTCCTGAGATGTGGACTGCCAGCTGTCTCTCCATCTCTTTGGTGGTCTTCCGGGTGGACGGGTCCCTGCTGGTTTACGCTCTAGTTCAAATCGTGGTAGTCTATCGTCGGTCATTCTCTTCACGTGTTTATACCATTCTCTTCTCCTTTGCCTTCCCCATCTCACCACATCCTGTACGTTGCATTGTACTCTAATGTCAGTGTTTCTCACGTGATCTCTTCTTGCTTTCCTGGCTATTGTCCTCAGTACTAACATTTCGGCGACTCGCAGCATCCTTTTGGTATTGTTGGTATCCTCTCTCGCTTCCATACCATATGTCATTATTGGCCTGACGCATGTCTTATATATTTTGATTTTAATCTCCTTTTGCATTTAAAGATTAGCCCATACAGTTTCCCTTAGACATCCCGATATTATGGCTGATTTGTTAATTTGGTTTCTCAGGTCCTTTACCGGGTCGTGAGCGCTGGACATATCTATGCTGTTAATTGGAATCTTCTACCTATAAGCCAATATAGATTTCGTAATATTTGACCTAATTCTTTTCTTTTGGAAAATATATATTTTTTTCAGGTCGTTTTTTTATCTAGGTGGATTCCAACGTATTTTACTTCTTCTTTTTATGTTATTTGTTTGTTATTAAGACATAAAGGTGGGCAAGTTCCTCTACGCGTCATAAATGTTATAAGCACTGATTTTAACATATTTGGTTTTATTCTCCATTTCATTAACCATATATGTTGTTTTGCAAGTAGTTGTGTTTGTGTTTGAGCATAGCCGGTCATCAGAAAATGTAGCTATTGTTGTGCCAGGTGTTGGTAGGCAGTATTAAGTAAAGGACATGTCCCAGCACACTTCCCTGCGGAACTTCTGTTGGAGTAGGTAGGATGTCTGTAATTTTATTTTTATATTTACTGTCTATTTGCTAGGTATGATCTCAGTTATTTATAAAAGGTAATTGGCAAACTGCTCTTTAGTTTATATGTCATACTTTATCAAATGCTTGTCCTATATCTAGAGAGATCCCAAAAATCTATCTGGTTGCTTCGATGTGCTTGTTTAATATTTAAATATTGTCGCCCAAATCCGAATTGGCAAAACGCAATGGGCCAATAAGATTTTACATTTTAATTTTCTTTGCCTGGTTTTAAAATTGGTGTTATTTCAGCAAGGTCTTATGACTGCATTGAATAGCTGAGTTAGGAACACATAACCGTTTTCAGGTAGTTTTTGTATTATTTGGCCTGTGATGAAGTCGTTACCTGATTGATGTTAAACTTGATTAATTTCTTCATTTCGTTTTTTGTAAAACTTTTCGTTGGTGGTTTAAGCTGATATGGTTGTATTTTAAAGTACCTACAATATAATAACCAATATTTACTAGAGATTTTAGATATTGGTTGGATTTCCGTGATATATTCGAATCCGCAATAATAAATATTGCTTTCTTTAAGTCAAATTTAAAATTGTCAATTCTAACGGGACTGCTTACAGGACACTGTCGTCTAAGATACCACCTCGGAAGAATAAGTTCAAATCAACAAACGGACTGTCGGTTTTGCTGCGTGGAAGACGAAACTGCTGAACATATACTATGTTCATGCCCCGGCCTGGGAAGAATAAGGTTCAACATATTTGGTTACACTAACCTAGAACCTATCGATTTTAAGAAAATCTCACCCCATACAACCATGAACTTCGTTAGAAGAGCTGGACTGTGCGGTTAACTGTAACCTCTAGATGTGAGCCATAATAGACCTACTAAAAGTCGCAGTGGGGGTGCGACCTATGCCCCACTCACATGACACCTAACCTAACCTAACCTATTAATATTTACTAGAGATTTTAGATATTGGTTAAATTTTCGTGACACATTCGAATTCCCAATAATAAATAATGCTTCCTCTAAATTTAAAATTGTCATTTATAAGTAGTATTTTCAGAAAATGCTTTGCAGCTTTATTTACGAATTTGTCTCTCGTTTTGCAATTAACCTCTGAATGTTACGCCAATCATCATTTATTAAAGCACAGAATTGACAGATGTCATTTAAGTTACTAACCTTTTCTTGAATCTTTGGGTGAACCAATTGCATTGCAATAACTAGATTGGATTCAAATACTTAACGCGAATGGAAGACACTCAGACCGACACAAAACACTTTTGATCAATTACTAGACCTTTTTAAAAAGGGATCTGATATATTAAAAAATAGAAAATTTTAAATTATTTGAAAAACAACTGTTTTCTGTTTAAAATAATCATAAAATTGTTCAGAATGGTGTGTGCTTCTACAACAGTTATACAAGTTATCTATTTATTGTTAAGGTTTAGCTATCTATTACTGATATAGCACATTAGATCCACAATATTAACCGTTTTCCAGATATTAAATTTAAAAAAAAACTTCCTTATAAATATAAATAATTTAGAAAACTATAATAATATTTTTGTCAGCGAATAAGAATAAAAATGTATAAATCTGATTTTTAAAAACCAGCTGATTTCGTCGTATGTTAAATATACTATAGGCATATGTGGGTCTAGCAATTTGCGTTCGGTTCTTCATATGTACCTGGTAAAGGTGAGGATTATTAATTTGCCTCTTTGAAAGGCCTACGTGAGTTTGCCAAGACCTACCTTATGCTGATGAGGGGCAACACCCCGAAACCGGTCCATAGGTGGATAAATTTAACAATTCTTTCTTTTACTTAACAAGCATCTGCATATTACCCGAAATAGATTATGCACGATTATCTATCAGATAACGCTGCTTCGTTCTTTTGTTTGACAGTAATAATCAAAATTATGCGACAACTTAACAAACAAGAATAAGTTTATTATATGCTACACATAAACTATATGCCCGGATTGTAAACATTAGGCTAAAAAGCATAGATGATGTGCTACTACTAAAAGAACAAAGTGGCTTTCGCAAAGGAAGATCCTGCAACGACAATATCACCATAATGCGACAGTTAATCGAAAAACGTAGAGAATATAACTTAGAAACCCATATTGGGTTTATTGACTACGAAAAGGCCTTTGACCTTGTAAACAGAGGTGTACTATGGAAAATTATGGAAAGACGAGGTTATCCCAGACATTTGATAGAGGTGATAAGAGGACTATACTATTACACAGAAATAATAATAAACACCGGAAAAGACACAAAACCAATAACAATCAACAGAGGTGTAAGACAGAGATGCGGACTGTCACCAACCCTTTTCTTCTTCTTTTTCTTCCTTTTTGTAAGGCATCTGCCTTGTTCTCCAATTTCTTAGAGTTGTAGCTGGGATGGTGAATTCTAGCTTTCATACCAACGTATGGTTGGACGTCAAGGTGGTCTGCTGGATTTTGAGAGACCATCCCTTGCAATCTTCGGCAATCTATTGTCATCCATCCGTTCAACATGATCTTTCCATTCGCGACGTCTGTTTTGGGACCATCTAACTATGTCGACATCGCAAAGTTTTCGGATGTCTTCGTTTCTTTTGTGGTCCCTTAGTGTGTAGCCTGCTATGGATCTTAGAGACCTCATCTCTGCTGTACGGATAATTCTTTTTGTTGTGGAGTTTTCAGCTCTTGTTTCTACAGCGTAGGTCATAACGGGTCTTACACAGGTCTTATGTATGCAGACTTTGCTTTCAATAAACATGTGATTGTTTCGCCATATTACATCTCTAAGAAATCCTGATATTAAAGCTGCTTTGGTTGTTTGAGCTTTTACTTCTTCTTGGGGTCTCTGCTGCTGCTCGGGATGTTGACGCCGAGATATTTGAAACTTATAACCTGTTGTACTGGTGTATTGTATATACCCAATTTACATCTTCTGGGCTCTTTTGAGATGGTTAGCTCTTTTGATTTTGCTACCGATATCTCCATGTTGTATTTGGCAGCTGTCTCTTCGAACTGATAAAGCATTTTCTGTAGGTTGTCTTCATCTTCTGAGACCAGCACGGCATCGTCTGCGTAGCAAATTACTTTTAGTTCTTTGTCCCCTAGTGAATATCCCTTTTCAACCTTTTTTACTTCCGTTATAAGTTCGTCCATTATCAAGTTAAAGAGGATGGGGCTTAGGCTATCGCCTTGTTTTATTCCAGTTTTCATGGGTAGTCTGCGTGTCTTTCTGTCTTCTACTTGTATTTGGGTCCAGTTGTTAGTGTTTAACTCCGCAACATTGCTTGAAATATCCGGGTGCACGTTTTGCTTTTTAAGAAGTTTACCAACATCAGTGAGTTTTACGCGGTCAAATGCTTTTGTAAGATCTATAAAACACATATATGCTGTTTTGTTGTATTCTTTAGCCTTTTCAGCAATTTGCCTGATAGCAAAGATGGCATCTACGGTTGACCTGTTTTTTCTGAAGCTTTGTTGCTCTTCGCATATGCCATGAGAAGATGTATCTTCTGCCAGTATTTTAGTGAATAGTTTTGGTACTGAACTCAATAGCGTAATTTCTTGATAGTTTGCTGGATCTTTTTTGCTTCCCTTTTTGAAGATTGAAATGGTTATGATTTATTTCCATTCATTTAATATTTTTTTGGATTCTATGATTTTGTTAATTATCTTTGGATAGTGTGTGTTCCCTCCGTGCTTCAGTAATTGACAGAAGTGTTTTTCCAAATCGTTAAGTGCAATTTTCGTTATGTTTATATGTTCGTTGATTGGTTTTTTCCTATTTCTTAACATGTTCCAGGTCTTCCTTTGGCCTCTTTAAAGGTCGTGTTCCATGTCTGCCGAGTAGCTTTCCTAATGTGCTCTTTTAATGTATTGGATTTTGTTGTTGTTTGTATTTTTTACTGCTTTGTATTTATCCAGTGTTAAGGTTTGTGATCTGTATTTCAGGTATGCTTTGCACTTTTAGTTTGCTAGTTGCCAACCCTATTGATATGGTGATAGAAGACAAAGTTATAACCAAGTAGTGGAGATTTTTAATGAATTACATCCCGATCGGAAACCTCTTTTTAAATCAATTTCAAAAACATTGCAGCGTATTCATGAAACTGGAGGTGTCAAAGATCGACCAGTGGAAGACCAGTAAGTGTTACAAATAAAGAAATTTTTTGGAACGTCATGTTGGAACAGGAAGCTTTAAATTAAATCATTAATCGATATTTGCAAACTGCAAAAATTTCATCCATATAAAATTCAATATGTTACTAAGGTATCATCTAAAAAAGATGGGCAAAACAGAGAGTGATAGTTGCCGCTACTGCAAGAACTTCGCTGAAACTGCAGAACATTTGCTTTTCGAATGCCCAGCGCTTTTCTGCAAGAGGCTTAAGTTTCTAGAAGGAGCCTTCTTAAAACCATCCGATATGTAATGTAAAAGTCTGGGACAACAAATGTCAATAATATTGATGCGTAGTTAGGTTAGGTGTTTGCTAGGAAGTGTTTGTAATTTAGTTAGTTTTATTAAGATAATACGATGAGTTAGTAACAGTGACACTTTAATTGAAAGAAGGCTCGTTTTTTTTAGGAAACCTTTTCTCACTGGTAGTGCAGTGTAACACATGACACAGGTGGTACTAATATTGTCTTTTTAAAACACTTGAACTGTTAAGGTATAAGATATGTGTAGCAAAAGAACAAAAAAAAAATGTTAAGGAAACAAATTAAATGCGTCAAAGAGATCTTCACAACAATATACATACATACATACAGTGCAACAGATGTAGCTTGGCAGGCGAATAGCCTCTAAAATAACAAATTTTCGGCTGAATATACATCACATTCGTAAACTTCTTTCTTTGATTGTACTTGAGACTCACGATTACTGAAAATTTCGTCGTCGCCGATCGGATCGTTTTTCGAATGTTTTCGTTGTGCGCAGATTTGTGTGTTCTTCGCCCGCCAAGCTACTTCTGTTGCACTGTATATATAGTCACGCCTTTTTCCCGTATGGGTAGGCAGAGGCCACTTCATTCCACTTGCTACGGTTCTAACACACATCTTATGCTTTCTCTACTTTCATCAGTGCTTTCATATATGCTTGTCGGTTGTTGGTACTCTTTACCTGGCCTTTCTTTAAAACAATGTCGATCTGATCGAGATATGTTCGCCGAGGTCGACCTCTACCGACTTGTTCATTTACACTCGCCTTATAAATTTGTTTCGTCAATCTTCCTTCATCCATCCTTTCTACGTGATCAAACCATCTAAGCATTCCTTTATCTATCTTTGTAACCACATCTTCTTTTACAGCACAGCGTTCTCTTATCTCACTATTCTTTACTTTTTCCACCCGAGTCACTCCGGCTCTCTCAAACTACATTAAACTTAATCTTATTTTCATGCTTTTTTTTAACAAATCCAACATTTACTACCATACACAAGTGTAGGAACCAACACTCCTCTATGCACAGCTAGACGTGCCTTTTTTGACACTCTTTGGCTGTTCATAAAGGTATGCAGTGCCCCATTCATTTGATATCCTGCCAACACCCTTCGCTCAATGTTATTGTCATACTTTTCATCTCTCGTAAACTTTGAACCCAAGTATACAAACTTATTTATTTATTTATTTTACTATTTTCCCTTAATCAGAATCCCATTTGGTTTTAAGGATTGTTTTATAGAAATAGAAGTTATTTCTATGATGTAATGGTCGAAATTAGAAAACACTGTAAAATTTTAGCAAAACAAGAGACTTAATTAATAATCTTTAACCTCACCTTTCCACTTGTTTGTTTGTTGTCATAGACTATGACGTTACACCAAGCGCGCCAAAATGGCGGTAGTTTAAAGTGCCCGTGTCGGTCGGCTAATTTAGACTTTTTTTTTCATACTTTAAATTAGTTTTTTGGTGTTGAATTTTTTTTTTCATTACACAAAATGTTTTAAAAAAAAAGGAACCCCGTCTCTAGGATAGGTAGAAAACTGAAAAATAATTGTGGTTTGCTTAGTACAAAATTTTCGTAACCTTATCCGTATTCAAGACAAAGGGCGTTGAAGAAAAAAAATGTATACACATTTATTACGATTTTAACAAAACTACTGGAAACATTGTAATGAAAATTTATGTTTTATCCTAAATTCAATATGTTACTAAGGTATCATCTGAAAAAGATGGGCAAAACAGAGAGTGATAGTTGCCGCTACTGCGAGAATTTCGCTGAAACTGCAGAACATTTGCTTTTCGAATGCCCAGCGCTTTTCTGCAAGATGCTTAAGTTTCTAGAAGGAGCCTTCTTAAAGCCATCCGATGTCAGAAACTTTTCTCCCAGGAAATTGATAAACTTTGTAGAAAGTCTTGGAATCCCGGGCCTTGAATAGATTAAGGGTTATGCACAAAAGATCTAATAGGTCGAGGTGTTTGAGAGGCTGCATAGCCTTCACGACCCCCCCTACAATCTACAATCTACAATCTTGGTGTGGCATTACTGGTGGACGCGTCATATGACCCTATTATATAAACGGAAATTTGACCTCTTAACGATATTTATTGCTTTTGAAAGAGCATATTATTTCAAAGCTTGGAAGATTATTCTCGAACAATAACAATCCCAATTTTCCGACAGAACTAATATGACTTCAACAAGATGGGGCTTCTCACCATTTTAGACGTGAGGTTTGGCATATCTAGATGAAATTTTTCCTGATAAATGGAATGGACAAAGGAAAACAATTAAATGGCCAGCTAGGTGTCCCAAAATGGCCCCACTTGACTTTTTTCATAGAGTCACACAAAAAAATGTAGTTCAAAAGGATTAAACATGAAATTTCCATTATTTCTTTTAACATAATTTTAGATTCACCACAAAATTTTGTTCAGCTAATTTATTATTGTCAAGAGGTAACCGACCACCAAGTAAATATTTGTTGTTTTTTTCTGGCATAACTATTGTTTTCATAAAATTTAAAATAACCAGGACTTTCATTAAAAAATACATATTTTCGTTTCATGCATTTTTATCAACCCTAAACAATTATTTTATTTTATTTTCTTTAAGAAAATAATTAAAATTTTATTCTATCCATATATTCCACTTTGTGTAATTTTCATAACTCGGACTTTCTCTTTAATACATTTGAGAGTAGTAAAAAGGTGTTTTTAAAATTCGATATCTCAAAAACGGTTAAATTTAGAATATGACGCTTTATATTTTGTTTAGAATTTTTCGAAGAATTGAAATATGGAATAATATACAGGGTGTTTCATTAAAGAAAAAGAAAATTTGTTTAGTCATGACTTGATGACTGATCGGATATATTTCATTTTTCTTTAATTTAATAAATTTTTAATACATTAAAGCTTAAAAAAACTAAAAAACACGCTTTTAGAGTTATGATAATGCACAAATATATACAAGTTATAATTTTAATTACGACAAAGTACATTAGTAAAAGTTCACAAGACCGTATTCATATTTTAGTGAAATATGTCCCTAGACTGGTCTACATTAATTATTCATAAAAAATCTAATACAATTTATAAGTGTCAAAATCCAAGATGCACGTGGTATCCAGACGGTCGTTTCCTTTGTATACGGAAAATAAAGACCAAGAATACCCTCAAGTGGCTTTCTCCCTCGTTTGTGCGATCGTTCTAGCTCACTTTTACTATAGTTTGGTAGCCTCTCACTCTCTTCCAATCATCCGTGGTCCCGGTGGTTGGTTGTTGCATCGAGATCAGCTTTGCACGCTATTATGGATTGTGGTAGTGGCTATTTGAACACTTACACGGTACACATTTATAACTGGACAACAGAGAAATATAAGATAATAATAAAACGAAGAAAAAGCATCGTTTAAAATTAATATTTTTCGTCTAAAATTGATAATAATAATAATAATAATAATAATAATAATAATAATAATAATAATAATAATAATAATAATAATAATAATAATAATAATAATAATAATAATAATAATAATAATAATAATAATAATAATAATAATAATAATAATAATAATAATAATAATAATAATAATTGTCTTTATTATTTTCAAAATATAAATGTTTACAATAGAATAAATGTAAAAACAGATTCATTAATTGAAAATAAAAGGCGAAGTTTAGCTTTTATGAGGCATTAAGCACCATAAAAGTTGCTCTACCACTTAACCTTAAGGAGTGTACATGCTTAAATAAAGAAAGAAAATTAAAAAAAATAAAAATTTAAAAGTTGATATCCAGACTAAGTTTAGGAGTTATAGGTTGAAACATATTTAATTTTTAAAATAAAATAATCAACAGTGTTCAGGTTTGAGTAGTTAAAAGATATTTAGCAACAGATACTTTATACTTACTAATTTTATAACTTTTAAGATCTGTAGGAAGTCCGTTATAGACATGGCTAATTTGATATCTGAAAGAGGATCTAAAAAGTTCTTACCTAAAGAATGGGACTGTAATTAAACCTCTATTTCTAATGTTAAGATTGTGAATATCTGTCCTATATGTTATTTTTCGATGCAAGTCTTTCTTGGGGCATGAAGGCTTTCTTGTAAGTACTATTTTATGATAGAGACACTCCGAATGTAATATCCTTCTATTATTCATGTTTAACCACCCAATTTCTTTAAGTTTATTCGAAGACGCTACGGCGTCTAAGACAACAGTTCTGCGTTTTCTGAATTTTATTTTTATATTCAACAGTTAAACATGGACCATATAGAGCGTCAGCATAATTAAACACCGATAAAATCAAAATCTCACATAGTGTTTTTTTACACCAAATGGCAAAAAATGTCTGATGCCAGAAACTGCTTTCAAAGACATGTATGCTTTTTTGAAGTACCGCGTTAATATGCTTCTCAAACCTCAAATCAGTGTCCAGGATCACACCTAAATTTTTAGCTTCCGAGACCGTAACTAGTTTTTTATTATTTATCCCAACATCAATCTCACTGGAAATCTTTTGACGATTTATAGTTTGGAGCCAAATAGGAGAGTTTTTGATTTAGTGGGATTGATTAAAAGGCAATGATTTTTAGCAGCTTCTACAAATGCATTAAGGTCAGCATTAATCGTATTACAAGCATGTTCAATTGCCTGCGGAAAAAAGCTATAGCACAGTTGGGTGTCATCTGCGTATAAATGAGTACTACAATTAGATATGTGTTGCAATGGTTAAGACGTATAAATTGAGAAGAATAACGGACCCAATATTGAGCCCTGTGGTAGTTATGATTTCATTTAAATACAAAAAAATGTAAATTTTCAAAACCAAATTTATTTGCTTCCTTTTTGTAGCTTTTAAAAAGTCTAAAATATAATTCAAAGAAGAAAAATAATATTAATGTTCAATTATTTATTTAAAAAAACCAGGATAATAATACAAGTCCAGGTCCGCGCCTAGCACTTTTGGCGCCCTTGTGCAAATTTAAAATAACGCCACAAATTTGTATTAAGCTCATATGTGAGTACAGATAGGGGTTAAGTTAGGTGTTATTATCTATCCACTATTAAAAATAATTTTAAAAAGTATTTTCATAAATTTATTTTCAAATTTATATTTTACAAGCCATGCAAGTGTTTTCTCATTGAGGTACATAACATAATTATATAAAGAAATATATTCTATTAGTGTTACAACTCAATATTTTTGTATTTTAGTTTCAAATATAATATATGATACAAAAGCACAAGAAATAAAAAAAATATTTAAAACAATAAATATACTCGTTTATATATCACAGGACGAAACTGAGAGACAAATAAGTACAAAACAATGTATTATTTTAATAATGCAACATGTCACCTTTCCACTTCGCTAAGTTAATTATCGATCGGGCATCTGGCAACAAATGAAATCGCGACCGATGCAGCGCTTAATATATAAAGTTTTGGACATTGCAAGCTAAGACAGGAAAAAACCGCTTGTCCGCTCGTTGGCTCGTTGCAAGACAAATTTCATGCTCAAACATGAATAAAATCAGATTTGTTTGAGTTTACACAACTCATGTTATCATGTTACGTATTCGATCGAATAAATGCTATTATTGCGTACTCTCATTTGAAAAATATATTATTTTCGAGAAATTCGGTTCCCTCGTCTCAAAGAGTAAAAATAAAATAAAAAACAATGTAATAGCTAGCAATTCCTTGCTGTTATTTTTATCATTAAAAATTTTGTTTTTACAATGTTTGTTGCTTTATCTTTTTGTTTCTTTTAAGTTTTGAGGCTTTTTGGCGCCGTCGTGCACCACACGACTTTGCCCTTATCTAAGGCGCGGGACTGCGTAAGTCAGTGGTCAAAAATATAGTTTTACCATAAAAATTTTTATTACCAACACACAAAGTACAGTTCAATGAACCTATTAAAGTGTTTTTCATGCTATTCTAAGAAAACTTAAACCTTATAAAAACAGATTTATAAATTTTGTCGCAAATCTTTCGGAACTGTAGGCTTCCAAATTTTAATAATATTCATGTCTTTAAGTGCTCAACATCACAAACTTTTCCGGAATAAATCTCATCCATTAGTATACCCCAGACTGTAGAATCTATGGGTGTGTATTCTGGAAAATGTGAAGGTCTTATGATACTCCTAAGACTTCCAGACTTTTCTTAATCATTCGTAGGCTTTTTCTTGTTATTTAACCCTTAACTTGACAAACTTTTATTATCTTTTTAAAAAATATGATTTTTGGTTCCTGTCAAAAATGTGCATTAGCCAATGTTTAGTTGTTGTCATTGATTTTTATGAGTATTCAAAGTCAAAAGTTTAACATGTATCTATGAGTATACAAGATTTGTTATTCTAATAGAACTATGGTTATTTTCTTATTTTGGGAAAGTTGTTGTGGCCACAAACTAACAAACATAACAATACGGAACTATATTATAGAAAACTTCGAACACTATGTGTACTTGGTCCATGATATCAGATTAGGGAAATCAAACCAGGATGCTGAAATAAAAAGAAGAACACAACTAACATGTGCTGCTTTCGGTAAAGTTACATATATCCTGAAAAATAGTTCCATTCCCATAAACCTAAAAAGAAAAGTATACGACACTTGCATATTACCGGTGTACACCTACGGAATAAAGACCATGTCC
This sequence comes from Agelastica alni, assembly GCA_950111635.1. Taxonomy (NCBI): domain Eukaryota; kingdom Metazoa; phylum Arthropoda; class Insecta; order Coleoptera; family Chrysomelidae; genus Agelastica; species Agelastica alni. The sequence goes on along the minus strand of OX467711.1, from coordinate 44,848,791 downwards.
CTCACCAAAAAGTCTGCTAAAAAATTAGAGACCACCCAAAGGGCGATGGAACGAAGCATGCTTGGAATATCACTAAGAGACAACTTCTATAGGTCACCAAAACATATTCTTAAATAACAGGCAAGTACCACTGTCAAACACAGCTAAATATCTCGAAATGAATTTAGACGCTAAGTTGCGCTGGAAAGAACACATCAAAGTGAAAAGAAAAGAACTTGAATTTAGATATCGGCACATGTTGTAACGTGCCTATTTTTTTTTCCCTTCTACAGTTCCATTATAATTGGGTCTCTGATAGTTTTGTATTCCTCAGGTACTCGTAAATAGTGTCGCATACCGTATTTTGTTGTAATTTAAATATATCATTCGTTGTAAATAGTGTTGCATACCTTGTAGTGATAGGATTCGACTGTTAATGGCTGTGGTCGCTGGAGATTGAGTGGGGGTTTTCGTTATTAGATTTTGCTTTGGTTTTTGGCCTCGATTGTTATGTGTTGTTGGTTATATTATTGTTTGGTGTGTATTTCTGTGTGGATGGGGCTGGCTATCAACACGGACGAGTGCGATTCTGAGTGTGGAACATAGATTTGCGAATATTGTTGGTTGACGTCGGTTCCGTGTCATTTTTCTTGATATATGGCCTGGGAGGTAGTCAGTCGTTTGGTGGCAGTCTTGGGAATGGAGTGGTGAGAATTTTTGGGACGGTGTGATATTAACACGTGTGCAAAACCTCTATGGTTTATCTTTTATATCTGGCTGTATTTGGGCCATTTTAATTGGATTTTGAAGAAAAACCATTTAATTTTTAACTTGACCATTCTATCTTACCTTCGTTGTTGATATTTTGGATTTTGGTGTCGAGTTAAAATAACCGCATGCGGGATTTATTCGAGGGAAGCCATGGTTAATTAGCAGGTGCCGTTCCATAATCAAACCGGTCACAGGAGTAGTGCATTCGTATCATCCATATGGACGATAAATTGCAGTGTTATAAAGACTTGCTTGGTGTTTTTAGCAGGAACTTCGTATTAAGGTGTGCAAGTTTAAAGTTATTCTTTTTTTATATTTGATCTACAATATACGTTTACCCAAAGGTTATAAGTGAATTATTTTTGAATATTTAACGACGTGACTTATTTTTGACACCACAAATAAGTTTTGTTTTAATTTATTAATATAATACATTATTAAAAACTATTTATTGCATTAGATAATATGCCAAAAATTAACTTTGATTAAAATAATCTTCTCAATAATTCTTTATGTCCAAGTAAAAATATTTTCTTCATACTTATTTGTAAATATTCTACAATATTGATATTTTAAAGGAGAACCATTGTAAAAAAATATTTTTAAATAAACTCGATTGTTTTGGCAGAGTAAATCTTTATGTAAATGGTAAAAACATGAGTAAATTAGCAGCCTTATGTAAACGTTTGATTTAATATTATTAAGGAGTTGACTTGAATACGTTTTTTTTGGTAACTTGGTAAAGTTTGTTACTCTTACTTTTGTTTTGTTTTTTTTTGGAATCGTAAACTTTGGATTTTTAATTTACTGTTAGCTGTTGATTTTGACTATATTTGTTATAAGTTTATTATTGAACTGTGTACTTTGATTTATTGTTGGCTGTTAATTTTGACTATATTTGTTATAATTTTGACTATATTTGTTATAATATTATTATTGAACTGTGTACTTTGATTTATTGTAGGAGTAAAGTATCTAATATATTTTAGCTATAATTTTATTTATTTAGTTCACCATAATCTTAGTTGTTTATCGTGTAGCTCTGCTAGTGCCTATAAGACCTAGGGGTTTCCGGCTTGAACCGTCTCAGTCGGTGGCGCGGCTCACTTTTATATATTTTTTTTCTTCTACCCTCTACGGCTGAGCTCGGGCATAATTTGCCAGTAGAGAGACCACTGGCAGAGTACTCTATAGAGAACGAAAAAAAACGTGGCAATGTACTGGTTACTTGGTAGGAAATCGCACCTCTCTATCCAAACAGCTATGGTAAATTTTCTTGCTAAAACAAACCAAAAATTTAGAATTTATAACTTTATAAAATAACCATAACAGAAGTAAGAGTAACAGACTTTTCCACGTTACCAAAAAAAGTAAAACATATATAAATCAACTCATTAATAACACTAAACCATACGTTTACATAAGGCTGCTTATTTACTCATGTTTTAACCATTCACATAAAGATTGTAGGATATTTACAAATAAGTAGGAAGAAAATATATTTTTACTTTGACATAAAGAATTATTGAGAAAGGTTATTTTAATCCAAGTTTAGTTTTGGTATATTATCTAATGCAATAAATAGTTTCCAACAATGTACTATATTAATAAACTAAAACAAAACTTAATCGTGGTGTCAAAATGAGTTACGGCGTTATATATTTAAAAATAATTCACTGATAACCTTTGGGTATACGGATTCACATGTACTATATTAATAAACTAAAACAAAACTTAATCGTGGTGTCAAAATGAGTCACGGCGTTATATATTTAAAAATAAATCACTTATAACCTTTGGGTATACGACTTCACTACTCCTGTGGCCTACTCCTGTGGCCGGTTTGAATTATGGAACTGCACCTGCTACTTAACAATGGCTTCCCTCCATCAGATCCCGCATGCGGATATTTTAACTCGACACCAAAATCCAAAATATCAACAACAAAGGTAAGATAGAATGGTCAAGTTAAAAATTAAATGGTTTTTCTTCAAAATCCACGTGTTAATATCAAATCGTTCCAAAAACTCTCACCCGACTTCGACGACTCTCACCCAACGACTGACACTCCTAGGCCGGAAATCAAGAAATGACACGGAATAAACGTCAACCCACAATCTTCTTCAGTCCGGGCTCCACAATCGCCTCGTCCGTGCTGTTAGCCAGCCCCATCCACACAGAAATGCAAACCAAACAATAATCCTATCACTACTAGGTATGCAACACTATTTACAACGAATGATATATTTAAGTTACAACAAAATACGGTATGCAACCCTACTTACGAGTAACTAAGGAATACGAAACTATCAGAAGAGACCCAATTAATAATGGAACTGTAGAAGGAAAAAATAGGCACGTGATATCTTCTTGAAGGTATAAAACCAGCTTCAGATATAATAAATAATTTTTAAAATAAACAGTTGATAATGGCATATTTTGAATGAATTTACAAAGGGCAATGATAACTTTGGCATCAAAACCAAAACTATTTTGAAATTCTGAGAATGCATGGTACCTTTTCCGCCATATGAAATAAAATCATACACCATTTCAGATACGCCACTCCTACAAATATTTGTAAAAACTCCTTTTTTTCGTTTTGCATTTTTATATTTTTTTCCGAACCGGCTGTTTTACCATTATGGGGTACCATCATTCTATCATCTCTTCCTTTCTTGTTCAATTTTCAGGTAGTTCAAGTATGGGTCTAACTTTGAAGTATCGGTCCTTCGTTATCGACAAAATAAAGACGCAACACCTGATACCTTTTCAGATGCAAATACAATGGGAGCAAAACGTGTTTCTTAGTTCTAGTAGTTAGTGTATGCAGACATATCAACAATCCTTGTTCGCTGCAGAGTATTCACTCGTGCACTGTGCCTGATGAATATGGGAGCTAAGCCAGTGCAGGTCATTACTGGGTAATTTTAAATTTGGAGAGAGATTGCATAAAAATTTGCGCGACAACATTAAAATTATTATTTACTAGTAGTTACACTCTCTAAAATCTTAAATTTGTGAATACCCTGTCGAGATAAAGGTTGAATGTTTGAAAAACGTTTCACAATCAAATCACAAACGTCCCTGTAAGTATCTCATACTACTAGTTCCAACCGACTTATAGATATAACATATTTTACGAATATACGGTGTTGTCAGATTATCTTTAGAAACTCGATAACCAGTTTTTAAATGTACAATTAAGAAATACGAAAGTAAATTCCCCTAATATTTTTAAACAAATTTCGTAGGTAACGAATTTTATTTTATAAGGGACTTCTTGTTTGTTAGTTAGCACGGTTAATTTTGCAACCAAATCTGTTCTTAATGACTTTATTTATTGTACATAATAAGCGAGGTAGGTAAGTAATCCAAGTAAATTTCACTAATTAACTAAGCTATTAAGCTTTAATTTGGCTTGTTGATTCATTTTTGTTAGATTTTGTGTAAGATTTCCAGAAAATGAATTTGTAATCCTGGGTTATCATCGTAGTCGGTACCGACATTAAAATCGTATAGTATCGAATTTTAAGAAATTATACTAACTGTAAAAAAAATGCTCTTTATTTGTTCTTCTGGACGAAACTTGAATATTTGCTAAAGGTGGAACAAAAAAAGTTTGGCAGAACAATAACATAAAGTCTATAAAACACACCGACGGTGAAGGAAAAAAACAAATTATTGTGCATGCAGGTGAAAAGCATGGTTTTGTTGATGGGGCGGATCCTTAATTTTCATCAAAATCAAAATTGGCCGATTATCATGACAATATGGATACAAAGATATTTGTGAAATTTGTGCCAAAAATTTATTTTTGTTGTATTCCCTTTAAACATAATTAAACATGTGCCTATTTCTAATGGATGAAGGAAGATTGACGAAACAAATTTATAAGGCGAGTGTGATTGGACAAGTCGGTAGAGGTCGACCTCGGCGAACATATCTTGATCAGATCAACATTGTTTTAAAGAAAGGCCAGGTCAAAAGTACCAACAACCAACAAGCATGCATGAGAGCCCTGGTGAAAGTAGATGAAGCAAAAGATGTGTCTAAGAACCGTAGTGGAAGGAAGTGGTCTCTGCCCACCCCTACGGGAAAAAGGCGTGACTGTATGAAATTAGGTATGTATTTCTAATAAAAAAACTCATCGAAAGCTACATCTACGATTTCTGTTCACAATAATAAATAAGTCGGTGTCTTGGTGACTAATCAGATACCATCTTAAATTGGTAAAATGAGCTATACTACATATAAGTCAAGTTCACATCTGACTACTACACTACGCTAGACAAAACAAAGTCTAAGGGTTTTAAGTGACAACTGAATTATGGCCCATCCTGTATTTTTGACAAGATTACTCTTCTTTTTTGGCTGCTATGTCTGGATGTTGGAAACTACACTGGAATACTGATATTTACTTATCCAAGTGATATTATCAATCACGTTGGAGTATTATTGTCTATCTAAAGATGTATGAACTAATTTACCAATTTTTCTAATGCCAGTCCAATTTTTAATATTACATGAGAATTGTTTTTTCTCGATGTAACGTGTTCCTTTATTATTACCTTCAACAAATAGCTGAATTTCGTATTGCATGTCCCAAATATGCCGCTTTTCGTGTACTGATGGTACCTAGTATTGATCGTTCTTTTTGGAGCGTACGAAGAACTTCGTTTGTAACCCTTTCAGTTCATGGGATCTTTAAAAATCGTCGATTAGTCCAAATCTGCAAATCCATTTAGTTATCTGGGAGTAATATTTTGTCGTCGGCTGATCTAATTTTGTTAATACAAACACTGTTTCAGCTAGATAATTATAAGTTGTAAATTTTTATTCTTACAAAACTTTTTAGTTTGACTAACAAAACTGTTAAATTAAAGAAACATGACAATCAAGGTTTTAAACTACGCTTTTGTTTAGGGTACTATTCTAGTTAGACATAAAAATTCTTAATTCGTTAAATGTTACAATGGATAGTAAAATAAATCTTTATACATTTAGCAAAACAAAAGTATAAATATATTAAGAGACGTATTTGAGGTGGCTAAGGAAGTTTAAACCTTCCTAGAAACAAAGTGTACCTAATTAAGCTAATCATAGAAATTCAAATAGGCATATTGGTGGAACTATATAATACAATATATAACACAGGAATAACTCCCCGTGAATGGCATAGATCGACCTTTATTACATGACCAAAAAAGGTTAATGCAAAAGAATGTAGTGACCATCGAAATATCAGTCTAATGAGTCACGCTCTCAAAATATTCCTAAAGATAATACATTAGAAAATTTTTAGGAAATTAGAACAAGAGATTAGTGAAACCCAACTTGGCTTAAAAAAAGCAATGGGAACAAGAGAAACCTTGTTTGCCTTTAATGTGTTGGCTTAAAGATGCATGGACATCAATCAACCAATTTATGTATGTTTTCTTGACTACAACATTTGATAAAGTTCGCCATAACCACCTTATTTAATTGCTTAAAAGTAAAAATATACACATGAACGATATTAGAATAATAGATAATTTATGCTACAATCAGACGGCTAATATCAAAAAAGATAATGAACTCTGAGAAGAAGTAAAAATACAATGTGGTGTAAGGCAGTATTATCGCCACTATTATTGAATCTTTATTCGGAAGAAATCATTCAGAGAGTACTGGAGCAAACAACAGCGGAAGTAAAGGTTAATGGAATACCCATTAACAATATCCGGTATGCAGACGACACCATACTTATTGCCGAAACAATAGAAGATTTACAGAGCTTAGTTAATCAAGTAGTGACGAGAAGCGAGCAGAGCAGAGAGCGGACTTACCTTAAATATCAAAAATACCAAATTTATGACCATTACAAAATCAGTTCAGCAGCAGGAAAACCTATGGATCAACGGAGAACTATTAGAGAAAGTCAGTAAGTACAAATACTTGGGAGCAACTGTCAATAAAGGTAATGAGTACACTGAAGAAATTAAATCAAGAATTGGACAAGCCAGAACCATATTTAACAGAATGAGAAATGTGTTATGCAGTAGAGATCTTAACTTACAACTTAGAGTTGTAATATTGAGATGCTACATTTTCTCGGTGTTGCTATATGGGATGGAATTCTGGACGTTAAAGAAAAATATAAGTGATCGACTGAAAGCATTTAAGATGTGGTCATACAAAAGGATCTTAAGAATAAGTTGAGAAAACATGGAAACAATAAGGTGACCAGATTTTTAGATGGGTAAAGCGGGACAACTCTGAAGGAGGGGGGGGTATAAACAAAAGTTTTCATACATAATAAAAATAATTTCGTAATATTTTTTTATTTTTAACATAAGTACAATTTATAAATATAAAAAAATGTATAATATTTTATTCTTTAACATATTTTTTATTTGGGTGAATTTGTTTCAGTAGATTGTCATTTTTAAAAATATTGTAAAAATCTTCACAAGAATTTGTCAAATTATATTTTACACATAAAATGGCTTTCAAAGTTTCAACACTTAATTTTGATTTTTCTGATGTCCCCACACTTGATTTACTGTAGAAAACACGCGTTAAGGTCGGTGATATACTTTTTGTCATCAATATAAAAAATATGAAGACTACGAAGAAAATTTATGTATTTACGAAATATAAAAACTGTATGCAAAGATATTGATCAAAAGAGTAACGAATGAAACTGAGAAGATGATATGGGATGTGCAAGCAGGATTTAGAAGAGGAAGGAGATGTATGGATCAGGTCTTTTCCTTACGAGGTATAGTCGAAAAATTCTTGGCTAGAAGTCAGAAGGTCTATTGCGCTTTTATAGACTTGGAAAAGGCCTATGACAGAGTGGTGAGAAGTGAATTGTGGTCTACATTGTCTATGTATGGGGTGAGTGGTAGTTTAATACGAGCACTGAAATCACTTTACGAGGATTCCACTGCTTGTGTCAGGATAAACGGAGCTTGCACGGACTGGTTTAACATCAAAAAAGGTGTGAGACAGGGATGTGTGGCTTCGCCATGGCTGTTTAACTTATACATAGACAATTGTTTAAAAGATCTGAAAGAGAGTGCGTATGGATTAAAAATGAATGATTTGATCGTCAAATGCCTTCTTTACGCCGATGATCAAGTCATATAAGCGTTATCTGAAAAGGAGTTGCAGGCGATGGTTAATGTTATGCATGATTCCCTGAAAATCAAAGGGATGAAAATAAATGTGAGCAAAACGAAAGTAATGGTTTTTGAAAGGGAAGAAAGCATGACAAACTGTGGGGTTTAGATTGAGGGAGAAAGAGTGGAACAAGTTAATGAATTGTACTTGGGTTCAAAATTTACTAGAGATGGAAAGTATGACAGTGACATTGAGCGAAGTGTGTTGACAGAAAAACAAATGAATGGGGCACTGCATAGCTTTATGAATAGCCAGAAAGTGTCAAAAAAGGCACGTCTGGCGGTGCATAGAGGTGTGTTGGTTCCTACACTTATGTATGGTAGTGAATGTTGGGTTTGGCAGAAGAAGCATGAAAATAGGATTAATGCTGCGGAGATGAGTAGTCTGAGAAGTATAGCCGGAGTGACTCGGTTGGATAAAGTTAAGAATAGTGAGATAAGAAAACGCTGTGGTGTAAAAGAAGATGTGGTCACAAAGATAGATAAAGGAATGCTTACATGGTTTGGACACGTAGAAAGGATGGATGAAGAAAGATTGACGAAACAAATTTATAAGGCGAGTGTGAATGGGTAAATCGGTAAAGGTCGACCTCGGAGAACATATCTCGATCAGATCAACATTGTTTTGAAGAAAGGCCAGGTCAAGAGTACCAACAACCGAAGAGCATGTATGAGAGCACTGATGAAAGTAGAGGAAGCAAAAGATGTGTGTACGAACTGTAGCAAGTGGAAGGAAGTGGTCTCTGCCTACCCCTATGGGAAAAAGGCGTGACTTTATGTATGTATGTAAAAATAAATAAATTACCTCAATTTTTTATGGTAAGAAGCAGATTTGTAATATTTATTTGTTTAATTAGTTTGCTAGCACGCAGTACGAACACGAAGTGTATCATCTAAGAGACGTCTGGTCACCTTTGGTAACAAACGAGAAGGTACTGGGAAGAATGAGAAAGAAAAAGAAAATTTTGAAATTAATTAAAATAAGGAAGCTGCAATATCTGGGCCAAGTGATGAGGGGAGAGAAATATCTATAACCTAAGAAAATGGTACAACTGTATTTCCATTGAGTTGTTTAGAGCTGCAGCATCAAAAGTAAAAATAGCTGTGATGATAGCCAACCTTTTAAGGGGAGATGGCACTTGAAAAAGAAGAATACCTACCCAACAAAGAGAAACATATTTTTTACTTTTCTGACAAAAAAATTACCAAATTAAAAATCAGTACAATACTGACCAAAGCACTGGCCACTTAGAAGAGCTGCTAAGCTTCTTATTTAATAATGTAATGTTTTTCAATACCCTTTTTAAAATTCTTGCAACTTCACTTGTATCAACACTGTCATCACAAAGATCATTTTCAACGTTAAAACGCTTATTTTTTATTAAAATCTATACAAAAATTGTAGATAATATTTTAAATTTTTAATAAACTTTCATTAGCAGCTGCTCTAACCCAACTTTATTTTTTTTAAGATACGGCCCTGAGTAGACTCCTAGACTTGTTATGCCATTAAAGGCTAACTTTTTAAAAAAGAAACACATGCACTATTAAAAATAAACTTTACGGGGTACAAACAATAATAAATTCTTATTCTGTTTACATACACCTCATTTTTTAGAATTCCATAATAAAAAAATTATCAGTTAGGCCGACTAAAATGTTAACTTTGGTGCACGTTCGGTTGAGTTGACACAACCGTTTAGAAACGATACGTAATTTATCGAAATCTAATGTTGCCTATATGGGATGGGAAGACAAAATCGAAGTTTTCCGTTGATGTGTTGCAAATATTGAATTAGTCATTGGCGCACAGTATATTACTTTCTAGACAATACATCGCACCTCCAATGGAAAACAGACATGACTGCAAAATTGAAGTTTCGAGTAAATTCGCTTTTGAAAGTTGAATTTTAATATTTTATTATATATATGCGGCTAGGCTATTTTAAATATGAGCAATAAGTTATTGTTACGATTATTTAATAGTGATAAAAAATGCTTGTTTTTTTAAAAAATGCGTTTTTAAATAAAAAAAGTTGGTAAATGTGACACTTTTGTATCCCGTCCTTTTCTTTGGATACCTGATCTCCAGATGTGCTAGTGTACCCATAAAGCTTTCCTTGCATACAGGGTAGATGCAAATATATCTTACACTACTATATCCCGCACCCCTCCTCGTCTTCCTATTTTAGGTACCCAGTAAAACAAAGTGGTAGTAGTATTACCAACGTTAGGAGTCTACGAGGTCTGGATGCAGAAAGCGACCATTTTTTGGTTAGAGCTAAATTTAGAAAAAGAATCTCTAAGCAGAAGAACAACAGGCCGGAAAAGTTTTCCGAGGTGGAACACCGAGAAATTCAAAGACACAAAAAAGGTAATTGAATATTAAGCATCTCTGAAAAATACACTGGAATCCATAACAAATCAAAATAATGCCGACGCAATGTGGTAAACAATGAAAAATACAATAACACATAGTATCCAGAACATCGTAGGAAAAAAAGGAATACTAAAAAGAAGAACTGGTTTGATAACGATTGCGAGATAGCCTTAAAGCAAAGAAGCCAGGCTCGACAACGAATGCTGCAAGATCCAAATGAGCAAAATACCCAGAAATACAAAGAGCTCAGAAAAAAAAACAAGAAAGACAATAAAAGCCAAAAAAAGGGCACCCGAGGAAAATACTCTTGAAGAACTGAAGTCAAATAGAACGAGCAACAGAACAAGACATTTCTTCCGAGAAGTAAAGATTATAAAAAAGGGATTTAGACCCAGAGTTGGAACTATCATAAAGAATAACGAAGGTAATATTATTACAGAAGTGAGTATACATATCTTACAGTCGAACTCTTAGTGGAAGAACCTACAATGGAATAAGTATCACGAGCTATTTACAAACTAAAAACAACAAAGCCCCAGGAAACCATACTATATCTGCAGAATGTCTGAAACATGGAGGAGAAATTTTGGAACTCGCTTACTATCAGCTCATCTGCCAGATATGGAAAGAAGAACAAATACCAACCCCCTAGAAAGAAAGTATTAAAATACCCATTCACAAAAAGGGCGATAAAATATGGTGCGCAAACTATAGAGGTATATCCCTTATTAACACAGGATACAAAGTATTCTCTCTAATTCTATTAGAGCGACTGACTGCGTGTGTAAAGTACCAAATAGGAGATTACCAGTGTGGATCCAGAAAGAACCGATCAATAGTAGACCAGATTTTTACTATAAGGCAGTTGATGAAGAAGTATTGGGAATAAAACAAAACACTGCATCAGCTTTTTATAGATTTTAAGCAAGCATATGATAGCATCCTAAAAGTGGAATTGTGGAATACCATGGCAGAACTGGGCGTACCAAAAAAAATGATTAGTCTCACAAAAGCTTGTGTAGAGGGATCTACAAATGCAGTAAGAGTTAAAGGAAAATTGTCAACCTTCTGTCCAATCAACGGTGATCTCAAACAAGGAGATGCGTTATCCCCACTCCTCTTTAACATCGCCTTTGAAGGCATCGTACGAAGGACAAATCTAGAAACGCTCCTATTTGGAAATTAGGGTCCGCGCATTGTAGTAGCTTTCGCTGACGATTTAAATATGGTGGGAAATAAAACTATTAACGTTAAGGAAGAGTTCATTAAACTGGAAAATACTGCAAAGAAGGTTGGCCTACGAATACACGAAGATAAAACAAAATACATGACTACAACAAGAACTAAACAAAGAGACAGGATAGGACAAAATGTGACAATGGACCACTATAATTTTGAAAGGGTCCATGAGTTTAAATATTTGGGAGCTACAATCACTTCAGATAACAATATAACACAAGAGATTAACAACAGAATTCGGGGAGCCAATCGCTGCTGTTTTGCACTAGAAAAAATAATGAAATCAAAAAATGTAACCCGCCGTACGAAAGTAACAATTTATCATGCAATTATAAGACCTATAATGACATATGCATGTGAAACATGGACGATGACAAAACAAAATGAGAACCGACTAAAAATCGCAAAACGAAGAATTCTTAGAAGGATATATGGACCAATCAAGGACAACGCCACACAGAAATACAGAATTAGAACTAACAGGGAAGTGCAAGAACTATATAACCAACCAGATGTAGTAAAAATAATAAAGGCAGAGAGATTGAGATGGGACGGACATGTGAAGAGACAAAACTAACGTGTCGTAAAACTGGTTATGGGAAGAGAACCCGGCCGCTGGGAAGGCCAAGGATGCGGTGGAAAGATAATATTGCAGCGGACTTACGGACCCTAAATGTCCAACGACCAGAAGAACTTATGATGGACCGCAGCAAGTGGAGACAAATTGTAATGTCAGCAAAGACCCACCCCGGGTTGTAAGCTACAGTGAGAGAGAAAGAGAGAGAGAGAGAGAAAGAGAAAGTTCTTTGCAGCGGCTATTTAGTTTTTTTGGCATATTTGCACACAGTTTTATAGTAATAATAAAAACAAAATTTAACAGAGTTAAAATTATATTATAAACAATTTGACAACGTCTTTAAAATGTATATAAAATTGCCAACTTAGAAATTAACTGTCAACTGCTATTTGGCACCAATACATCTTCAATCGGAAAAACCGTTTTTATTAATACATAATAAAACTTGAACTGTGTGTAATATTTAATGTAATATTTACGTATAATATCTACAATTTTATATACCGTATAAAATAATATAGAAATTGTAATATTTAACAGGACATTGACTTGATTAATGCAATAAAATATTACGATATACAAAATATTACGCCCAAAAAACACAAAGTGTCACGTTTTCCAAGAAAGTGAATTCCTTAAATCATCCCATCACAATGTCCGAAAATACCCTAGAACCACGTCCCTCCTTCTCGATTTTGGGAGTCACGGTGTCCAATAACATGTCTTGGCATGACCATGTTGCTAACATCGCAAAGTCGGCAAGCCAGACGCTAGGTTTTCTGTGGAAAGCCAGAAAGTTTTTTACTCCTGATCAACTGTTGACGACGTACAAGGCTCAAATCCGACCTCTACTGGAGTATTGCTCGCACATTTGGGGTTCAGGCATTCTCTTCGTCTTCTAGATTCCATTCAGAAAAGAGCCATTCGCTTGATAAACAGCTCTACTCTCACAGATACCCTTTACCCTCTAGAACATAGAAGAAGAGTTGCAGACCAGTCATTGCTCTACAGATATTTCCATGGCAGATGCTCCAGAGAAATAAAAACTCTTGTACCACCATTGGCCACATTCGGCCGAAGAACTCGGCACGCTGATCAGTCTCACCCATTTACTCTCAAGATTGACACTGCAAGGACCAATCTTCATCAAGAATCCTTCTTTTACAGGGCTGCTACGGAATGGAATAAGCTTCAAAAATCAGTTTTTCCAGAGAACTATGACCTGCAACTTTTTAAAAAGCGTGTCCACAATCATTTTTTTTCTATAACCCCTTCCCCTTCTAATAGTCGCAGTGCGGGTCGTCCGCGGCCCACACGATAGGTCTACCCTTTTTGCGACTATTTTCATAAAAAAAAAAACGAACAGACTGACCCGATGTGTTCGAGATTTTTATTATTGTTGGTATTAAGTTTTGAAACGAACAGAGCATTGATGACGTGCACGCACATTTGTATTGTATGAGCTTTAAGTAAATTATTTAGCAACGAATACAGTTGTTGGACAGTTTTGCGGGGGCGCGCCAACTATGTGGCGAATGTAGGCAAAAGCCGCGGGCGGCAAAATCCAAGGGCGGCAATTCGGCTAAGTGTGATTATGGAAGTACTGACGAACCAATAACAGACCCGAAAATAAATTACAAAATAAAAGTATTCTTCTCTACGTTAGTTACGATCTTATTATCTCTTAATGAAAGATTCAAGTGGTTGGCGCAAGTTAATACCATTTTTGGATTTATTTATCAAATGTTTAGCTTGAATAAAGATAAATTAAAAAACTCATGTGAAAATTTATCATTTCCTTTGAAAGATAAAGCTCGTAAAAAATCAGATATTGATGCAAATGACTTAGAGCAAAATGAGTCAGATCCTCAGTTAATTCTAAAACACATTTTAGAGAACAATTTTATTTCAACATTTTCAAATACTACAGTGGCAATAAAAGTTTTTTTCAAAATTAAAATTAATAAAAACTTTTTACGATCCACTAGACCCAATAATTTGGCGATTATGTCCATAAAAAGTGACGTTATGGATTGTATTTTTTTAGACGAGTTGATTAAAGATTTTTTTTTGTTGTGCAACAGTTTTAATGTTTTATTAGTTTTTTTATTAATTGCTTTGCTCTTTTTACATTCTTCGCTAATCTTTATGTCTAAGACTTGTTAAGATCTTCTAAATGTTATGGGGATGAGTAGTATCATGCTGGCATTATGTTACTAATCTCATATCATAATTTTTCTCTTACTTAATTCTCTCTTGTCTTAGTTTGGGTAAAAAACAAATTTTTGTGGTTGAGTGGAAGAGCAACTTAGTAGCTTTTGTGCTATCTAAGTTAAACTTCGCCTTTTGTGTTTCAGCTCCAACCAATTGGAGCGGAAAAACAACAAGATGAAGACCTTGGGGGGAGAAAAGAAGCACCGGCAGACCACAGCAAAGATGGTATGATGACATCAAAAGAACAGCCGGACTTAACTGGTACCAAGTTGCACAGAACAGAGAAAACTAGAAAAATATGAGGGAGGCCTATATCCAACGGATAGAAAACGGCTAAAAGAGAGAGAAGAGAGAGGGCTGTGAGAGAGAGGACGATTATTATTATTATTATTAAATATACAGTGCATCCATAAAATATCGCATAAATTCATTATTAGCCTAATAAACGGTAAAATGAAAAAAATCAGAAGGGGGTCGATTTTTTATTTTAATTTACCATTTTTTAAAAGAATAATTTATTACACAGGATGAATAAATAACCTTTGAGAGTTAACGTCAGCATCAGTTGTTTTATAAAAAAAACCCCTTTTTTCAATTTGCAGATTTGCTGAGCTAATTACAAAAATTTATCAAAAGTTAATTCAAATCGGTGATGGATGAATAAAAACGCGAAAGTTGTTTGTGACAATTTATTATTTATAGAAGTCCTCTCCTCGGTACTATTACCCTCACAAGGGTTTGGTGGCACTATGCTTCTACCATTTTTATAGCAATTTTCCACTCCTCTTTGTTCTGGGCTAGTTCTGTGGCCTAATGCAGAGAGAGTCCAGTCAAGCTTGTGATTTCGTCTACCCATCGGGTTGGAGATCTTCCTCGTGACCTTCGTCCGTCGACTTTACCTTAAACCACCAGCTTTTCTAAAGCATCCGGTCTTCTGGAGACGTGTCCGGTTTATTCTCTCTCGATTTATAGTTCTTCTAGGATCGATACACTGGTGCGGTGCTGCGTCCATGATATTCGGAGCATTCGTCGGTAAACCCACATTTCAAATACATCTTTTTTCTTTTTGTCCGCTTGTCTGATCGACCAGGTTTCAGCTGTGTATTGAAAAAATTAAAGTATAGACCAGACTGATTTTCGTAGCTTTACTAATTGACGTATCCTTCCATATGCATGTCAGTTTAGTTGTGGCCGTTCTTGCTATTGCTAGCCGTCGCCTTATTTCGGCTTTGCTACCTCCTGTGTTGGTGATGAGGGAGACAAGATAAATAAATTTATCCACTACTTTGAAACCAGCTAGCTGTCGGATATGCGGAGAGTTGTTCGTTTTCCGGTCTACTATCATGACTTTGGTTTTACTGATGTTTAGTTTGAATCCGTACTCTTTGTTTATATTTCCCAGTCTTGTCATGATCATTTCCAGCTCGATTTGATTTGTCGCCAATATAAGAGTATCATCAACATATCTCAGATTACTTATGCGCCTTTCTCCCACTTTAATCCCCCCGTACCATTCATCGAGTACTTTGACGTACTCACTATATATGTTAAATAGGATGGGTGACACGATACACTCTTGTCTAACCCCTACTCTAACGTCAAATTTGTTTGAGTAAGATGTTAAACGGGTGCCGCAATCAGCAGAATAACATTTTTAAACCTTCCTCTTGATTTAAAATTCGTTGTGTTTTTTGTTTTTCTTACATTTTCGCAAAATCAAGTTATTTGGATTGGCTGGTTTTAAAATGACAGGCACCGTATAGGTATAAAACGTAATAGATTTTTTTTTGTTTATGATACTGTTCGGCGTTTGAGGTATTAAAAATGATCACCATTAATCAACCATTAATTTAAGTCCGGTAAAATCTTAAAACTAAATACTTATATATTACTAAATTTCTTTTAACGATGTCCTTTAGGTTTTTAATTTCATCTTTAACCATTGGGATACCGAGGTCTCTTTGTAGGTCACAGTTGCGTTCATACCAAGGGGCGTTTGTCATGTTACGCAGCACTTTGTTCTGAAATATTTGAATAATCTTTATATTGCTATCTTTGGCACAACCCCATAGCTCGATACCATAAAGCCACACTGGTGTCAGAATTTGATTGTAAATAAGTTTCTTATTGAGCAATGACAACTTGGAATTCCTTCCAATAAGCCAATAATGTTTTATATACTTTAGTCCAAGTTTGGTTCTTTTCTTTTTTACCTGCGCTTTCCATCTGAGCTTAGTGTCAAGAGTCATGCCAAGATACTTAGCATTTTTACTATATGGTACTAAGTTGTTACTGATATATAGGGGTGGTGGTTTGACTAGTCTTTTGTTGGTAGATTTGACATGGATCGATTTATTTTCGTAAACCTTGACTTTCCATTGTTTAGTCCATTCAAGTATTGCATTAGTAGCTAACTGCTATTTTATACAGAACACTTCCTGATCTTGATCTACTGCAAGGAGTGCTGTATCTTTTGCAAATGTGGCAATTTTTACATCTTTCAGTCGTGGAATGTCGCTAGTGTAAATAAATAGAGAATAGGGCCAACCACGCTACCTTGAGGTACACCCTCATTTATTTATTTTAAGCTGGAATACGCATCTTCCTGTTTAATTCTGAAGAATCTGTGTGTGATATACGTATTGTTTCGGTAGTATTCTATGAAGTTTATGTACTAGACCTGCATACCTCACCTTGTCGAAGGCCTGCGAAACATCTAGGAAGACTTCTGAACAGACCTGTTTTTCTTCAAGAGCTCGCTCAATTACATCAGTAATACGATGCACCTGATCAATGGTTGAGTGGTTTTGTCTAAAACCGAACTGATGGTCAGGAGTTATAATGCTGTTTTCTATTAATGGTTTTAGTCTTTTGAGAAGCAACTTTTCGAAGAGTTAGAGATAATTGGAAGTAGGGAAATAAGCCCTGTAGGATGTAACATCTCCTAGTGGTTTGCATGGCTAATAGATAAATGTTTTTTAAATGTTTTTCTTAAGCTTTTTTGTGCTATATTAATTTTAGGATTTTTTGTTCTTTTGTGGGTTTGGCGATTAAAACTCTCGATACAGTAACAAAACAATGTTTATTTCAATACAATAAATTCTACTTTTATTAATCACTTAATTATAGAACTTTTACAACTTTTTTATAACTATTTACATTTCTTATTTCATAATCGCTTTTAAAACCCTGCCCTGCCCCTTTTTATACCTGTAAATCATACTTCGACCTTATTCTCGAAGGCGATAGACCCCTTTTCGAAACGGTAAAAATTGTCGAGACTTGCGGGAACTTTCCTTTGGTCTCTGCGCCGACAGTCCCAGTTGTGGCCGACGAATTGTTGCGACAGAAGGGTTACCAGAAACGGACTCAAGAAATCGTAACAATAATATTAAAAAATACAGTGACACAATGTGGGCAAAAGTACAATCTATTTTTATGTAATGAAACCACTTTTATAATATTTAAATATAACTTAATATTCTTAGATTATTTTCGTTTGTATTGTTAAAAATCCCCAAGACCAATCGAAACATTTATTCAATTTTATATTTGGGTAGTCTTAGTTACAAAATTGATAAAACCTTAACCTAATTAGATTTTATTAAAATTAACTTCAAACGATGTTTAACAGCCCAAATGATTATAAACGTGTTCATTTATTACATAAAACAATTCAAAGTGTGGAAATCTTAAGTTCCCATTATAAAGTAGATATAATGAAAATATACTTTGCCGATTCCAGTTGTATCCCCAAACTTTGTAGTAGGTGGTAAAGTCAATAAACACTCCGTAATATTAGTAGCAGATTCGAAATCAAGCAGAGGCGGGACAAGCTTTATTTTCGTTCATCAATGTTGTCGTTTAATAATAATAATAAATTCTAATCTAATCAATCTAAAAAAAAGTAAAAATGAACCATTTAGGATTATATAAATGAACTAATATACAAAAAATGAAAAAACACCACGGAAGTAGTGAGAACTATTTGTGTGTCGTGTATCGATTTTATTATGAATAAAGTAAAATATAGTAAATATAGCAGTCAGTGTAATGATTATAATTTACAATTTAAAATAAGTTATGAAAGTTGGTTTAATATATTTAAAAAAGAACACACGTGTATAAAAAATAACAATAAATATTGTTTTTAAATAAAATTGGATTCAAACAAATGTAGTGTTTTATTACTAATTGGAAATATTTCAACTATAGAATCCTGAACTCAAAATATAAAGATTCAACCCAAATCACCTAAATAAAATGTATCTGCTGTCTGAGTTATGGGGTGTTTTATTTGAAAATTTAAAAATTATTTTTGCTCGGTACTTTAAACTATTCGAAGTATTATTTTTATATTAAGTGGAAAGTGTAAGTTCTATACACCCTAATATATTATGTTAAATGAACGTTTCTAGCTCTGCATAGCTTTATGAACAGCCCGAAAATGTCAAAAAAGACACGTCTGGCTGTGCATAGAA
This sequence comes from Agelastica alni, assembly GCA_950111635.1. Classification (NCBI taxonomy): domain Eukaryota; kingdom Metazoa; phylum Arthropoda; class Insecta; order Coleoptera; family Chrysomelidae; genus Agelastica; species Agelastica alni. Next base: position 44,829,984 of record OX467711.1, on the reverse strand, counting down.
GTGTGTTGGTTCCTACACTTATGTATGGTAGTGAATGTTGGGTTTGGCAGAACAAGCATAAAAATAGGATTAATGCTGCGGAGATGAGTAGTTTAAGAAGTATAGCCGGAGTGACTCGGTTGGATAAAGTAAAAAATAATGAGATAAGAGAACGCAGCGGTGAAAAAGAAGATGTGGTTACAAAGATAGATAAAGGAATGCTTAAATGGTTTGGACACGTGAAAAGGATGGATGAAGGAAGATTGACGAATCAAATTTATAAGGCGAGTGTGAATGGACGGAAGTCAGTAGAGGTCGACCTCGGCGAACATATCTCGATCTGATCAACATTGTTTTAAAGAAAAGCCAGGTCAAGAGTACCAACAACCAACGAGCATGCACGAGAACACTGATGAATGTAGAGGAAGCAAAGTATGTGTGTAAGAACCGTTGCAAGTGGAAGGAAGTGGTCTCTGCCTACCCATACGGGAAAAAGGCGTTAATGCAAATGTTTTTTTACTTTAATTATACAGATTAATTACAAGGTACAATGTGCTATTAACATTTTATTAACAACTTATATACATGTATATAATTGTGATTTAAAATTCAAACATACATGCTCCTAGAAGGTATTTTTTTTGAAATACCTTAAATTTTAATCGGAAAATTTACATTCACCAAACCACAGGTGCAGTCTAACTTTAATACGTATTGCAAATGTAATATTGTGTTAATATCATGAATACTAGTCATTAATATTTCACAATAAGTCACTTGGGCACAGTTTTAAACAAATTTAATAATATTAAAAGTTGTTATAAAGGCAGTACAAACCTTTTCTCGAATAATGGTGATCAGTTTCACAATCACCTTTCAAACGAGAAAAAAAACTCTTTCAAATATCAATTTATTTAACTTTTTTAATAGTACATCAATACATCAATAATTATAGTCGAAGTGCAATAAATAAATATATACGGTTTGTCCAAATAGTCTCGAAACACCTGAATAATTTCGCAGATAAGTAAATTATTTATGAAAAATGTTACGGTCATTCTTGGAGAAGCCTAACATAAATCAGGTTTGACCGTAAAGGTCATATAAAGGTTATTTAATTTTGAGAACTGAATATCTCCGAAGAACGCAATTTATAAAAATGGTACCAACATGATTCAGATTAGGAAAATCTTGTACAGACGCGATATTTGTCCTACGATAAATAACTAATAAATCCATGGAGCATAACAAACTAGCCTTTATGTGTTTACCTGGAAGAGGCGTTTGACCGAATACAACTAAAGGACGTGGTACGCCTTATATAAAACAGGAAAACCATCGAAAATATTTACTAGAAAAACAAAATACATGCCAAAATTAATGGCACAACTACCGAAGAAATTCCTGTAAATAGTGGTACTCGACAACGAGATTCCTTAGCCCGTTATTGTTCAACATCGTTAAAAACGAAATAATCAAAAAGCAGGTTAAACTAATAGGTCTATACGCCTTCGGCATTTTTTGTAGTTAGCACAAGCAGGTTGTAACGTGCCTATTTTTTCCCTTCTACAGTTCCATTATAATTGTGTCTCTGATAGTTTTGTATTCCTCAGGTATTTGTAAATAGTGTCGCGTGCCGTATTTTGTTGTAACTTAAATATATCATTCGTTGTAAATAGTGTTGCTCACCTTATTGTGATAGGATTCGATTGTTAATGGCTGTGGCATTTTTGTTAATCGCTGGAGATTGAGTGTGGGTTTTCGTTATTAGATTTTGCTTTGGTTTTTGGCCTCGATTGTTGTGTGTTGTCGGTTATATTATTGTTTGGTTTGCATTTCTGTGTGGATGGGGCTGGCTATTAACACGGACGAGCGCGATTCTTGGTGTGGAGCATGGACTTGCGAATATTGTTGGTTGACGTCGGTTCCGTGTCATTTTTCTTGATATCCGGTCTGGGAAGTAGGTAGTCGTTTGGTGTCAGTCGTTTGGTGGCAGTCTTGGGAGTGGTCTGGTGAGAATTTTTGGGACGGTGTGATATTGGCAAGTGTGCAGAATCTCTACGGTTTTTCTTTCATATCTGGCTGTATTTGGGCCATCTTAATTGGATTTTGAAGAAAAACCATTTAATTTTTAACTTGACCATTCTATCTTACCTTCGTTGTTGATATTTTGGATTTTGGTGTCGAGTTAAAATAACCGCATGCGGGATTTATTTGAGGGAAGCCATTGTTAATTAGCAGGTGCCGTTCCATAACCAAACCGGCCACAGGAGTAGTGAATTCGTATACCCAAAGGTTACAAGTGATTTATTTTTAAATATTTAACAACTTGACTTATTTTTGAAACCACGATTAAGTTTTGTTTTAATTTATTAATATAGTACATTGTTGGAAACTATTTATTGCATTAGATAATATGCCAAAACTGAGTACTTTGATTTATTGTTAGCTGTTGATTTTGATTATATTTGTTATAAGTTTATTATTGAACTGAGTACTTTGATTTATTGTTGGCTGTTGATTTTGACTATATTTGTTATAATGTTATTATTGAACTGAGTACTTTGATTTTTTGTTGGCTGTTGATTTTGACTATATTTGTTATAATGTTATTATTGAACTGAGTACTTTGATTTATTGTTAGCTGTTGATTTTGACTGTATTTGTTATAATTTTGCTATTGAGCTGTGTACTTTGATTTATTGTAGGAGTAAAGTATCCAATATATTTTTGCTATAATTTCATTTATTTGGTTCACCATAATCTTAGTTGTTTATCGTGTGGCTCTGCTAGTGCCTATAAGACCTAGGGGTTTCCGGCTTAAACCGTCTAAGTCGGTGGCGCGGCTCACTTTTATTTTCTTTTTTTTTCTTCTACCCTCTACGGCTGAGCTCGGGCATAATTTGCCAGTAGAGAGACCGCTGGCAGAGTACTCTATAGAGAACGAATAATACGTGGCAAGGTTCGGGAATAAAGACCACTTTTACAGTTTTTCACGCATTTGAGACATATTTCATAGCTAGGCTACTTCTGTATAGTTCACAAAGGATCGGGATTAGTAGACCCTTTTCTTTCTGCAGTAGTGCAGGAAATATCTCGTTTACCCCTTCCGATTTGAATGGTTTAAAGGTGTCAATGGCCCATTCAATTCTTTTTTATGTTATAACCTTCTTATCAATCTGCCAATCACCTGTATTTGGCTTGGTCAATTCAAATGATTGCAATTGCTAAGTTCGACAGTGATGATTTCAGATCCTGGGAGGTGTGTTTGTAACAGAGTTTCAAGAGTTTCCTTTCCGGTCTGTGTAAACTTCGCATCAGGTGTTTTAAAGTCCCGATGGGGTTGACAGGATAATGGAAAGCAAAAATTCCACTGTCGTTTAGTTGGTTCCATTGTCTTTAGCAATAAGCAGCTTAAACTAATGGGTACATACGCCTTCGCCTCTGTGTAGTTAGCACAAGCAGGTTTGGGAATAAAGACCACGTTAACAGTTTTTCACGCAAATGGGACATATTCCATAGCTAGGCTACTTCTGTATAGTTCACTCAGGATTGAGATTAGTAGAACCTTTTCTTTCTGCAGTAGTGCGGGAAATATCTCGTCCACCCCTTCCAATTTGAATGGTTTAAAGGTGTCAATGGCCCATTCAATTCTTTTTTATGTTATAACCTTCTTATCAATCTGACAATCACCTGTATTTGGCTTGGTCAATTCAAATGATTGCAATTGCTAAGTTCGACAGTGATGATTTCAGATCCTGGGAAGTGTGTTTGTAACAGAGTTTCAAGAGTTTCCTTTCCGGTCTGTGTAAACTTCTCATCAGGTTTTTTTAAAGTCCCGATGGGGTTGACCGGATAATGGAAAGGATTTTATGGATTCTACTTGCTTTAGAGGTGTTTTCAACCTCCGCGCAAAATTTCCTTCATGTGAAAGGTCTAGTAATTTTCAAGCAATGTCGGGAACAACGAAAGAGAATTCAATAAATGATAAAAATTAAAAAAAAAATTCTTTATTGCGCCAAATAAGTATTCTTACGCGCGTACATAAGTTCACACACCAGTTTTTTTTTTATTTAGATTTTAATATTTTATTGATTTTATCAATGACAGTAAAAACATAAAAACCTTATCTGCCGGCAAAATAAATGACGGAATTCTACTTTTGGGTGGAGCTCCCGTTGTTTTTATCCTAATTCTGATTTCCCGAAGGTGCGATGATTTGGCTTGAACTGTATTGAATATTCAAAATAGTGCGGACGAAATAAAGACCTTTTAAGTAGGTATAGTTTAAAGAGTTCTGCTTACTTTTGAAATGTGAGATGTAACAGTGCATAGTGTGTAAATTAAGCACATAAATTATCATTTGCATAAAAACAAGTCATATCACTTAATTTAATATTTGTGAATTGGTTACATACGGGCACTTTTAATAAAGGACATACAAAACACCCCAAGCTTTTAGAACAGTAATTTTATTCTTATGTTAGGAATTATTTTTTACTTTTTGGTTTGATTAATTCTAAAAGCGTGTTTTTTTAGGTTTTTAAACTATAATTTATTTTTCGCCTTTTAGCTCGAATTGTTTTACTCACTAAAATATTATGTATTAAATGGTAAAAGCACAAAAAAAATGCATCGGCCGGGAATCGAACCCGGGCTGCCCGCGTGGCAGGCGAGCATTCTACCACTGAACCACCGATGCCATGAACTGTGTTAATATTTGTTCTGCGCGCATGTGTAGTTCACGCACTAGTTCCATCTCTCTTACTCTTATGCAAAATATATCTGAAGAAATTTGTGAATCCTGGCAAAAGTAATCGGGATAATCAGATATTTTGATCGAATTATTGCATTGTCGTCGGTCTTTGACAAGTGTGCAAAGTTTAAATTAAATCTGATGGTGTAAAGTAGGGCAAAATCTAGGCCAAAGAGTCAGTTACAAACATACATACAAGCAAACAAGAGACAGGTAAAACTAATATAAGCTGGTTAAAAAGGAGGAGTTTCTCAATTCGACTGTATTTTTTTAATGTTTGTTACCTTAGAACTTTCGACTGGGTGAACCGATTTTGATGATTCTTTTTTTATTTGAAAGCTGGTGCTTCCTGTGTAGTCCCATTTTAATTTGGTCTATTTCTAACAATGGCATCCATAAGAAAATCATATAAGTTTTTTATCAGTATATTATTTCTCAGTTCATCCTGATTATCAGGTTTTGTCTCGCACACAATGTTTTTTAGATAAATTCCAGAGAAGATATATGGCTAGCCACTCAATTGTGCTCCTTTTTTCAATCCACCTGTTTTGGAAAACTTCATTCAAGTAATTTTGAACAGCAACACTAAAGTGTGGTGACGCACCATCCTGCTAAAACTAAATTTCATTTAAATGGTTCTTCTCTTCTTCCAGTGCCTGTCCGTTATGGGACGTTGGAGATCATTCTTGCAATAACTGCGGCCCTAAATAGACCCGTGATGGAGGTTGCAGACCAAGTTCTCAGGTTTTTAAGCCATAAGATCCCTATTCTGCCTGGTCCCCTCTTTCCAAGCACCTTTTCCCGTAGGATAAATATGTTGTAGTCTCTACCTTTTCAATAACTGTATTATTTATAATAAGCTGTCTGGGTGGTGGTGGATTTTTGCTTATCACTATGTATTTGGTTTTATTCATATTTATATCTATTCCATATTCCTGACTGTGCATTGAAAGCTGGCTCATCATATTTTGTAGGTCCTCTAGTTTGTCGGCGAATATTACTGTATCATCCGCGAATCGGATGTTATTGATTCGTTTACCATTTATAAGAATTCCTACTGATGAATCTCACAGCGCATTATTAAATATTTCTTTTGAATATATGTTAAATAAAAGTGGTGACAACACACACCCTTGTCGCACGCCCTGTTGAATTTTTATTTCATCAGTCATCTGACTTTAAATGGTTACCAACCGCATTTTTTATTGCAGGAACTATTTGATTTCTAATAAGTCTATAATCTTCGCATTTTCTTGCATTGGTCTTCTTAGGTAAGTGACTAAAAGTAGAGCACAACCACTGTTTGGGGTAGTGACCTGTCTCATATATAGTGTTGAACACTTTATATAGTGATGTGATGCCCCGTTCATCTAGAAATGTGTATTTTCATTAAAAGTCCCTAAAAATACAGTTAACAAAAAACACTTTCTTCTTTAAAATGAGCAAATAATGGATAATGCCTCAAGTGTGGACAATTTTAATGTCTGTGTATTAAACATATGATTTAAAATTACAGAATGCAAATCAGCTTTAACCGAACAATATTCACAAAAATAATAAAAAAGAACTAAAACAATAGCATAAATCTCTGCATAAATTTGATGTTAGATTGTTTCGCATTTTTGACACGAACGAAACCAATTAAAATTCCCGCCAGCCAATTTCGCCGAAGCTAGCCGAAGGCTTCCAAGATTTCCATAAACATTAGTGTCGTCTTAGCATACAATAAAGGTTACGGTCATGCTGACTTATACAGTGCGGAACAATCTGCGCATGCTCCATATATGGTTTGGCTCCTGTTTCCTTGGTGAATATTTTTAGTACGTCAATTTTTAGTCGATAACCTGCTCAATTCTTTTTCGCAAGCATGATAAACCAATTTATGGGTCTTTTTTAATACATCCCCGCATTTTCAAAGGGACTGTTTGTGTTAGGTTAGGACGTTGGGTTAGGTTAGGCTAATAATAATCGGTATTAATAGGGAAAAATCACGGAGTGGGTGACATCTATTATTGATCGTATGAACTTCTTAAAGTGTGAACAATAAACCAACCTCCATTTGTTTATATGGGTAAAAAGTGAACTTTATATATTACTTTAAGCAATTTAAGTATTAAAAGTGTTATGTTTGAACGATATTTTGTAAAGAATTGGTGTTAATAAACCACAAAATTCGAAAATGCAAAGGATTAAAAAAGGTGATGTGGAGATAAAATCGTAAAAAATATGCTCTGTTCCACAATGCTCTATATATGGCAATTCGATTATATCTTTGCATAAATTTCCTTTAAATCCTATGGAAGCTTAGAAATGAAAGATGGTCTTAAAGATAGAAAAACCAATCTCAAAGTGTATGTTTGTTTGCAGCAAACACTTTGTGAAAGATGATTTTGTCAGTGGTAAGTTTGATATTGTTGTCCAATGATCTAGCATTTTATTTGTGATTATTTAATATTTATAGTGACTTCAACAACACAGAGAAAGCGTTTAAAAGATGGAACTGTTCATAACTAGAACCTTCCAGTGTTAAAGTATCAATAATCCATAATTAAGAAAGATAGAAGTGACAGAAGTTAATTGGATTATAATATATAATCCTTAATTGGTCGAACAGGTTCACCCATATAATACAATATGTCTGAAACTAATATTTCGACTTCCATACGCATTGCAACAAGAATTCCAGGTACAACAGAACTGAAAAACTTTGAAAACAAACCAAAATTAATACCTGGGTACACCCGATCTTTACTGGCATTTAGCAAGAATCCAGCGACAATAAAACTGAAACAAACTGAACAAAAATTATAAGTAATTAACACAGTTGAATAAATTGACCTGTACCCTGACGTCACTAACAATAAATAAACTAAACACAAACTTTATATACCTCATCCTTTTCTACTGACAGTAGAAACATATCATACAATATGTACACTGGTCTTTCAAGCAATGACATACGTTCTTTTGTATCTCTAATTATGACCTTTAAATGTTAAAAAGAGATCGCCAATAACGATTAATCGGTTGTATTCATAGGAATTTATTTTGACCTCTTATGACAACTGTCATTATTTATACATCGAGTTTTGTTCAAAGTATTTTATTATTCAGATAAATTCTTTAAAATCGGTTTTTTTCAAAACCTCTAATTTTTTATTTTGATTTCAAGGTTAGTGCAAAATTTCCTGTTTTGCATTTAATAAATATTTTTAACATAACCTTACTTTTTAGACAGTGGCTAAACTTTCGTGAAACGGGAACATCATTTATGGTAGATTTATAAAGTCAACTAAAGTAAGAATTACGTTAACAACCAAAAAGTAAGGAAGATACATGCATGTAAACACTTTTTAGAGTCTAGCGATGATTTTTAAAACACTTAATCTATATTGTATTGTAAATTTCGGAATGATAATAAATGTATGAATAGTGTAAATTAAATACCTTCATTACCAATTATTTGATATTTTTTATTATGCTAGCCAATTGTTTTGGCTAGCCCTATATTATGTGCCATTTTAAATTTAATAAAATTTATTCAAATGAAGGATTCATAGACATTTCTACTTTCGTTAATGGTTACAGAATAGTTTTTTTGTGTATAAGTAGAAGACAAAATAAATATTAGTGAATATTATAGGAATCTTATCTAAATTTTCGACTATTTTAAAACAGTAATATGTAATTATTTAAATTGACTTTAACCAACAGCAATATTTAGTTATTTATAACGCAAAAAAATACTGACAAGATAAACAAACAGTGGAAATATTTAGGCACACGACAAAGTAACAGTAGCCATTTTTGACTTATTGATTCATTTCACGAGGTTTGTAGGTATGACGTCAGGGTAAAGGTCAATTTTTTCTCCTGTACTATGGTTTTTAGCACAAAAAAAGGTCAAATCGCCAAATTATAATAAATTACAGTGCAAGAGAAGTAGCTTGGCAGGCGAGAGATCACAAAATCTGCGCACAACGAAAATATTCGAATAAAGATCCGATCGGCGACGACGAAATTTTCAGTAATCGTGAGTCTCAAGTACAATCGAGGAAGAAGTTTACGAATATGAAGTATATTCAGCCGAATATTTGTTATTTTAGAGGCTAGTCGCCCGCCAAGCTACTTCTGTTGCGCTGTATCGCAATTCAAAAAGTAAATAGTAATTGACATTAACAGCATGACAATCACTAAACAAAACGCGGGAAACAGGAGCCAAACCAAACATGGAGCATGCGCAGATTGTTCCGCACTGAATTCTTTGGGCTTTTTATACATGGCTTCTTAATAAAGGTCTTGATTACCGGCATCTCCGCTATGACACATTTTCGTTACCTCTTATTTTCGTGTGGCCAGGGACCACAAACCGGCAGGTTCATCATACAAATAATAAAGTTTTTTTGCAAGCAAATTTTTAACGGGACGCTCATCCACTTTGTAATTCAAATGCGTCGATCTAAAAAAATATGAACATACTTCTTTTCAAAAATAAACCGCTGTTTAGATTAAGTTGTAAAAATAGAAAAAATTACTTCTATAAAATTTGTTGCATAAACTGTATTTAAGCCAATAATTGTGGCCTTCGAATATTAGTTGTATATTATTAACGTACAGTATATAAATAACCAACGAGAAATCAAATCGCCTCACCGAAGGTTTTTGCTTATATTTAACAATGCATAAAATCGCAAGAGAGTATTTATAATAATGGGGTTAGAAATTATTTTTAACTATAACATTTTTAACGGCAAGCCAGCCATCGACAAAGATCAAACAAAATATTATACGGAAACATTTGGGATTCATTTTTATCCTGAATTTTTTTCACGAAAAGTTTATTTTTATTTTTTAAAAATTAAATTCACACATTTACATTTCTGTCATTAAAAGTAAAGACTGACTTACCCATTTAAATTTGCCACGTCTTTTTCGTTCTCTAAAGAGTACTCAGCCAGTGGTCTCTCTACTGGCAAATTATGCCCGAGCTCAGCCGTAGAGGGTAGAAGAAAAAATATAAAAGTGAGCCGCGCCACCGACTTAGACGGTTCAAGCCGGAAACCCCTAGGTCTTATAGGCACTAGCAGAGCCACACGATAAACAACTAAGATTATGGTGAACCAAATAAATAAAATTTTAGCAAAAATATATTGGATACTTTACTCACACAATAAATTAAAATACACAGCTCAATAACAAAATTATAACACATATAATCAAAATTAACAGCCAACAATAAATCGAAACTTCAAAATTTACAACTTTATGAGACAACAATAAATCATAAATCCAAGTTTACGATTCCATAAAATAATTAAAGCAAAGGTAAGAATGACAAACCATATCAGGTTACCAAAAAAAAACGTATACAAGTCAACTTTTTAACAATACTTTATCAACGTTCACGTACGACTGCTAATTTATTCACGTTTTTTTTCCTTTTTCATTTACATAAAGATTTACACTGTTAAAACAATCGAGTTTATTTAAAAATATTTCTTTTTACGATGGCTGTCCTTCAAAATAGCAATATTGTAGGATATTTACAAATAAGTATGAATAAACGTTTTTACTTGGACACAAAGAACTATTGAGAATATTATTTTAATCAAAGTTCAGCCTTGGCATATTATCCAATGCAATAAATAGTTTTCAACAGTGTACCCTATTAATAAATTAAAACAAAACTTAATCGTAGTGTCAAAAATAAGTCACGTCGTTTAAATATACTAAAATAAATTACTTGTAACCTTTTTGGGTATACGAATTCACTACTCCTGTGGCCGGCTTGATTATGGAACGGCACCTGCTAATTAACAATGGCTTCCCTCCATCAGATCCCACATGCGGATATTTTAACTCGACACCAAAATCCAAAATATCAACAGCAAAGGTAAAATAGAATGGTCAAGTTAAAAATTAAATGGTTATTCTATAAAATCCAATTAAGATGGCCCAAATACAGCCAGATATGAAAGAAAAAAACCGTAGAGGTTCTGCTCACGTGTTTATATCAAATTGTTCCAAAAACTCTCACCCGACTTCGACGACTGACACCAAGCGACTATCTCCAACTACTCACTCCCAGGCCAGATATCAGAAATGACACGGGACACGCGTCAGCCAACAACCTTCGCAAATCTATGTTCCAAACTCATAATCGCGCTCGTCCGTGTTGATAGCCAGCCCATCCACACAAAAAAGCAAACCAAACAATAATATAGCTGACAACACACGACAATCGAGGCCAAAAATCAAGGCAAAATCTAATAACAAAAACCCCCACTCCATCTCCACCGATTAACAAAAATATCACAGCCATTAATAATTAAATCCTATCACTACTAGGTATGCAACACTATTTACAACGAATGATATACTTAAGTTACATCAAAATACGGTATGCAAAACTATTTACAAGCACCAGACTATCAGAGACCCAATTAATAATGGAACTGTAGAAAGAAAAAAATAGGCACGTGACAAATCATACGACATATTTGTTGCAGATGTTGCATAGTCAGAATGGATGATAATATCGCAATTTTTTTTAAATATTCTGAAGAAAATAGATTGGATTTTGAGTTTCGACAAATTCTGTGTGTAATCAAACAATTCATACCATATGTTAATTCAAATTCCAATTTGAATGCATACCGTTGTTGGCTAGAGAAACTGAGTTCAGATCACTCAAATAAATCCAATAGGAACAGATATCTTATAGAACTAGCAAAACAAATTCAAGATAATATAATAGCATATCCTTTCGATCAAAACCACACATTAGAACCACTTAAACCTTATCCTGAATTTGAGTGTGCTCAAGAATCAACTACACAAAAATATCGTGTTCAAATTCATGTATTTCCTGAAAAATTTGGTGAAAATTTTAATTTTTCTATGGATACTACTCCAGTGTATATTTCCCATGCGTCGCCAATAAATTATTTGAAAACTGTCGATAGTTGTAATAACTTATTTTCCCCCTAACAAAAAATCGTAGAACATAGTGATAATGTATTAAGAAGTATCAATGACGAAACTGATTATGGTTTTTATATATAATCACGAATCATTTAAAAAATTTGAAGAAGATAGTTCTTGGTTAGATCTTATAACATATACCAGTTTAACTTCAACCCAAAAAAATTTTAACGGAGCAGGTAATGCGGAAGACAACAGTAAGAAGTGTATGTTGGAAGAGAAACAAAATCGGGATTTTAATATAGAAAAAAATAAAAATTATATACCAGTCAATTGGAAAGAAACTATTGAAACGATAGAGCTGCGACTTAATGAAACGTTAAGTCAAAAATATCATTTAAAACGTATGCTTGATGAAACATTAAGTCAAAAAGATCATTTAAAATGTATGCTTAATGAAACATTAAGTCAAAAAGATGAGTTGCAACGTACACTTGAAACAAAAAATTGTGCTCTGGCTCATGAAATTAAGGCCAAAGAACAACTCGACGAAAAAGCAAAAAAACTATTGAAAAGCTAGAAAATTCATATCAAGTTGAGAAAAGTGAAATACACAGTAATTATCACCTTAAAAAAATTTGCCACGTCTTTTAGTTCTCTAAAGAGTACTCTGCTAGTGGTCTCTCTACTGGCAAATTATGCCCGAGCTCAGCCGTAGAGGGTAGAAGAAAAAAAATATAAAGTGAGCCGCGTCACCGACTTAGACGGTACAAGCCGGAAACCCCTAGGTCTAGTAGGCATTAGCAGAGCCACACGATAAACAACAAACAATTATGGTGAACTAGATAAATAAAACTATATTTACAATTCCTGCAATATATTAATTAAGTAAAAATGATGTTCTGATTTTTTACAAGTTCTGTATTTTTGTAAAGTGGATTAAAAGAATTTAATACACTTTTCTTAAAATAATATTTAAATTAATTATAACAATCTTTCAGACAATAATAAAAACCTAATGATGTACAAAAGAGAATTAAAAACAACAAAACAAAAAAAAAAAAAACAATACAAAATAAATGGACTTGCAACAAAAAAATAATAATTTGAAACCCTCACAATAACTACATAAAGTATATTCAGTAATGTATAAATTCAGATTCAACTTGGAGCAGGTACAAATTTAATGAAAATAATTTGTTACTTTTAAACTATTGAAAACTCGCCACTGTTACATCAATGATCCAAGAAACAGAAACACCAAGTAGTATTTTTAAAGATTTACACTGTTAAAACAATCGAGCTTATTTTAAAAATTATTCTTTTTACGATGGCTGTCCTTCAAGATAGCAATATTGTAGGATATTTACAAATAAGTATGAATAAACGTTCTTACTTGGACACAAAGAACTATTAAGAATATTATTTTAATCAAAGTTCGGCCTTGGCATATTATCCAATGCAATAAATAGTTTTCAACAGTGTACCATATTAATAAATTAAAACAAAACTTAATCGTGGTGTCAAAAATAAGTCACGTCGTTTAAATATACTAAAATAAATCACTTGTAACCTTTGGATACACGAATTCACTAATCCTGTGGCCTACTCCTGGGCGGTTTGAATTATGGAACTGCACCTGGTACTTAACAATGGCTTCCCTCCATCAAATCCCGCACGCGGTCATTTTAACTAGACCCCAATATCTAAAATATCCACCAAAAAGGCACGACAGAATGGTCAAGTTAAAAATTAAATGGTTTTTCTTCAAAATCCAATTAAGATGGCCCAAATACAGCCAGATATGAAAGAAAAAACCGTAGAAGTTCTGCTCACGTGTTAATATCAAATCGTTCCAAAAAATTCTCACCCGACCTCCACGACTGACACCCAACGACTATTCCTCCTAGGCCGGAAATCAAGAAATGACACGGAATAAACGTCAACCCACAATCTTCTCCAGTCCGGGCTCTACAATCGCCTCGTCCGTGCTGTTAGCCAGCCCCATCCACACAGAAATGCAAACCAAACAATAATACTATCACTACCAGGTATGCAACACTATTTACAACTAATTACAACGCAATTAATAATGGAACTGTAGGATTTAATTAAAAATAGGCACGTGACAACATCCCCTCTCCAAAGAAAGGAGGGAATCTTCCTAAAGATTTACGACGATGACTTAAAATATTAATGGCTGCTTCCCAAAAGGAAATCCTGGAAAGAGAGAAGGTTATACTAATAATAATAATAAAATAAAAAAAACAACACGACAGGCAAGTTAAACTACACGTAATTTTGAAGAAATTACGGTAGGCGCAGAATACGTGACCAGATATCTAAACAGGATACTGTACACCCCAACAACACCGATCCTAGCCAAATGATAATGTGACCCCAAAATGTGGTTAGGTTGGAGGGCTCCTACCTCCCCGCCTGGACAATCCTCGGGTGATTGAATTCTTAAGCCCCAATCACAGGGCCCTACACCGATCCTCACTACCAATTGTTAAGATCCTACCTAACAAACCGGCACTTTTCCATACATTGTTAAGATCCTACCTAACAAACCGGCACTTTTCCATACAAATAGACAAAGAATTTTCCAATCTCAACCTTATCCAATCAGGCGTACCCCAAGGCAGCGTATTATATCTCCTATTTACGAGCGATATACCAGTAGATGACACAACAATGGTAGCCACCTTTGCTGATGACACTGCGGTACTGGCATCGCATACCAACCCAACAATTGCTTCACAAATTCTTCAGATCAATTTAAACGGGATAGAAGAATGGCTAAGAAAACGGCGACTTAAGGCAAATAAAACTAAATCATCTCAAGTAACATTCACGCTGCGAAAAGAAACCTGTCCACCGTTGAAAATCAACAACCGCCAAATACCAAACACATTTTCACCAAACGTAAGCAACTTGGTCTCAAACTCAGATAAATGTATTGGATAATCGGCCGCAACTCACAGCTGTCAAAGAAAATAAGTTACTTCTATGCAAGTCTATACTAAAGCCCATATGGACGTATGGAATCCAACTCTGGGGGACTGCAACTAACTCCAATATCAGTATTATCCAGAGATTCAAAAACACAGATATTCGCCTCATGGTAGACGCCCCCTACTACATCTCCAATGAAGCTATACAACAAGATGTTCCAATATCACCAGTAAAAGAAGTAATTGCCGAAATTAGTGACAACTATCGTAAAAGAATAGCGATTCACCCTACTGTGCTATCCAGTAAGTTATTTAAACAGAACGCAAATGTAAAACGTCTTAAAAGATACACAATGTCGGTATTAAAGGACAGATTCATCGAATATTGTAAATATTTTAAAATAACCAATTAATTATTTTACTATTATGTTATATACAACTAACCCTAGGTTAAGAGATACGTAGGTAGCTTACTACATACCCCCCTACTACATAACCCCCTACATATGCTAATACTGTCAAACCAAAAGCTTATTGTCTCCAGATCTTCTTCTTGCGGTGCCGTCTCCTTACAGAAGGTTGGCGACCATCATGGCGTATTCCTCTTTATTTTGTGCACACCGGATCAATGTGCCTACGTCTCTGACGTTGAACCATTGTCGGAGATTCCTCGCCCAGGAAAATTTCTTCCTTCCTAAGCCCCGTTTTCCTTCTATCTTGCCTTCAATGATCAACTGCATAAGATTATATTTGGTATTGCGGAATATGTGTCCGAAGTAAGCAGCTTTTCTTCGTTTCACACTGGTCAAGAGTTCGCGTGTTTTCCCAACTCGACGTAGCACCTCGATGTTTGTAACATGATCTACATAAGGTATTCTCATCATTCGACGGTACATCCACATCTCAAATGCTTCCAGCCTGTTCATTAAAGATATCTTTAGTGTCCAGCCCTCAACACCATAAAGCAGCACTGATAGCACGTAGCATTTTATGATACGCCAACGTGTTTCTATTCGGAGACCCCTGCCGCAAGTTAGCTTCTTCAGTTTTAGGAATGTTGCTCTGGCCATCTCTATTCTTGTTCTTATTTCAGTATCGGGATTCCATTCTTCATTCAACCAACACCCAAGATACTTGAACCGCTGCACTCTCTCCACCTCCTGTCCGTCCAGTTTCAGCACAAATTTATCAGCTCTTTGTCTGCTTATAACCATACTTTTTGTTTTCTGAATATTTATCTTTAATCCGAATTCTTGGCTCTGTTCGTTTATGCGGTTCATTAGGAATTGGAGGTCTTCTTGATTATCGGCTAAAACCACGGTATCATCAGCATATCGGATGTTGTTGATTTGTTTGCCATTGATTTTAATTCCTTTGTCAACTTCTTCTAGGACATTCTGGAAAATAGTTTCGGAATAGAGGTTGAAGAGCGTTGGTGAGAGAATACATCCCTGTCTTACATACCTTTCAATATCCTTATATCTTCAGTTGTGTAATCCCCGACTTTAATATTAGCTGTTTGATTCCAATAAAGCTTCTTAATTATGTTAATATCTTTACTGTCTAGGCCTATACGCTGGAGTTGTTTAATAAGGATGTCGTGCCTAACGTTGTCAAAGGCCTTTTCATAATCAACAAAGCAGGCAAACACATCTCTTTGTTGATCCATGCATTTCTGCACCAGAACTTGAATGGAGAACAAGGCATCTCTCGTTCCAAGGCCACTTCTAAATCCGAACTGAGTTTCCCCAATATGCTCTTCTATCTTTTTCCACAACCGAGTGTGTAGGATTCTTAAGAATATTTTCAAGGCATGACTCATTAGACTGATTAGTCTGTATTCACTGCAACGACTGGCGTTCGCTTTCTTCGGCAAGCTGATAAAGGTGGATTTCAGCCAATCCATAGGGATATTCCCTGTATTATATATGGTATTAAACATTTTCAAGAGCGTGTCGTTTTTGTCTAGATCAATCAGTTTTAGCATTTCCGCGTTCACTTCATCTGGTCCTGCTGCTTTTCCACTTTTTGATTGATTTAAGGCTTTTCTGAGTTCATCTTTGATAATCTCTGGTCCATCCAGTTCTACACAAACGCTATCCGATATTGAACGGTCATCTTGGAAGAGTTCAGTAATGTAGTTTTGCCATACCTTCAACTGATCTTCACTATCCACAACAAGTTTATTGTGTTTCTTTCCCAGTTCTTCTATTTCTTGGCATTTCCCATTCAACCACGATTCCTTTGCGTCTCTAATCTTCCTTCGTATGCATTGGTTGACACTTCTGTATGCGATTTCATCGTTCTTGAGGGTTCTCCGCTGTTCCATTAAGTCCAAGATTTCTTTAGTCATCCATTCTTTCCTTTTCTGTCTCTCCGGGAGTCCAAGTTGCTCCTCCGCTGTTTCCGTTAAGATTTTCTTCATCCCACTCCAAGTTTGTTCTACGTCTATTTCGGAGTGTACATAAAGCTTAGAGAGCTTGGAATTAAGTTTTTCTGCCAAATTGTGTTTTATACTCTCATTTTTCAGCTCATGTATGTCAAACCTTCGTACTTGATGCTTCTTCTTTTGTTTCTTGAGTTTTATGAATATTTTGGCAACAACTGGATTATGATCTGAATCAATATCAGCACCCGGATACGTCTTTACACTCTGGACACAATTGCGGAAACGCTTATTGATCATGAAATAATCGATCTGATTCCTTATGATAGAATTATCTCGACCCGCTTCTAGTGGTGATCGCCAGGTGTATAGACGGCGAGACGGGAGTTGAAACCAAGTGTCTCCAGATAGTAAATCTAATAAATAAATAATTAACAGCAAGTCCTACAAAAAAGAATTATTCACAAGAGTTTTCTCGGCAAGCCTAACATTAATTTGTACAAAATTTATCGGTACCTTGAAGAAAAAGTACAAACAGGAGAAATTAAAAACTCAACGATTCAAATTAAATTAGATTCCGGCATGAACCTTTTTCCGAGTTAATATCTCTGAATTTATTCCCTTTAATTTAAGCGGATAACGAATGACGCAATAGCAGTTTCATTTGTTTAGCATAGTTATCACCCCCTTTCTAGAGACAATTACCAACCCTATCGTGTGAGATAGTACACGGACCAGCAGCGAAATGTCAGCGTCACGGTACCAAACAAAAAATTTCAATAATAACGACAAATGAGGAGTGAAATTTCAAAACGTCTTTTGTCCAGTTTGGAGAATTTTCGGAAAATCACAAAAAATGTTGCTGTACTCTAAAAAATCTACCAATCTTTTAATTTTTGCTTTAACATAATTCCATTTGAACTCTAGATTGTTATTTTCAAACAAAAATTATGGAGATACTTATAATTTTTAGTCATTAGCAAGTATTTCAATTTGAGACGTTTTTAAACTCAAAGCTGGACAAGAGACGTTTTGAAAGTAAAGTTCGATTGTTCAACATTGTTTATAGCTTGGGGAGAGCTTTGGAAGAATAACTTTGTTTTTTTTCCAAGGTTCTTTTCCACTGAGAAACGTTAGCTCTTTTCTTCCTGCCCTTACCGGGCAAACTTGGACGAACAATATTGTCTGTTTCCTTGTCCATCTTTGACACTACTACACAACACAAACTGAAAATTAATCTAATTTGTTGACAAAAACCTTCTAAGAGAACCAGAAAATAAACACTAAAATCGTTTAGCAATCATAAAGCAATCAACAGGTTTGCTGGTCACAAAAACCTTTGTAAAAATATAACCTGACGCTTAAATTACTCAAGATTGCCAACATTTCAAAATTGTATGTTCTACTTTAAGGTAATGACAAAGATTATGCTTAAAAAAGTTGCCAAATTATTCTTTTTATCTAACATTGGGTTTGGAAAATTACATTTGGATTTGAGACGTTTTGAAAATCAGAAACTGAGCAGCTGTGCTCATGGAGCAGGGACATTTTGATTATTCAAAAGGACGTCCGCCATCTTCCTTTACAGTGAGGTGAACAAGGGACGTTTTGAAACTTTATTGCATTTTTAAACTTGATTTACAACGGGTTTTAGGACGTTTTGAAAGAAAAAATCTCCACTTTTAGTTGCAGGTAACCTCACAGATGTAGAATAAAAAAAAAAGTTAAATTAAAAAAAAATGGACAAGAGACGTTTTGAAATTCCACTCCTCAAATATTCAATAAAGTTATTAAAATTATTTTCAAATATATCTATTATGTGTTTTACCTTTAATATATTTTTTTAACACGCTTATATTAGTTTCACCTGTATAATTGTTTGTATGTTTTTTGTATATTTTTCTGTAACTGACTCTTAAGCCTCGATTTTGCCCTACTTTAAGCGATCAGATTTAATTTAAACTTTGCTCACTTGTCAGAGACCGACGACAATGCAATAATTCGATCAAAATATCCGATTATCTTGATTGGTTTCGCCAGGATTCATAAATTTCTTCAGGGATCCCTTGCATAAGAGTAAGAAAACATGAGAACTAGTGCGTGAACAGCGCATGCGCGCAGTGCGAAAGTCATATTATTATTATAATTCACCCAATCCAATATACTGGTGAGAAACGTGACGAGGAAAAATGGCAAGAGGGTGAGTAAAAAGTCGGACTAAATAGCGAAAAATAAATTATAGTTTGTAAAAACTACAAAACACGCTTTTAGAGTTAATAAAACTAAAAAGTAAAAAATAATTCTTAACATATAAACAAATAAAATTACTGACGAGAAAAACAATGTCGCTGTCAAAAAAAAATTTATGTCAATCAATGTCACTGCTTTGTATGACATTTTTAAACTAACTCTGCATTTCGGAATGATAGCACCCCACGCTTTAAAAAAGGTGACATTAATTTTCTTGTCAATAATTTTATTCTTATATTGAGAATTTTGTTTTACTTTTTAGTTTGATTAACTCTTAAAGCGTGTTTTTTAGTTTTTTTAAACTATAATTTATTCTTCTGGATTTGCTTCAAAATATCGAAAAATTGTTAGGTATGCGCACGGATTATAATGACAAAAGAGTGCGATTTGCATCTGCAAGTTTAAAACACTTGCAGCTGCTCCCATTCGGTCTTTAATCGTTCTCTAATATATTTACGATCACCTCTTGTTGCTTTCCTACAAACCAATTTCATTACACTTGCAAATTCTGATTGAAAGATAACGCGACAGACTGACTTCTGGGCTTCACCGATTACCCATCCGTTTGATGTCTTCTTTATGCTCACTATCACCTTAGTTTATTGATCATTTTATATTTAAATTAATTTATTATTCGTAAAAGGAGGTATGGAAATTTTATAAATTTTATGATGAGCTGGGCTTTTTTGGAACATTTGTAAAAAGAAAGTGCTGGTAATACAAACACATTTTTTTATCTAAATATGCAACGGGTGGTAGAAATATAATCACATTACCCGAGTCAAATGGCTTTCATTGACAGGCAAGTTTTGGTACTTTTTTGAAGTGATAACTACTTATGGCACGCTGTGAACTTTTTTTGTAATGGGTAAAAAATGTTAAACTCGCGTCAGGACACGTGGCCTGATCGAAAATTCGTAAGACGGATGTATTTCACTGGAGCAATATAAAATGCGACTTTTCTTGACTGGTAACTTGGCAACCTTATTCAACAAACTGACAAATTCAAGTACATTTTTTATGTCATTTTGACAAATTAATTTAGTAGCTAAATTCAAAATTCAAGTGCTTTTCATTAGTTTATTGATTAAGTTCTGCTTCTGCTGCATTAAAATGGTCCAAGGAGAGGTGTCGTTTTTAGCAGATGTTATGGACACCATAGCGTGTCTTAATGACTCTAATGGTTCTCCCCCCGACAAAATTTTAGATCAAATAATTTATCAGTGCAAGAAGCCGTTAAAAAATGCATCAATTTTTGTTAAAAAAGCATTAAAAACTGGACTGAAAGCTGGTTTGATCAAAGAGAACGGGGGAAGGTTTAAATTAGGTTTTGGTTTGCCGATAACGGAGGCTCGAAGACGAAGAAAAAATAGAAGCAGAAGCCGTAGACGACGTAGTCAAAAGCGACAAAACCGAAAACGAGGTAATCGAAAACGAAAAAGTCGAGGTAGGAAGAAAAGCGCCATATTGAAAGAAGATCAAGCAAAAAGCGGAAGAAAGAAATCGAAAACATTCAAATCTGGTACTGATGTTTAATATATGATTTATAATAAAGCGTTAATAAAAATAATGCATTATTCATAAACTATGGAAATCTGGAGACAATATTTTTCAGATTAAAAATAATATTTTCACGCGCGTTAATACTTAAGTTTTCACTTCTGCCGGCACTCCCAGAGTGCAACCCGTAAAATTTTTTTTTATTTTGGGTAATTTTAATTTTCGGTATAAGTGGTGCTTGTAGAAAGCAGAAGTTACGCAACTTAAAGCCTGAAGAAGTACAAATTATTGACAACAATTGTACTATTAACTGTTTTACAATAAATGCACCTGACACTGTCATCTTTGTTTTCTTTGCCTCCTTAATTTTCGTGTGTAGGAACCAACACTTCTCTATGCACAGCCAGATGAGCCTTTTTTTGACACTTTCTGGCTGTTCATTAAGCTATGCAGTGCTCCATTCATTTGTTTTGCTACCAAAACCCTTCGCTCAATGTCGCCCTCATACTTTCTATCTCTCGTAAACTTTGAACCCAAGTATACAAACTTGTTCCACTCTTTCTTCCTTAATCAGAACTTTACAGTTTGTCATGCTTTCGTTTTTTTTTAAAAACCATTACTTTCGTTTTGCTTAAATTTATTTATATCCTTTTTGATTTCAGGGCATAATTCATAACAATAACCATCGCCTGCAACTCCTTTTCAGATAACGCTAATATGATTTGATCATCGGCATAAAGAAGGCATTTGACGATCACATCATTTGTTTTCAATCCATATGCACTCTCTTTTAAATCTTTTAAACAATCGTCTATGTATAAGTTAAACATCCACACATCCCTGTCTCACACCTTTTTGGATTTTAAACCAGTCCGTGTAAGCTCCGTTTATCCTGACACAAGCAGTGGAATCCTCGTAAAGTGATTTTAGTGCTCGTATTAAACTACCGCTCACCCCATACATAGACAATGTCGATCTCAATTCACTCCTCACCACTCTGGCATCGGCCTTTTCTAAGTCTATAAAAGCGCAATAGACCTGACTTTAAGCCAAAAATTTTTCGACTATACCTCGTAATGAAAAGACCTGATCCATACATTTCCTTCCTCTTCTAAATCCTGCTTGCACATCCCATATTATCTTCTTAGTTTCATTCGTCACTCTTTTAATCAATATCTCTATAATGTTTTTTAATTCTTCCTAAATAACAGTCAAGTAAATTAAACGTTCTAGTATCATGTTATATAACTTAAATGATCATGTATCGAATATCGCCGCAGGTAAATTATGAAATAATGTGACAATTTGGATTATATAACAGCTTAGTTGAATGCACGGCTAGTCGTATTTGTCGATATATATTTGTGATAACCTGTTTTCGCATGCGCTCGTATTAAATATTCTTATGCAAATGCCACATGAAACGCAAAAGTCACGAAAAGTAAAATGGCGAACGTTTGGCACAACTTTTGCATGACAAAGTCATTGTAAAAACAACAATACGTTAGGGATTTGGTAAGTTTAAAAATCAGAAGGGGTTTTACACTTGCTGCTCAAAAAAATTATAATTGATACAGACTGTTATCAATCATTGAGTAGGTATTTCATTTGAAACAAAACAAGTATTCTAAATACTATTTTTTGTTTGTCAAAGATACTTTTACAATATAAACATATTATCTGATAAAATGCGTGTTAGTTTATTACCACGAAAATAATAAAGGCTATAAAGTTAAGAATTCGCAAAAGAAAGGTTTAAAAGAGAAGTTCTTAAGTGACTTGATCGAGGAATTTGACAGTCTAGATGAATCATGTAAGGTTGAAGAATTATGGGAGCCATTTAAGGAAGGAATCGTGGATGTTAATATTGAAGTGTGTGGTGTAAGCAAAAGAAGCAAAGGATGAAAGTTAAAGAATATATGTGTTGAGGTTCAAAACGCAGTTTCAGAGAAGAAAAAATCCTGTGTTAAAAATTAAGTTATTTTGCAACAGTAGAATGTTCTTCAATCCATTCCTTTATTTAAAAACCTCATTATCACAGCCAAAAGACGGTTGCTATAGGCAACCAATTATTCATTTGATTTCCTGAGATTAGGCACTTTGCTATAGGCAACCAATCATACAAAGTCACAAACCTATTAGGAAAGCTGACATCAGCGCTGCTTTTACAAAACTATTTTTGACCACTTCCGTGAGGAGAGTTCGTCCATCGTCTTCGACCAAGAAGCAAGCAAGCTTTGATTTTAAAAACACTACGTGGTAAAAAAGTTACAAGCAATAAAATTATATAAAACTAGTTGAGTTAAAAGCCATTAACCAGTGAAAATTTTCCAAAGAGACAAGAGGTTCTCAACTGTAAGCTTAGTGTACATATTTTTTACAATATAGCATAAAGCAAGAAAAGTTTTTAATTTAATTCATTAAGAAATTAATGGCGGTTAAGTCAGAAAAAACTGACAGCAAAAAAGAATTACGAACGAGCCCCAACTAGCTATCGAAGAATTACCGTCGAATCGAGGCACGGCGAGATTGAACAGAGGCAGAGACATACAACATCCTACAGCTTCTTCAACCCTCTGCCAGGAAGATCCCCTATTCTACTTGCCGGCGCGGCAAAAGCCTGGTTAGATTGGATTGCTACAAAGAATGCAAAAGGCAACGATTAAGGATGTAAACACGAAAAGGAATGATTTTAAAAGGTCGAAAGTTGTGGTAAAAATTAAATAAAGATTAATTGGGTAGAAGTTTATCTGACGACTTCCGGAACAACATTAAAATCTTTTGGAAGTCCATAAGTACAGCCAGAGGTGAAAATACGACCTCGCAACTGGAAAAAAATCAGAAGATGGTAGATCAGAAGATCAGAAGATGGTAGTATGTTGAAAAAAAAGAAATGCGTTTTAAATAGATAAAGTAATACAGTGAAAGTTTATTTCTTCTTCTTCTTCTTCACGTGCCTTCTCCGCGGCGAAAATTGGCAATTATCAAAACCATTTTGACCTTGGAAACCATTTTGACCTTGGAGGCGGCAGATCTGAACAGATCTGAACAGATGTGCATCAATACCATAGTTGTAACGCCGACTCCAACCCTTTCATCCATCTTGGATCCATAAGTGTACCACACTAAAACTAAAAGGTCCGTTCTCTATGCAAACTTGGTGGTTGTTTATGACCACTTCAAACTTCATTTTGAAATCGTATCCAATTGGCATAATATCTGTCGGCTTAGACATGGATTCTAGGGAAATATTTTCCAAAATCTTCAAATATCCAATTCTATTTTCTGCTCTAAGATTTATTTTCTGGCTTAGTCTGAGGGCAATGATTCAGCATTACCTCAGCGGCTGCAGTAGGGCACGTGAATGTTGCCCCTGTGATTCCCAGACAAGCTAGCCGCTGCACTTTCTGCAGCTTGACTTGTGCCGAAACTTGTTGCATTTTTGGCCACCATATCAGTGAAGCATGGGTGACCATGGGTTTAACCGTTACATAGATAGATAGATACAAGTCAAGCTAATATAAAGTGTGTAATAATAAGAAGGTAAAGAACAAATAATATTCCAATTATCATATACTTTTTGTGACTAGTGTATTTTTTTATGTAATACAATTACACTAACAGTTTAAAAGAATTCAAATCGTAGCGATGCCCAGTGCAAAGTTATTTACCATAGCTGTTCAGTCAAAAATGTGTTTTACCTTACCCTTTATATTAGTTAACACCGATATTTTTTTGGCTCTCTGGTTGTTTAATGAAGCCAGAATTAAATGAAGACTGACTATCGACTCTTTTTAATTTGCTGTGGTGGAAGAGGTAGCCGCCGTTTCCTTCCGGTTGGAACTCTTTAGCGACCCAGTGTGTAAAATACGTGGGAGAGTGGGGTAAATTTAAAAATCCAGTGAGAGCTGGTTAACTGGGATATCGAGGGATCTGAATTTTTTTATCACTTATGGAGGCTTTTTATTTACCCATTTTCCCAAATAGGCAGGTTAACATGACAGTTCTCCCACTATGAGACTCGTATAAAAAAGTGAAATTTTTTTTGGAAAAAATGCATATTTTATGTTGTACAATTTTTATTTAAACAAAAAAACAATATTTATGTGTTTAAGCCTGATAAATTGTCTTACTTATACGTGTTATAGAGCTACGAAGTCCCAATTATAGAGGTAAACAGCTATAAAAAAAATAATGAAATTTAATTTTAGTTAACAAGAATTGAAAATTCACAGTAACAGAGGTATTTTAATGCAAAAGTGTCGGGACCTCAATGTAATTATCAGTAGTAATAACCCAAGGACATTGATAATTGTCGAAAAAATTTTATAACAGATTTCGAAAGCTTGTTGCTTGGAAACAGACCGACGCCGTAGGCGGAGGTCTGTTGCCGATAAGCAACAAGCTTGAGATAGATGTTATAACATTTTTGCGCATTCATCAATGTTCGAGTGTTATTCGGATAGAAATTTTTTTGCTGATTATGGAAATAAATACAGAGCAGAAACAATCCTTTAAAATCGACGCCAATTCTTCCACCGTCCGATTTCCATCTAATTCATATTTTCTTACATCACAAAAGTCCATGAACGCTTTCCACACAAAATTTTTATTGTGAACAGTATTCTTCGGTATATTCGATGCTATAATTTCATCAATATTATCTTGAGTATCACAACCAAATCGTGACATATTGAAATATTTGAATTGTCAAAATCGAATTGAAAGGAAATGTAGGTATGTATCCATAGCAACATGACATGATTTAGTGAAAAGAAACCAAGAACTTACTGAACTCTTGACAGACGTCACGCAATCTTGTTGACATCTATCATAAAAATGTATGTCTCAGATCCTGACCCAATCAGGATGAAGATTCCTTGGTGCGTGTCATACCTGCCTTAATATTACCTATCATCCAACAAAATTAAGGGTGTGCTGGCTGGACTGTCAGTTATTATTACTATTATTATTATTATTATTATTGTTATTATTATTATTATTATTATTATTATTATTATTATTATTATTATTATTATTATTATTATTATTATTATTATTATTATTATTATTATTATTATTATTATTATTATTATTATTATTATTATTATTATTATTATTATTATTATTATTATTATTATTATTATTATTATTATTATTATGTTTATTTATTATCAAGTCATATTAGCGTTATCTGAAGAGGAGTTGCAGGCGATGGTTAATGTTATGCATGATTCCCTAAAAATCAAAGGGATGAAAATAAATGTGAGCAAAACGAAAGTAATGGTTTTTGAAAGAGAAGAAAGCATGACAAACTGTGGGGTTCCGATTGAGGAAGAAAAAGTGGAACAAGTTAATGAATTTGTGTACTTGGGTTCAAAATTTACTAGAGATGGAAAGTATGACAGTGACATTGAGCGAAGGGTGTTGGCAGGAAAACAAATGAATGGGGCACTGCATAGCTTTATGAATAGCCAGAAAGTGTCAAAAAAGGCACGTCTGGCGGTGCATAGAAGTGTGTTGGTTCCTACACTTATGTATGGTAGTGAATGTTGGGTTTGGCAGAAGAAGCATGAAAATAGGATTAATGCTGCGGAGATGAGTAGTCTGAGAAGTATAGCCGGGGTGACTCGGTTGGATAAAGTTAAGAATAGTGATATAAGAAAACGCTGTGGTGTAAAAGAAGATGTGGTCACAAAGATAGATAAAGGAATGCTAAGATGGTTTGGACACGTAGAAAGGATGGATGAGGGAAGATTGACGAAACAAATTTATAAGGCGAGTGTGAATGGGCAAATCGGTAGAGGTCGACCTCGGAGAACATATCTCGATCAGATCAACATTGTTTTGAAGAAAGGCCAGGTCAAAAGTACCAACAACCGAAGAGCATGTATGAGAGCACTGATGAAAGTAGAGGAAGCAAAAGATGTGTGTACGAACCTTAGCAAGTGGAAGGAAGTGGTTTCTGCCTACCCCTATGGGAAAAAGTCGTGACTTTATGTATGTATGTATGTATTATTATTATTATTAATATTACATATTAATGAAGGCTGAGGTCTAAGCCCATGACAGCCTATTTACAAAATCATACATAAGTAAACAAAATATACAATGTGAAATAATTATTAAACGAGTTACAAATTAGGAGTGTAATAAATGTGTCGATTTTATTTTTAACTGATGATGCTCTAACTGTTTCCTCACTTAAATCGTACCAGAAGATATAAATTCTATTGGTGACAAACGTTTGTCTTGGTACACATTTAAAATGTTTTTTTTTTTAACTTAAGATCATGTCCTCGTAGACGGGAGTCGGTATTTGGAAGGAAAATGTGTCTGATGTTTCCATAATTAAACTTAATCATCCGGAAGGTGAGAAGTAGACCTATCTCCGCGTAAGCGGCGTTTGGAAAAGCACGGTAAGTTAGCCATCTGTAGTTTCTCGGAATAATCTGGACGCGTACGGCGTTGAACATTTTCTAACAGGTTTTGATCGTGGATGAGCACTGACATATGTAATATAGAGACAAAATGCACAAGAATTTGGTGATATTGTACCAATTTTATTCAATAAATTTATAATTTAAGTTATTGGCACCAATCAGTACAACTTTGGGAGACCAGAATGAAGAAAACAAAATTGAGGCCATACATGCTAGGGTTTAGATGATGGTAATGTTTGTAAGGTTATCAGCAAACCTGTAACGGTAATTTTGCCGTTTCCTAAATTTTTTTATTTGTCCGATTGACGGTTAGCATTGCTAACGCCAACACTGGCGTTTTAGTATTTTTTTTGGGTAAATAATTAAAAATTAATTTAGTTTAATCTCTTTCAGACTTGTGCCTTGTAAAATATTTATTTTTGAAAATATCTTTTTTTCCAACCTGAGACCTAGCAAGCCATGCTTCTACTGATTGCAGTTGTAAATAATACCAGAAATATTCCAAATCAATTTGTGTCTTTTAAAAGTTTTGGGTTTCTAATAATTTTGAATATATCTGGTAAAAGTTTTAATATCTGTTAATTAATATAATGCAAGCGATGATTAAAATTTATGATTACTTTTTATTAAAAGATGAGTGTGTTTTATCCAATAAAAACACGCTTTTTATTCAGATTTTTAAGCTTATTTTTATTTCAGTCAGTTCTAGAGATACAATTTCCAATTGTAATCAATTCTTGTAAAATCTCTAAGAGGTTTTAAATTTCAATTATTTTTTGTAAATATTATTTAGATTTTTTTTCTGGTTACACGTTTTTTGTACATTTCTTAATTTTAATTTTTGTGTAGCTTCGAAATATCAGGTACGGACTATTAATATTTGGTTAAAAACATCTAAGTTACCTACGGAAGTGCCAGATATAGACTACCAGGTTCAGGATAACTTTTTGTTTGTTACATTTAATATAAAGCCGGCCATTTACAATCGCTACGAATGAAGCTCCAACAAAATAAATTCTCAACTTGTATGGAATTGCCCCTGGAGTACCTTGACGTGAACAACAGAGTGACTATGTTGTGGGTACCTGGGCAACAAGGGGTGAAGAGAAACGAAAAAGCCGACACCCTTGTAAACTAGGGGCCCGGGTCTGCGTTCACTGGACCAAAACCGGTCTTTGGATTCACTTTAAGTGCCGCCAAAACAATCATTTTGGACTGGAAGAAGAGGAAAATACTACGTACTGGTCCGATATACCAGGATTAACTCACTCGAAGGCGTTCTTACTTAAACCATCAAGAAACCCATCTAAGCAGATCCTAGAATGGAGTAGAATGCGAATTCTAACGGGACTGCTTACAGGACACTGTCATCTAAGACACCACCTCGAAAGGATAGGTCTGAATCAACAAACGGACTGTCGGTTTAGCTGCGTGGAAGACGAAACTGCTGAACATATACTATGTTCATGCCCCCGCCTGGAGGGAATAAGGTTTAACATCTTTAGTTATACCAACCTAGAACCTACCAATTTTAGGAAAATTCCACCCTATACAACCATGAACTTCGTGAGAAGGGCTGGATTGTGCGGTGAACTGTAACCTCTAGGTGTGAGCCATACTAGACCTACTAAAAGTCGCAGTGGAGGTGCGACCTATGCCCCACTCACATGACACCTAATTTAACCCAACCCCACAAAAAAAATCGGGTGCGGTTAACTCTGTAGACCACGGAGGCCAAGGAATTTAGATATAACGATTAATAACTCTTTCATTAAAAATATTTTTCATGTATTGACGTACATCTAACCTGCTGTGACATGAGGCACCATCCCGTTGGAAACGTACGTGCCGACGTTTAATTAGAAAGGTTGTCAAGAAAATTACTTATTTTATCGTTTAAAAAGCACAAATAACAATCCGCAGTCAAGGTTTCTCGAAAAAAGAAAAGTTTAAATATTTGATTGTTATAAATTTTGCAGCAAACGTTTTTTTTTAATGAACACTGGTCCCGAGATTTCTTCAATGTCTATTTGGATTTATATCACTTTACCAACAACAGTTTTGGCTAGAAACTGTTCTATTTTATGAGAATATTGCATCATCGCTAAAAATAATATGTCTTGACATAAATCGGTTATCTTTTGAATGTCACAACAGAATTCAAATTGTTTTTCATCACCTCCTGGTCTTAGCGTAGTTATGAATGAATTACGGTTTGTATAAATAAAATTTGTTCTTTTCTAGAATATTTGCAACTGTATATTTTTTTGTGACATTAAAATATTCAAAAAAAAAAACGTTTTATTGTTCATAAACAATAATAAATAATTAAAAATTATTTTTAATCCTCGATATGGTCAAAAATGAAGATACTTTATTAGTTAATCAAAAATCGTTTTATTGACAAACCTCGAATACGACTGATACAATTTAATATCTGGTGGTTGAATTTTACACAGCGCACTGTTTATAAAATATATACATTTCTTTGTAAATATTTAATACTGCTGCTATTATTTTGTGCTGTCAAGAAGTAATTTTGATAATTTTATAGTAAATTGTATAACAATCTTTACTCAACATCACATTTTTTCCAGGAAAATGTTTCAAGAAGTCATTTAATGCAAGTTTTGTGAAAATAAGTTTAGTATTAAGAACAGTCGTTTAATGAAATAATCAGGCAACAATTTGGTTAGGTTTGCTTTTTGGAGATTTAACACGTAATTTAAAAAGTTGCGTTACTTTTTAAGGAAGTATTTTCTAAAGTTGAGAGGGGTGTCATTCTACTCAGCTTGTTAAGATCGATCGAATAACTTAAATCGCTATTTTTCGTTCTTCTTCTTCTTGTAGTGCCTATTCGTTCCGGATGTTGGCTATCATATTGGCTATTCGTACTTTATTGACTGCAGCTCGGAATAGCTGAGTTGTTGTCTGGTAGAACCGAGCTCTCAAGTTTTTCAGCCACAATATTCGTCGTCCGCCTGGTCCTCTAGTTCCATACACTTTGCCTTGTCGAATATTTTGCAAAAGTTTGTATCGGCTCTCATTACGCATTACATGTCCTAGATAATGTAACTTTCGTGCCTTAACCGTATTGAGGACTTCTCTTTGCTTGCCCAACGTTCTCAGCACTTCTGCATTGGTAAACCGGTCCGTACAAGGTATTTTTTAAATTCTCCGGTACACCAAATTTCAAATACCTCAAGTTTCTTGGAGAAAGCCTCCGTAAGCGTCCACGGTTTAACTACATAAAATAGTATTGAAAACACGTAACAACGAAGTAAACGTATTGTCGTGGTTAGCTGTGTGTCGTGGCTTTTGAAGAATTTTTCATCTTGAGAAATGCGGTTCATCATTAATGTTTGTGCCTAAGTTTACATAACTATTAACCAATTTCAGGGGAGTTCCATCTGCTAATAAGTTTCCACGGATGTGTTGGTTTTTACTTATTATCACAAACTTAGTTTTACTCTTGTTTATTTTCAGTCCATACTGTCAAATGAAATTTGCGATTCTGTCCAACAGAAGCTGCAACGTAGGAAGGCTGTCTGCGAAAATAACAGTGTCATCTGCATACCCTATGTTGTTTAACCGTTCCCCATTCAGTGGTATTCCGGCCTTAATATCTTGCAGCGCCTCTTTAAAGATATATTTAAAGTATATATTGAAGATGACTGGGGATAGTATGCATCCTTGTCTTACACCTCTTAGTATTTTCATGTATTCTGTTTTGTCTCCGTCTATCCTGACACAAGCCAACCGGTTCCAGTAGAGATTTCGGATGATCTTGATATCTTTTCCATCCAGGCCAGTTTTTTTATTTTGGTGTGTCGTACTTGGTCAAACGCTTTTGTGTAATCGATAAAACATGCATCACATCCCAGTTGACATCCCTGCATCGCTGAAACAATACTTGGACTAAAAAAGAGCTTCTCTGGTTCCTACGGCGCTTCTGAAGCCGAATTGGGACTGTTCTTAACAAAGTTTAAATATTCGGTTGTGGATTATTTTAAAAATATCTTTAACAGATGACTCATCAAGCTTATAGTACGAAACTCTTTACTTTTTCTAGCATTCGGTTTCTTGGGAAGGACAATAAATTCAGTTTTCAGCCATTTTATGGGTATGTTGCCTTAATCATATATTTTATTAAATACCCTTGTTAACCACTTTAGGTTATCTCCTTCTGTTAGTTTTAGTATTTCAGCAGAAATTCCATGAGGTCTTTTGCATTCTTCGGCACTGATTAAACTTCCACCTCTAGGATTGGAGGACCTTCAGTTTTCTCGATGGTTGGTAGCTCCACTCTGACGTCATCAAACAGCTTTTTAATGTACCCTTCTGTGTGTTTAATCTTTATCTTATCTACCATAACTCGCTCTTGATTATCGGTAAGTACATTAATTGTTTTTCTGTTACCTGTTCCGGTCATTTCTGTGTAGATAGTCATCAAATTTGGCTTGACATTCTTCAATTTACATGCATTTTTCCAGTTTCTTCCTCTATTTTTTTGGTTATATTCTCTCCCTGATCTCTTTGCGTATAATCTTGTATTTAGTTGTTTTATTTTTGTGCAATCTTCTGTTTGTCATTAGTTCTAAGAACTCATTCGTCATCCATGATTTTTTCAACTTTCTATTTTGTGTTGGTTGTCCTAAACCATATTTATACCTATCTCATATTTTTACATGTTCATTTGAAAAAAATTAGATTTTTTTGGAATAAAATTTGTCCATTTGTCAGCACATCTCAAAATGGAAATTCTATAGATTTTTTACCTTTAAGTATGTCGATTAAAATAGCATCATAATTGGTTTTAAAAAACGATTGTAATGTGTTTCCAACTCTCCCCCAATGGTAAACTCTGTGTGTTCTTTCCGTATGTCGGTCGGTATATTCTGTATGTGGGTCCCGCCGCCGTTACATCCTGCCCCGTGAGAACGACTATCTACACCACCGCTTACAGTAAAGCAGAGTGAGAATTGAGCGTATAAGAACCCATTATATTTCTCGTCCGCTAAAATTCATCAGTGCAGCGACCGAAATATTAAATTGGGCGCAAGATTAGACGACCAAATTTCAAATTTGCAATAAGACATATTTCAATGTCTAATAGAATCTTTTGATTAAATTTTTCTTTACACCAAAAAATGCCAAGAAAAACCTACTCTCTTAATTGGTACGTTTTCTGTTATTTATTTGTGTTACCGTTGGAAATGTTTAATAAAAGTTTACAAATTTTGTTTTTTTATTTTTTTTAAAACCAATCCTGCTATAAGGGGTGTTTAAAAAAAAAGGACCCCGTTTTTAGGATAGGTAGAAAATAATAAAAAAAAATAATTGAAGTTTGCTTAGTATTGAAGAATAAAAATTTGGTTATTACTTTATACTTTTCAAATCAAAATATTCCGAAAACGGTACACAGCATCGAGTTTTACCAAAAGTATCTTTTTGGTGTAAAACTAAATGTGTTTAAGTCCACTTGAAGTTTTGATTAATAAATCTAACCTTAAAAAAGTTATGTTCATTACTATTTGGTACGAACCGTGTAACGAACGCCCTCTATGAAAGTCAGATATAAAAAATTCATGGGATGTATCAGCTTCTAAAACATATTCTTATAAAATTTCATTACGATGTGTTCAGTAGTTTCGGCAAAATCGTAATGAATGTGTATACATTTTTTTTCTTTTGAACCCTTTATCTCAGTGTTTCCCAACCTTTTTTGTGCCATGCCCCACCTTGGCCTTTCTAAAATTCTTATGCCTTTCCTATGTAACAAACATAATTTTTAATATTAAAAAATTGATTTGTGCACTTAAGAAACTTAGATGACAGGTTTTAGGAAGAAATCACTAGGAAATTGTTAACGAAACACAGTCAATTTTAAAAACATATAATGAAAAACTAAAATTAAAATTCCAAATAATTTTAATAAAGATTTATCCATACTAATTTATTATTTTAATTTGGTGAGATCCTAGCGCTTGCTGCTTGCTGCACAGAGATTTTATATTAGGTTCCAATTTGGTTAGATTCAGGTTTAAGTCTCCACGTTGTGTTATATCCAGCCGATTTCTTTTTTTTTTCATTAAATCGTTTACAGCACTAAATCCAAATTCAGCTAAAAATGAAGATGGAAACGGTAGCAATAGTTTTCTTGCACATTTGATTGAATTTGGGTATTTGATTTCTGTTTCCTCACAAAGCCATGTCATCGCTCCTTTTATATTAAAAAAAATTTTAACTGACTCATCATTTTGCAATTTTGCGAGTTCTTCTTGATACTGCATATTTGATATATCAGACAAATCCGCTAACATTGGCTGCATCATCCATGTCGAAAAATCAATTTGTTTTAAAACAGAATATTTTTCTTTTAAATCAGTCGATAGAATATTCAGATGATTGATAATAACAAGTAAAGCGGTATCAGTAACTTCACATTTTTGGAGCCAAAGAAACTGTTTAAAGTTTTTGTTTTTAATATGTTTCTGACATAACTCAATATGGGTAATGAAACTTAATATCTTTGCTTTTGCATCAACAAGAGTTTTATTTGTTCCTTGAAGTTGCTTATTTAATATATTTAGTTTTTCAAAGATATCTTCTAAATAACTCTCGTCAAGAGTCTATTTTCAAATTGCCCCCCTAACCAATCAAATTGTCACACTGTGGGGCGTGGGCCCCACGTTGGGAAACACTGCTTTATCTTGAATACAGACCCAAACCCAAATTATTTTTTAGTTTTCTACCTATCCTAGAGACCGGGTTGTACCAGCATAGGTTATTACTTCATAATTTTCAAATCAAAATATTCCGAAAACGGTACACAGTATCGAGTTTTACCACGAGCATCTTTTTGGTGTAAACTTAAATGATGCTTAAGTTCATTTGAAATTTTGATTAATAAATCTAACCTTAAAAAAGTTATGATCAATACCACTTGGTACGAACCGTGTAACTAGCGCCCTATATGAGTCAGATATAAAAACAAATTCATGGGATGTATCAGTATCTGACGGAATCCCGCCGATTGTTCTCAAGAAATGTGCCCCTGAACTAACACCTGTTCTTTGCAAGTTGTTTAACCACTCTTACAATTTGGGAGTATTTCCGTCCAATTGGAAAATTGCAAGAGTACAGCCAGTCCCTAAAAAAGGCAAAAAGACCCTACCTAGCAACTACAGACCTATCGCACTGCTATCTATTATTTCAAAGGTCATGGAAAAAGCCATCAACATCGAGCTCATGAAATATCTGGAAGACTCAGGAATTATCAATGATAGGCAATATGGCTTCCGCCATCAGAGATCAACTGGTGACCTGCTCGCATACGTCTCACATATATGGCAGCTATCTATTGAAAAGTATGGAGAAACTTTAGCTGTGGCATTAGATATCTCCAAGGCGTTCGATCGAGTTTGGCACCAGGGACTCCTCGCCAAGCTTCCATCTTATGGCTTGCCCCCTCAGCTGTGTTCTCTGCTTGCTAGTTTTCTCTCAAACAGGTCTCTCCATGTAGTGGTCGATGGAGTTTCATCTGACACTCTACTCATAAATGCTGGTGTTCCGCAAGGATCCATTCTAGCACCAACACTATTTTTACTTCACATCAACGACCTATTGAAAGCAACTTCATGTCCCGTACAGAGCTTTGCCGATGATAGTACCCTCCATACCGCATTCTCTTCCAGGGCCCCTATATCAGCCCGTGAAACCAGAAATGAACGAGGAAGAAATGTTAACAATATAAATATGGACTTAGCAACAATTCTCGAATGGGGATCCAATAACTTGGTAGAATTCAATGCAAACAAAACACAAGCATGTCTTTTCTCTAGAAAAGCCGATCTCACTGTGCCTAACATAACTTTGTCAGGAGTAACCATACCACTGAAGTCATCCATATCGATGCTTGGTATTACTATCAGCAATAACCTTTCCTGGGAAAATCACGAGAGGTCCATTGCCAAAAGTGCATCCCAAAAACTTGGTTTTTTGTTTCGTGCCAAGAGCTATTTCACCTCCAGTCAGCTGCTTATGATCTATAAGGCACAGATCCGACCTGTACTGGAGTACTGTTCCCATATTTGGAGTGCAGCACCTAAACATATCCTAAAGCTACTGGATTCTGTCCAAAAAAGGGCAATTCGTCTCGTCGGTGATGCCTCGCTTACAAACTCGCTCACTTGTCTGGAACACCGTAGAAAAGTTGGCGATTTGTCTCTATTTTATAGATATTTTTATGGGCGATGCTGTTCTGAAATATCAACAATCGTTCCTCCATTGGCAGTCTCTTCGAGATTAACCCGTCAAGTTCAGTCTTCACACCCCTTCGTGGTCACTTTATAGACCTGCAGAACATCACTTTCCAAAGACTCATTCATCCAACGAATTGCGAGGCTTTGGAACTCATTGCCTAGGGAGGTGTTCCCCGAGGCATACAACCTCCAGAAATTTAAGAAGAACACCAACTCCTACCTTCTTTCCCTTGGTTCCTACGATGTTCTCTGAACATTACAGGATATCCCTTTTCGTGGGAACCAGAACATAAAAAAAAAAAAAAATCTAAAACATTCATATAAAATTCCAGTAGTTTCGAAAAAATTGTAATAAATGTGTTTAAATTTTTTTTCTCCAACGCCCTTTACGGAATAAATACGGAATTCGTTACGAATATTTTTTACTTAACAAACCCCAATTATTTTATAGTTTTTTACCTATATTAGCGACGGGGTCACCTTTTTTTAAAACACCCTGTATATAAAACAAAAACGAAATTTAAATAATTTTAGTTTGTCATAATATTTGCTTCCTAAATTATTTTTAGTTTTAGTTTAGAAGACGAAGAGAATGCCTTGGTGCTGAATCCCAAATGTGCGAGCAATACTCCAGTAAAGGTTGGATTTGAGCCTTGTACGTCAACAGTTGCTCAGGAGTAAAAAACTTTCTAGCTTTCCACAGAAAACTTAGCCGTTGGCTTTGCGATGTTAGCAACAACAAGACATATTATTGGACACCGTGACTCCCAAAAACGAGATGAAGGGACTTGATTTAAGGGTATATCCGGACATTGTAATGAAATGATTTGAGGAATTCACTTTCTTGGAAAACGTGGAGCTTTGTGTTTTCTGGGCTTTGAACTGAACAAGATTGTTGGTTACCCACTCGACGATTGCTTCAAGATCTCTTTTGATGGACTCAACCTCACTCAACCAAACTGTAAATGGGGTTTGTGGTGGTTTTTAAGAGGTCGTTGATGTGTAAAAGAAATAGGGTGGGGGACAGGATGGAACCCTGGGGGACCCCGGCATTGGTTTTTATCGCATCAAAAGAAATACCGTCAACTGCCACATGTAAGGAGCGATCTTGCATGAAGCTCATGAGCCATTAGTGCAATTTGTATGAGGGACCGTAGGCAGATAATTTGCTTAACAATGCCCAGTATCAAACGCGGTTGAAGGCTTTAGATATATCCAAGGCTATTGCACGAAAAAGTGCGAATCAGTGCAAATTAATCTTTAAATTTTCAGTTTTTACAAGATATTTTTTTTCCTGGATGAAGTAGTTAAGAATTAATTAATTAAATTAATTAATTAAAAAAAATCATGATCCTTTTTAGATCATAAAAAACTAGCCTTTCAACATTTTATACCAAACCCAATGTCACTATGTTATCATGGAACATCCTTAACCGGCAAGCAAACCCCAGCGTGTATGGGTGGATAACAGTTTTATCACAAACCTAACATAGATTGTTGGTGGTGAAGGTTATGCTGCCTCGTAAGCACTTCGTCCTTTCAGATCTTTTGTGCATATCCTAACCCAGTGATCGGCAAACTTATTCGCCAAAGAGCCATATTTGGATATTACAATAAATAATTTTATTTTTGTATAATTTTAGATCTTCATTATTACGGGTACCTGCACTATATTAAACCTGATTTCATAATTAATAAAGATTGTATTTATTAATAAAAAATATTATGAAAGCAAGATTGTTCGCATGGATATGTAGAATCAAAAAGGGAAAAAACAGCAAAACCGAGTTTTTTTATCTGGCCATAAGATTAAGGAATACTATTATAGGTGTTGATCATGTCTTCCTTCTCCAGGTCTTTCAAAGCAGAGCTCTGGTATTGTAAACCAAGTTCACATTTGTTAGTCCTCAGTATTTCTAAATCAACGCAAAGACGTTCAAATTTAGAGCTCAATATTTTCTTGTTTTTTAAACCCAGCGATTAAATTTCAAAGTTACCATTGTCGATTCCAAAAGGAGAAAAATTTATATCTGTTATCGTAGCATTAAGGGAATTTTTGACGAAAACTAAGGTTGCGTTGCTGTTTTTAAATTCCTGAAATCTGCTGAGAAATGTTCAGCAGGCTCGAAAAATGAAGCAGTGTTTCCCTTTCAAAATCTTGGGCAAAAAGTGATAATTTACTTTCGAATGAAATGACGTCTTCTAACATCGAAAAAACTGTTTCCTTTTCGTTGTAGTTTATGATTAAGCTGAGACGTAACGTCTACCATAAAATAAAATTTTTGTATCCTCTGATTGTCTGTTAGTTCTGCTCGTGGACTTTGTACCAGAGCCGCACTTTGCCGACCACTGACCTAACCTAACTTTTCCTGCTTACCTCCTAAAACTCCCTCTTTCCCATAATTTTTTTTTACCTCTCTGCCCGGCACTATCGGTGTGACATCATACAGGGCTTTGGGCACGGTCCTTATAATTTTCTTTCTAATCTTCCTGCATTTTGCTCCATTCTTTCCTCTATTTCCTTCTGCCTTATAACTGCCGTTATATTGTTCCAGTTCTTTTTGGTTGCGGTCATTATATTAATTATGTTCCTTGTCTCTATCCTTTCTCCCAACTCTATCTCTAGGTTGTTTCCATCTTGGATCCATCTGTCGTATTCAAAAATGGTGTGCTCCGGTGTGTCTCTTGCCCCGCAGTATATGCAAAGTTCATCTACTGCCTTTCCTATTTTGTTGGTATAGGACCTGAAAGACCCATGTTCACTTAGGAACTGATAGCTTACATGTCGAAATTGGCACCATATCCATGTTTCTCAGTTTCCTCGTTTGTATCCCACTTTTTCTGCCACTTAACAAGGGGGAAGTCTTTGATGTTTTTTCTTGCTTCGAGCCCATCGGCTTTTCTATCATATAGCTCTGCCGTCTCCTCTACCAACAGATATATGGGGCATACCACTGTAATCATGCATAGTGCCTCCGTGGACACCGTCTTGTATGCGCTAGCTACTCTCAGGAGCATGGCTCGTTGTGTACTGAGCATCATGTTTTTGTACTTTTTGTCTTGCATCACGTTCTTCCATATTGGGGCTCTATACAACAGAATCGATTGGACCACTCCATCCAAAACTCTTCTTTTCTCACTCCTTGGACCTCTTGTGTTTGGCAACAGCCTCGCAAGGGCTGACACCATTTTTTGGGCTTTCCTTGTCACTTCCCCGATATGGGCATTAAAGATCAGCCTGGCATCGATATGAATGCCTAAGCATTTAACTGATTTTTGCGGGGCTATCGTTTTTTTCCTAACTTAAATTTAACGTTTTCTCTTTTCTAGGGTACTTTAGACTATTGACCTTAACTAAGCTAACCATTAGTATTTTAATAATAAAGATTTATGCATGGGACGTCACGAAGCTTATGATTCGTCCCCTCCCTTGTCAGAGTATGTCACTTTTTGTTGACCCCCTCCCACACCTTAAAGTATGACGTAATTTTAAGATGGACCCTTGTGATTAAAATATCAGTTTTTGTAACTGACGTCATCTTATTACGTTTGTAAAAATGCAATTTCAGTATTTTTAAAAATAGAATGACCAATTGGGTTTGTTGGAATTAGTTTCACTCAAGTATTGACGAAATTTTGCTGGTGTTTTTATCTCATTATGCCTTTTTATTCGAAAAGAATAGGCAATTATTATTGGTAGTTAGTTATCAGTCTTGAAAAATCTCCTGGAGTTTAAGCTTACCTCACTGCGCGCGTTTAATTAATCGGTAACTTTGCAAAATTTAACATTGGTTTATAGAGGTAAAAAATTATTCCTCGCCGAGAAAGAAGTGATTAAAGCGACATACTGAAAACGGGTAAATTGAGGTTAAAAAAATTAATTTATCGGTAGCGATTTTGAAAGGTAGTTGTGGTGTAGGCATATTGTAAGAAATTTCTAAATTTTTGTATACTTATTAGATACATACATACATAAAGTCACGTCTTTTTCCCATAGGGGTAGGCAGAGACCACTTCCTTCCACTTGCTACGGTTCGTACACACATCTTTTGCTTCCTCTAATTTCATCAGTGCTCTCATACATGCTCTTCGGTTGTTGGTACTCTTGACCTGGCCTTTACTTATTAAGGACATGATAATACAATTACCCTGAAAATTTAAAGTCAATTAACCTCCTTTAACCCAAAAAAAATTTAATTAAAAATTGGATAATTAACATGGAGAGTATACGCTCGCTGTAGTTCTGCACCTCTTGAAAACCACCACAGACCCCATTTACAGTTTCTCAGATGACAGCACACTTTCACTTTCAGTGAATGATACAAATAGACAAATAGGCAGAAACAGGTTGACTCCATCAATAGAGATCTTGAAGCAATCGTCAAGTGGGGAACCAACAATCTTGTTCAGTTCAACGCCCATAAAACACAAAGAGCCACGTTTTCCAAGAAAGTGAATTCCTCAAATCATTCCATTACAATGTCCGAAAATACCCTCGAATCAAGTCCTTTCATGTCAATTTTGGAAGTCACGGTGTCTAATAATATGTTTTGGCATGACCATGCTGCTAACATCGCTAAGTCAGCAAGCCAGAGGCTAGGTTATTTGTGAAAAGCTTGAACATTTTTTTACTCCTGCTCAACTGTTGACGACGTACAAGGCTCAAATCCGACCTCTACTGAAGTATTGCTCGCACATTTGGGGTTCAGCACCAAGGCATTCTCTTCGTCTTCTAGATTTCATTCACCCACTAGAACATAGAAGAAGAGTTGCAGACCAGACATTATATTTCCATGCAGATGCTTCAGAGAAATAAAAACTCTTATAACACCACTACCAAAAGGCGTTTGACAAAGTCCAACACCAGAAGATGATACAAGTGCTGAAAGGCACCGGAATGGATGATAAAGACCTTAGAATTCTACAAAACCTGTACTGGAACCAGACAGCCACCATAAAAATCAACGCTGGAGATGAAACAAGAGAGACAGTTAACATTCTGCGGGGCGTACGACAAGGGTGTATCATCTCCTCTCTGATATTTAATCTGTATTCAGAAAAGATATTTAGAGAGGCTCTGGAAAACGATAATAATGGAATTCTTGTAAACGGTGAACGGCTGAATAATATCAGATATGCAGATCATACCGTCATATTTGCAGATAGTTTAGAAGGTCTACAACAGCTAATGAACAAAGTGAATGAAGTAAGTGAAAGATATGGGCTAGAAATGAACATCAACAAAACGAAATTTATGGTCATAAGTAAAGAGAAAAAAGAAAATTGCCAACTATTTATGAAAAATATACCAATAGAACGGGTATCCAAACTTGTCTACCTGGGAACCTTAATCAACGAACAGTGGGACCACTCACAAGAGATCAGATCTAGAAAGGATAAAGCAAGAGATGCCTTCATCAAAATGTCTAAGCTCTTCAAAAGCCATAACCTCAAATTAGATATCAAAGTAAAACTCCTGCGCTGCTATGTGTACTCCCTATTGTACTATGGCATTGAATCCTAGACATTGACCGAAGCAACACAAAAGAAGCTCGAAGCCTTCGAGATGTGGCTATACAGAAGGATCCTTAGAATAACCTGGGTAGATAGAGTGACCAACGAAACAATACTGAAAAGAATGGGGAAGGAAAAAGAGGTGATGAAAACGATTAAGAGAACGAAACTGGAATATCTCGGACATATAATGGGAAATGACAAGAAATACAAACTCTTAAAATCCATTCCACAAGCAAAAGTGTTTGGAAAGAGAGGGCTTGAAAGAAAAAGTATATCATGGCTCAAAAACCTAAGGACATAGTATTCAAAAACAACCACAGAACTGTTTACAGCAGCCGTCAACAAGGTCATCATAGCCAGGATGGTTGCCAATATTCGAAACGAATAGGCACTAGAAGAAGAAGATAACACCACTGGCCACATTCGGCCGAGGAACTTGGCACGCTGATCAGTCTCTGCCATTTAGTCTCAAGATTGACACTACAAGGACCAATCTCCATTAAAAATCCTTCTTTTACAGTGCTGCTATGGAATGGAACAAGCTTCCAAAATCAGTTTTTCTAAAAAACTATGACCTGCAACTTTTTAAAAAGCGGGTCCATGATCATATCCTTTCTATACTCTGCGGCCAACACGATAGGTTTACCCTTTTTGCGACTATTTTCAGTAAAAAAAAAACTTTCAAAACTACGAAAATTTAAATAAAGCAATACAATTGTACAGTTCGCAAAACTAACATTAAAAAACAATTTGTCCGTACTATTACATGATCAAAAATCGAAACAGATTTCACAATGTCTTTAGAAATGAGGCGAATTCAAAAACGTTAACTTTAAACATGTGATTTTTGTTTGAGAGTCGTTGGCGGTTTTGAACGGTCCATAAGAATTTTAATTACCTTTAACGGTAGTAGTAAATTGTTAAATTGTTCATTGATCGCGTTATTTAATCAGATCACAATAACAAAAAAACTCCTGAGGATTTTAATAACAAATAAATAAAACTTGTAACATGGTCGACATACAACGTTTTGAATTTATTAGGTCACCCAATATAAAGTGTTTTGTACACGACCATGACGGCACTCTCCGTTCCGTGGGAATTGATGACTTTTTTGAAAGGGGGTGTGTTTGTATTTAATACAGTCAGCGTCAGAATGATCAAACGACGATTTTTCATTGTCCACATCCACTTTCATTCCGGTTTAAATTTGATTCGTATTGATGGTCGATAATATAATGCGTCAAAATTAATTTTAAAGTACCCCAAGAGAATTATTTTACGTAAAAACTTTTATTATACGCAATACATATATACATACATACAGTCACGCCTTTTTCCCAGAGGGGTAGGCAGAGACCACTTCCTTTCACTTACTACGGTTCTTACACACATCTTCTGCTTCCTCTACTCATCAGTGCTCTCATACATGCTCGTCGGTTGTTGGTACTCTTGACCTGGCCCTTTTTCAAAACAATGTTGATCTGATCGAGATCGATGTTCGCCGAGGTCGACCTCTACCGACTTGTCCATTCACAGTCGCCTTATAAATTTGTTTCGTCAATCTTCCTTCATCCATCCTTTTTACGTGTCCAAACCATCTAAGCATTCCCTTGTCTATCTTTGTAATCACACACGCAATAAAAGTTTATTTTTTACTCGCGCTAATGTTTAAACAGTAAGGCCCATAGGCAAGGCGCCAGATCAA
Organism: Agelastica alni; assembly: GCA_950111635.1. Classification (NCBI taxonomy): domain Eukaryota; kingdom Metazoa; phylum Arthropoda; class Insecta; order Coleoptera; family Chrysomelidae; genus Agelastica; species Agelastica alni. Next base: position 44,787,300 of record OX467711.1, on the reverse strand, counting down.
AAAAAACTGTTCTTAATGCAATCTTCTACTGAATTGATTTGACTGTTGGAACATGTTCAGGGGTGTCCCCTGAATACAAATCCACGTTGGCGTCATGCGGGGGTGGTCGCGTTAGCCGCCATCTTGGAAAACACGTTTTGTGTAGATAATAACATTATTTACAACTTTTACTTTTAACTTTTTTTGTGCATTGCATAGCTTTTTATTTATAGCACTCCAAACTTTTTTAATTTTTTTATTGCTAAATATATAGTTAACGGTTGATGATACATGAAAAACCACCTTTTCCTTCTCATTATTATTTTTTAACTTAACCAATCTTATCACGAATCCGGGAGTCCGTCACTCCCATCATATTGCACTTCCCCTACTATAAAAAAAATAAGTAAATAAATTCATATTATAAATAATAAAATATAAAATAATATAATAAAAATATAATGTAATAATAACATTAATTATTATTAATAATAGCAGTATTAATAATTTTTAAACACCTTATGCCATTTTATGCGTTAAGAAATGTTTTCGTATAATAATTTACGAGGTTCAAGTTTTATCAAGCTATAGCTCTTAAAATATACATTTCACGGAAAAAAGTTTTCGGTAAAATTTATAGAAAATTTTATGCTCTACTAATTTAGTAATTACCATTTTTCGTGTATTATCAACCGTTAAATATATATTTAGCAATAAACAAATTAAAAAAAGTTTGGAGCGCTATAAATAAAAATCTATGTCTCTCTCTGTCAGTCGTATTCTCAAAGCTAAGAGATCGTGTTTCCATGATTTTCAATTTGTGTTGTTGATGATCTGCTTCCAAAGTGTTCTATCTTCTGTGTCTCTAATGGTTGTTTGTAAGGGTCTTTCCGTAATTTTCTTTACCTGGTCTACTCATCTGGTGGGAGAGCGACCCCTTGTCCTCTGGCCTTCTATTTTTCCTTGTATCATTAATTTTTCCATGTTGTTTCCTTGTCTTTTGTTTATATGCCCATAGTATTGGAGAATTCGTCGTCGGCATATTGTTGACTGTCGATCTTTTATGCCTATTTCTTAAATAACTAATACATTTGTCCTCCGTGCTGTTCAAGTGACGCAAAGTAGTCTTCTCCAGCACCAGAGCTCAAAGGAGTCAATTCTTTTCCTGTCTGCTTCTTTGATCGTCCAGCTTTCTACACAATACATGAGTATTGCAAATATTAGAGTTTGTACAAGTTTTATCTTTGTGTTTCGCGATATTTGTCTGTCTTCCCATATTATTTTTAGATTGGTCATCGCTGTTCGTCCCATTTGTATGCGTCGTCTAATTTCAGGTTCGCAGTTTCCCTGGTTATTTATCAAGGCTCCTAAATATGTTAAGCTGTCGGTTCTTTCGATGGCTGCTAAGTTGTTTCCATCTTGTAACTGTTGTAGCTTGATTCCTCTGTCTACTATCATTATCTTTGTTTTGTTTAGATTTATATTTATCCCAGCGTTCGGCTTTCTTCTGTTAATCGTTGTTATAATTGTACCATTTTCTGTTCGTCGCCTGCTATTAGCTTGGTATCGTCAGCGTACCTGAGGTTGTTAATTCTCTTGCCTCCGATGAATATTCCTCCATGCCAGTTTTCTGTTGTTCTGCGCATAATGATTTCGCCGTAAATATTAAATAGCCTAGGCGATAATATACAGCCCTGTCGGACACCTTTTGCACGTTTAAAGGGGCTGGAAGGTTCGTTTCAGATTTTTACGTCATTTTCGTTTTCCTCATATGTTTTTATAATGTTTGTTAGGTGTTTTGGGACACTTATTTCTTTGAGCACTTTCCACAGGAACTTCCATCTTACACAATCAAAGGCCTTGCTCTAGTCAATAAAGCAAATGACCATAGGTATATTAAATTCTCGTGTTTTTTTTTATTAATTGCCTTGTGTTAAATATTTGGTCCCTTGTTCCTCTCCCTTGGACGAAGCCCGCTTGTTCTACGGGAATTTGCCTGTCAAGATAGTTCTTAAGCCGTTGGTCTATTATGTATAGTAACACCTTGCTAGCATGAGAGATTAGCGCTATGGTTCTTTGCGCGTTGTTTCTTTTTTCTGCAATGGGACAAACACGTCGATTTTGTCCAGTCTTTGGGCCATTTTCCTGTCTTCCACTTCTTCTTCTTGTGGTTCCTATTCGTTACGGATGTTGGCAACCAGCATGGCAAGCCTAACTTTATTTACGGCAATGCGGAAGAGTTCGGCTGATGTTTTTCCGGTCCACTTTCTAAGGTTATGCAGCCAAGATATTCTTCTCCTTCCTGGACCTCTTCTTCCATCGATTTTTCCCTGGATGATTGTCTGGAGTAAGGAGTACTTGGAGTCGTTTCTCATGATGTGGCCCAGATATTGCAGTTTTCGGATCTTGATGGTGTTCATAATTTCTTTTTGTTTATTCATCCTTCTTAGTACCTCTTCATTAGTGATATGTTCGGTCCATGATATCCTCAGCATTCTTCGGTAGAGTCGCATTTCGAAGGCTTCTATTTTCTTGGATGTGTTTTCATTGAGTGTCCAAGATTCTGTCCCGTACAAGAGGATAGAAAAGATGTAACATCTGAGAAGTCTCATTTTTGTTTCCAGTGTAAGGTCATGGCTTCTAAAGAGTTTGCTCATTTTGTTGTAGGCGGCTGTGGCTTTGGCGATTCGTGATTTGATTTCTTGAGTTGTGTCCCAGTTCTCGTTTATACGTGTTCCCAGGTACGTGGTGTGTGGTACTCTCTCTATTGGTTGGTTATTGATGGATAACTGGATGTTATCGATCTTGTTTTTGCTAATGACCATAATTTTAGTCTTTTGTATGTTTATGTCCAAACCATATTCCTTACTAACTCTTGCTATTCTGTTGATGAGTTGTTGCAGTGCTTGTGGGCTATCTGCGAACACGATGGTGTCGTCTGCGTATCTTATATTACTCAATTTTTTCCCATTTATTAAGATGCCTTCTTCTTCTTCGTCGTCGAGCGCTTCTTTAAAAATCTGTTCGGAGTAGATGTTGAATAGCAGGGGTGAGAGTACACAGCCCTGCCTCACTCCTCGCATTATTTTGACGGCCTCAGTTGTTTCTCCGTCGACTCTCATTGTTGCCGACTGGCCCCAGTACAAGCTATTTATGATATTCAGGTCATTGGTATCGATCTCTGTCTTCTTTAGTATTTCCATCATTTTGCGATGTTGAACCCGGTCAAACGCTTTGGCGTAGTCAATTAAACAACAGTAAACGTCACGGTTAACGTCCCTACATCTCTGAACAAGGACTTGGACAGCAAAGAGTTCTTCTCTGGTTCCCATCGCATTGACGAACCCGAACTGGTTTCGAGAGATTAGGTTCTCGCATCGGTTGTATATTCTTTTATGGATGACTTTGAGAAAGGTTTTCAGCAGGTGGCTCATCAGACTTATCGTTCGATATTCTTCACATCGTTTTGCGCCTTGTTTCTTTGGCAGTGCAATGAACTCTGAGACTAGCCATTCTTGTGGTATTTTACCTGATTTATAGATGTTATTGAAAAGTTTGGTGATCTTCTTCAATCCATTTTCGTCTAGAAGTTTTAGGAACTCTGTTTGGATGCTGTCAGGTCCTGCTGCTTTTCCTTCTTTGCTCTGCTCTATAGCTGCCCTCTCTTCTGATTCCATTATTTCTGGCCCGCTCTCTGCGTTACTCCGGGGATCTGGGGGGTCTTCCACACTTTATTGCAAATGATTATTTCAATTCCTTCTGGACCTATTTATTTTAGTAGTTCTGCGGTGATTTGGTCAGCTCCGGGTGATTTGTTTGTTTTTAGTTTTCTGATGGCATTTTTCACTTCTGTTTTTAATATATCTGGTTCTTCTTCTTGTTCTTTTAATAATTCATTGACTGTGTTTTCTCCTTCCACTGCATTTTCATCTGTATACAGCTCATTACAGTATTGTTTTTATCTTTCTGTTATGTCTGATGTTTTTCATAGTAGTTTATTATCTTTGTCTTCTATTTGTGTGCTTTTTTATTTAAATTTTCGCGATAACAGTTTTACTTTCTTGAAGAGGTCCTGTGTTTCATTTTTATTGGAATGTTGTTCGATTTCCTTGCAGATTTCCTTTATATAATCGTTTTTTTCTTTTTTGCACATTCTTTGTATTTGTTTTGATAATGCGTTGAATTTATGTTTTTCTTGTTTATTCATCGATGTATTGTACAAAAAAAGTGTTGGATAAAAGTTATAGAAAATGTTATTATCTACAAAAATGATATTCAGGGGACATTCCTGAACATGTTTCGACAGTCAAATCAATTCAGTAGAAGATTGCAGAAAAAAAATATGCGGCACTTGGCCTACCAGTTTCACCAACAGTTTTAATCCCGATTTAGCTCTTAAGTGCAGCCTCTAATCACGATTAACATATTGAAACGTTTCACCATGCTCAAAAGCGCGATGAAATCGACTGATCGCGATTTAGTACGAATCGGCCATTTCTGGTGGATTTATCTGGTAAAGCCAGATTAGTAATATTATTATTTTAGATATTAGATTTGAGTATTTGTGATCAATTTGTGATATTGTTCATTATGGAATTTCAAAGAGTTTATGATCTTGCCTTCAAAGTCGATTGTAATGAAGATGAATTTGTTTTTCGTCGTCCTCGATGGGTCCAAGAAAGAGAAAATTACTTCGAAAATTTGACAATTAAGATTTTGGGATAAGATTTATTCTCTATTATATGAGAATACTTTTTGATAATATCCACTAAGATATTTTTATCCTCCGTTGTGAATGTAGGGTCTCCCTTTTTTTTCGGCTTTAGCATGTCAGTCATTGTTTATTTATAATTGTTTAACAAAAATAAAATTACCAGAGCGGTGTAAGCACAAAATATTATTTAAGGGTTATGTTATTAAATCTCAATGACTGACATAGAACCATCGAATTTTCTGCCTTCTACAACGTTGCCAAAACGGTTTGCTGATCTAATCGTGATTTGAAAAATCGCGACGGGTTGATGCATGGTGAAACGGAAAATACTAAGTCAGCTTGACTATTAAGTAGAGCTTAATTAATCCAAGATTAATAGTCGTTTGGTGAAACTGGGGCCTAAGTATGCAGGGGAATCGAACTCGTCCACAATCATTTCCTTTCTATAATCCACTCCCCTTCTAATAGTCGCAGTGCGGGCCGTCCGCGGCCCACACGATAGGTCTACCCTTTTTGCGACTATTTTCATAAAAAAAAGAGGTTTTTACACACACTGGCAAAACCGGTGCCGGTACCAAACTACAGCGTCTTTCACACTACGTCGGTATATCAGTGCCAATCTGTTTAAGTATATGTTGGACAGTACACGAAAAAAGAGGTGTGCTTTTACTCCTGTCAACAGACGTTATCTTCTAGTATCTTGGGAGAAAATACCGAAAAATCAAATATATACAAAAGACATTAATGGGTATATCCCCTGTTGACTAGGTTCTTTTTACACGCTATATAAAAAATATAAAATATACCTAATTTCAACTTCTTCAATTAGTTTAGAATAAGTACAGATACATTTGATTTTCTGGCGAAACGTCTAAAAAATACCATTACCTTCATCTCCTGCGGGGTCTTTCAACGCTTCGGCACCCTAAGGACGACTTGTTTCTAGTTATTTTGACCATTCCGTCGTCATTCATCCGATCTATGTGTTTGTTCCACTATCTATTTCTTCCCTGTATCCATTCATTTACTATTTTACATGTTCTTCCTGACTTGATTCGTGATAAAAGCTCATTAGAAAATGTTCAAAGAAAAGCCACTCGACTTCCCCTGGGACCGAGAAGACCTTGCTATGAAGAAAGACTTGCTATGGCCAACTTAACTTCTTTTGAACTTCGACGTCTCCGTGTAGATCTTATCACAACTTTTATAATATTAAAATTTAACTTTGAAAACCTTTCCGTAATATTTCCATTAAACCATGACAATCGGCTCGGAGGACATGAATTAAAACTTAAAAAAGAAAACTTTGTGACCAGATTAAGACAAAATTTTCTGAGTAATATAAATTTTGACGCCTGGAATAATCTCTATGTTGACATTATTTCTGCCTCTTCTACCAATATATTTAAAAATAGACTGGACCGCCTTATAAATCAATAACTTTTAATTTAATATTTATCCTGATAACAAGTATTGTATTTTTGTTTTGTTATCTTATCTTTTTATTTTTTATTTTTGTTTACTTCAATTTATGTATTAATTTGCTAGCAGGTAATTGATTTTTATAATATACACAGTTTTTGGGTAATATAGGGACTTGTCCCTCTGCCCTTGTTTATATGTAATAATAATAATAATAATAATAATAATAATAATAATAATAATAATAATAATAATAATAATAATAATAATAATAACATACATACATACATACATAAAGTCACGCCTTTTTCACATAGGGGTGGGCAGAGACCACTTCCTTCCACTTGCTACGGTTCGTACACACATCTTTTCCTTTCTCTACTTTCATCAATGCTCTTCGGTTGTTGGTACTTTTGACCTGGCCATTCTTCAAAACAATGTTGATCTGATCGAGATATGTTCTCCGAGGTCGACCTCTACCGATTTGCCCATTCACACTCGCCTTATAAATTTGTTTCGTCAATCTTCCTTCATCCATCCTTTCTACGTGTCCAAACCATCTAAGCATTCCTTTATCTATCTTTGTGACCACATCTTCTTTTACACCACAGCGTTTTCTTATCTCACTATTCTTAACTTTATCCAACCGAGTCACTCCGGCTATACTTTTCAGACTACTCATCTCCGTAGCATTAATCCTATTTTCATGCTTCTTCTGCCAAACCCAACATTCACTACCATACATAAGTGTAGGAACCAACACACCTTTATGCACCGCCAGACGTGCCTTTTTTGACACTTTCTGGCTATTCATAAAGCTATGCAGTGCCCCATTCATTTGTTTTCCTGCCAACACCCTTCGCTCAATGCCACTGTCATACTTTCCATCTCTAGTAAATTTTGAACCCAAGTACACAAATTCATTAACTTGTTCCACTCTTTCTCCCTCAATCGAAACCCCACAGTTTGTCATGCTTTCTTCTCTTTCAAAAACCGTTACTTTCGTTTTGCTCACATTTATTTTCATCCCTTTGATTTTCAGGGAATCATGCATAACATTAACCATCGCCTGCAACTCCTCTTCAGATAACGCTAATAAGACTTGATCATCGGCGTAAAGAAGGCATTTGACGATCAAATCATTCATTTTTAATCCATACGCACTCTCTTTCAGATCTTTTAAACAATTGTCTATGTATAAGTTAAACAGCCATGGCGAAGCTACACATCCCTGTCTCACACCTTTTTCGATGTTAAACCAGTCCGTGCAAGCTCCGTTTATCCTGTCTCAAGCAGTGGAATCCTCGTAAAGTGATTTCAGTGCTCGTATTAAACTACCACTCACCCCATACATAGACAATGAAGACCACAATTCACTCCTCACCACTCTGTCATAGGCCTTTTCCAAGTCTATAAAAGCGCAATAGACCTTCTGACTTCTAGCCAAGAATTTTTCGACTATACCTCGTATGGAAAAGACCTGATCCATACATCTCCTTCCTCTTCTAAATCCTGCTTGCATATCCCATATCATCTTCTCAGTTTCATTCGTTACTCTTTTGATCAATATTTTTGCATACAGTTTGCCGACTATGCTGAGTAAACTAATACCTCGGTAGTTCTTACAGTCCTGCTGCGAACCTTTTCCCTTGTAAAGCGGCACGATAACGGTCTTGCACCAGTCATCTGGTACACTACCACTTCTCCAACAAAGGTTAAAAAGGCGGTCCAGTAGACTAGCTACCACGTTTTGTCCAGCCTTCAGCATTTCAACTGTTATCCTGTCGTACCCAGCAGCTTTACCCAATTTCATACTGTTCAACGATTCCACAATTTCTGTCGTAGTAATTTCACTTTCATTGCAACTTTCACTCATGTCTTCCAATTGGGCCTGTACTTGTGTATCCTCTTTCTCAAATAAACTTTCGAAGTATTCCTTCCATCTCTTTAATACGCATTCCTCTCCTTTTACCATATTACCATCTTGGTTTCTGATTCTTTCCAATTGCGAGGTAGTTTTTTTACCTCTGGCTGTTCTTATGGACTTCCAGAAGAGTTTAATATTGTTTTGGAAATCGTCAGATAACCTTCTATCAATAATAATAATAATAATAATAATAATAATAATAATAATAATAATAATAATAATAATAATAATAATAATAATAATAATAATAATAATAATAATAATAATAATAATAATAATAATAATAATAATAATAATAATAATAATAATAATAATAATAATCAGGCCGGAAACGCTACGGCATGCTGGTCAAGCCGTACTGCCTGCAGCCATTTCCGAGGAGTAAACCTCGTACAATCAGAATAAAAATCACCTGGCAGTAGGTATAAAATGCTTTTTTTCATAAATGTAGGGCCACTGCGATAGTCACCACTATAGAGGAACATGTCACTAATTATCCTCCACCGGCTCTTGTTGTTTCTATGGCGACGCAAGTCAATGTGCCTACGACCACAAAAGCTGAATTGCCTAGGAAGCGCATGAAGTGGACCACAGAGTTAAATTCCTTTATTATGCGCTCCTACTTCAAAGCAACCAATATGGAGACCGATTTGACTACCTACCGATACGCCATTCATCGTGATTTTGTTGAAAAGTACCCAGAATTGCAGCATATAACCGAACAACGAATAGCTGATCAGAGAAGAACTATTGGTAAGAACAATTTACTTTCTGCGCCGATCTTGCAGCAGATCCGAGGAGAAGTCCTCCTAGATCTTCAAAGAACGGGCGATAATCTGGCAGCACAAGAAGCAAACGGTACACACGGTGAAACACACACTGGCGAAGAAGAAGAAGAAGAAGAAGTAATTAACGAGAATCACACCATTCCCGATCTTGACAACAATACCCTAACAAGTAACGTCGATGAACTATCACTCGAAATACGCAAGTCACTAGCGGAATTTGAGGGCACCAACCCAATACGACGACCAAAATTACCCAAATTAAATACCAACAAAAATTCTAATAATATCATAGCAGGTATAAACTCACTACTAGAAAAGTTCTTTAGCGACTACAATACGCTCGAGCGGCTTCATTCGCTTATTTATTGTGGAGCTGCGGCAGTACTTCGTCTAAACAATCAGCAAATATATGTACCAAAGATCCGTACCATTAACACCAACAAAAAACACTGGTGGCAAAGGTGCCTAGAACGTTCTATTGACACTCTTAGAAGTGAGCTTGGACGCATAACTGTGCACAACCTTTTAAACGTTTAAGGAATCACATCAGAAAAATATTTAAGAAAATAGGCACTCAGACACAACATCTAGAACATCAACAACATTTACGTGAGCATATTGATCTGCTAAAGCAGAAAGTGAAAGCAAAATCCAAGCGTTTGTCAAGATACATCAAGTGCACAAAAAAGAAACAACAGAACAACATTTTTTATACTAATCAAAAAGTATTTTACAGGAAACTAAGCCTAATAACACCAACAAACCTATGCCATCGAAACAAACTTTAGAGAAGTATTGGTCTTCTATATGGGCAACGCCCAAAAAACATAAAAAAAGCACCAACTGGATAAGAGCCGAAGAGGAACGGTTAAACGTTACGCCAATGGAGTTTGATGACTTTACGCTGAAGAAAATCACTGAAGTAATCCAAAATACCAGCAACTGATAAACACCGGGGGTTGACAACATCCAAAACTTCTGGTATAAGTAATTCCCAAGCGTGCACAAAGAATTGGCCAAACAATTTATCCACCTCTTACACCACCCAGAAGACAGCCCAACGTTTCTAACTCTGGGTTCCACCCATATGCTCCCAAAGAGCTACCAGTCGGATGATCCCACTCAGTACAGACCTATTACGTGCCTCCCCACTTTATATAAAATACTTACAGCTTGTATCACTAACAGAATTTACAGGCACGCCGAGGAAAATAACATCTTAGCGGAGGAACAAAAAGGCTGCAGAAGAGATCACCAAGGGTACAAAGAACAACTTGTTGTGGACTCTGTGATACTTCGACAAGCACAAAAAGATCATCGAAATATACACACTGCTTTCGTTGATTACAAGAAAGCGTTTGATAGTGTACCTCATTCCTGGCTTGTCAAAGTATTGCAGATCTACAAAGTCCACCCAACTATTGTTAGCTTTCTTTCAACTACAATGAAAGGATGGCGAACAAACCTACACCTGCAGATCGAACCAAACTCTGTTAGTACCGACGAAATACCCATCCGTAGGGGAATATACCAGGAAGACTCCTTAAGTCCGTTGTGGTACTGCCTTGCAATGAATCCCCTCTCCACAATGCTCAATGATACAAAGTACGGCTTTAACGTTAAAGCTAACAGAAACACCAACTGTACAATCTCTTATCTTCTTTACATGGATGACATCAAGTTATACGCAGCAAATGATCGTTAAATCAATCATCTTCTCGATATAACTCACCGATTTTCCAATGATATTCATATGGTGTTGGGGTTGTGCAAGTGCAAGACCCTACATATTGAGAAAGGCATTGTTAAAGACAGAGATGTGCAACTACCCAATGGGGATATCATACGGGCAATGGAAAACAGGGAAGCCTACAAATACCTAGGATTTCAACAGGCTAGGTTACTGGACCACAAGCAAGCGAAAGGTAGAATCCAGGAGCAATACACTAAAAGAGTAAAATCACTTATGAAGTCTGAGTTAAATGCAGGCAACTTAGTTCAGGCAATCAACACCTATGCCACGCCTGTTTTGACGTACTCTTTTGGAATCATAAAGTGGACAAAAACAGAGCTAGAAGGAATTCAGAGGTTAACACGAACAATGATGACGAAGAACAACAACCACCACCCGAAGTCATCCGCTATTAGAACAACGCTACCCCGAAAGGAAGGAAGAAGAGGATTAACCGACCTTGTCAATCTACACTCTCGACAAGTAATAAAATTACGTGAATTCTTTTACAGTAAAGCAGAAACCTCACCTCTACATAAAATTATATCCAAGGCTGATAAAGATTACTCACCTCTAAACCTCGCCTCGCTCGAAGCCGACTTTAAGTTAGTATCGGATACCGAGAAGCTGGAACAATGGTCACAAAAGCCATTGCACGGTCGACATAATCACGACCTCAACCAGCCGCACATTGACAAAGCAGCTTCAAACAGATGGCTTACTAACAGATTCCTTTTCCCAGAAACGGAAGGCTTTATGATGGCTATCCAAGACCAGGTCATCAACACTAACAACTACAAGAAGTATGTGATTAGGGATCCCAACACCCAAGCCGACAAATGCAGAAAGTGTCAACAAACGTCAGAGACCATTCAACATATAACATCTGCTTGTAATGTGTTAGCTAATACTGACTATCTTCACCGACATAATCAAGTGTGCAACATCATTCACCAAAAATTGGCCAACAAATACGGTCTTCTCAACACCTATACACCGTACTACAAGTACCAGCAGCAGAAGGTGCTCGAAAACGACAATTCTAGACTCTACTACGATAGGTCCATTATCACCGATAGACAGGTGACGAATAACAGACCTGACATCGTGGTAGTTGATAAAAGAGTCAATTCAGTCCTTCTCGTCGACGTAGCCATACCAAACACCCACAACGTTCTCAACAAACACCAAGAGAAACTGGCTAGGTACGCGGATCTCGCTATTGAGATTAAACAGATGTGGCACAGCGAAAATGTAGAAATAGTCCCAGTTATTATGTCATCGACCGGCGTCGTACCTAAGACCCTGCACGAAAGTATCGCCAAATTGGGAATACCGAAAAACACCTTCTCCGACATCCAGAAGGCGGTCATACTAAATACTTGTCACACAGTGCGCAAGTTTATTATGTAAACTGAGCCTAATCCTTTTGATACTTTGTATCCGGGATAGGTAAATGATACCAGCTCTAAGCTGAGTAGTTAATAAGTCTTTTCCATGAATAATATTAATAATAATAATAATAATAATAATAATAATAATAATAATAATAATAATAATAATAATAATAATAATAATAATAATAATAATAATAATAATAATAATAATAATAATAATAATAATAATAATAATAATAATAATAAGCAGCCAGAATGTGTCAAAGAAAAGACGAGTGGTAAGCATAGAAAAGTGCTGATCTCTACACTAATGTAAGGTTTCTATATTCTTTTCTTTTATTTCAGTTAATGTGGATGTGTGGGTAGATAATACCTACTAATTGTTAATATTTTTTATTAACTGCAATACATTTATATGAAACTCCAGTTTATCCTCATCAGACATTTTTCGTATAGACTGAGTAATCGATATGAAAAACGCCTTCTCCCCGTCAATTGAAATTTTCAGTGATTTTAACATTTTTCTGTCAACGTCCTCTTGCAAGCGAGGTTTTTTTGGGGTTTTTCAGTTTTTTTCTTTCTTTGACACCCACATTATTTTGGAGTTGCACTTATTTTTCAGTTTTATCTTGGGATTCGTTTATCAGAGAATGCTCGTCATTCTGGGAATCATTAGTGCTTGACTGCGTCTTGTCTGCTTGTCCCACTTTTAGCAAGAATAAGCGGTTATCATGGTATAAATATTTCTTTGTAGTGGCTTAACTAGACTTTTTCTTTATCGATGTCGCACAAGAATCTCGGACAATTTGTCCATTTCTCACGAATTATTTCACCTAGAAACAAGAAAAAAAGAATAGGATAAAACATATTGAAGTGCAACAAGAGATATATAATTATAACAAAAATAAGGCAAAATAGGCTGCCTTTTTTATGTGTTGCAAGCTACTGAACTTTTGATAGCATTTTGACTAAATTGAGTCATAATCGCGGAATTTTTATTTAAAAGTTTTTTTTTCTGCAGGCATAAACAGCAATTATAAGGGGTGATTTTAATAAATAACTCTGTTCTAATAAAGTTTCTATCTGTTTTAAAAAAATTGTTTTTCAAATGGCCTCTGGAGCAACTTTTACTGATCTATGTACATTACTACTATAGATTAAGAATAAGAACAATAAGTAAAATTGTACGTTTGGTATTGTAACGTTTTACTCTAATTCACACTCAGGGTTCGAATTTATGTGTACATTTATTTATAACTTTCCAATACAATTTATGTTAACTAGCAAACACAATTATTAACTTTAAAAAACTGACTAACCTCCGCGAACGGAGGCCAATTTATGTATTAACGTTTAAACATGAAAAGACGAGTAGTTTCTAAACGTATCCAGACTATTCTATCAAAAATTCTAGATTAGGTGGGAAGGTACTGGATCATCCTCGTCATTGTCTGTGACGTTACTATACCGCCCAGCTTGCTGCAGGCATAAACAGCAATTATAAGGGGTGATTTTAATGAATAACTCTGTTCTAATAAAGTTTCTATCTGTCTTAATAAAATTGTTTTTCAAATGGCCTCTGGAGCAACTTTTATTGATCTATGTACATTACTACTATAGATTGAGAATAAGAACAATAAGTAAAATTGTACGTTTGGTATTGTAACGTTTTACTCTAATTCACACTCAGGGTTCGAATTTATGTGTACATTTATTTATAACTTTCCAATACAATTTATGTTAACTAGCAAACACAATTATTAACTTTAAAAAACTGACTAACCTCCGCGAACGGAGGCCAATTTATGTATTAACGTTTAAACATGAAAAGACGAGTAGTTTCTAAACGTATCCAGACTATTCTATCAAAAATTATTCTAGATTAGGTGGGAAGGTACTGGATCATCCTCCTCATTGTCTGTGACGTTACTATACCGCCCAGCTTGCTTACGTAACATTCCAGTGGCGTATTCAACTTGTAAAAAAAAATTTCCATTTGTTTTTGTGGGGGATGAAGCATTTGGGCTATCACAGAACCTGATGTGGCCTTATGCAGGATAATCTTACAGAAAAAAAACATTCAATTATCGTTTAACTAGGGCACAGTATTCTATCTTATAAATGGAGAATTCTGTATAAAGGATTAAATGTATTAAAAAATTCATCTAAGGACATCTTTATTTATTTATATTACTTATCTAATTTTAAAATGAAATATGTGTTACATGTTAATTGATATACCGTGTAATGCATAATTTATATTTTTAAATCATTATTATCATTTGATGGGTGTATTGATTTACACATTATTTCGTCGCTGTAGATGCATATTCTAAATAATCTTTTTTATATGCACTTAGAGGCCTAAAAACTGACGACGTAGCAGTTTGCATACTAGATATCATATACCTTGTAGGCACGCCCGCACGTATTTTTACTGACAATGGCACTTTGCTTAAAGCTATACAAAAAATGAGCTTGTGTAAGACTGGGATATAGAATGGCACTTTATCACACCACACATTCATCAAGCAATTGGCCCAGCTGAACGCTACATACGTTTTGTTGCCAATATTTTATAAGTACAATCCGAAGTTACCTTACAATAGAGTACACTTGTATCGCGTATCCAACTAATTATTAACTCCACTGTAAATAAAACCACTAAACAAACACCTCTTCAAACTTTGTTTGGTTGTGACAACAGAATAGCAGAAATACAACGTATTATTAACAATGGTTCCAAAGATAAACTTCCCCTGTCTGTTCTACCACATGAAAAATGAAGAAAATTTATCAAAAATCGTCTTGCGGATAATGCCAAGCATTAAGAAAATTATGAAAACAAGCATTTAAAACCTCAAAAAACATTTAACATTGACGATTATGTATTACTGTCTAGAGAAACTCTAAAACCTAACAAATTTAAGTCTTGATGGATTGGACCCTATAAAGTAACAAACATTTTATCGATACGAATTAAGGAGGGTTAAAGATGTTGCAGAGTCTACCAGAAGTACTTCTGCAGCGGCTTATCAAATGCGACTGTGGAAAAAAGAATGGAATCCTGAGGATTGTGCTGATATCCTTGATTTATTTATCATTGCAGAGGAAGACTGTAAAGTAATATTTTTGCTTTTTTCGACTGCCGTGTTAGCGATAGTGTCTAGTTTAAATGTTAAAATTCTTAATTAATGCTACTTACTATTTAAGTAATTTTTGAATGGGTACCGATGCTTGGGCACTTGTGTTGCCTTCTGGCGGATATCATACCCAGTTAAAGTAATTTTTGAATGGTTACTGATGCTTGGGCACTTGTGTTGCCTTCTGGCGGATATCATACCCAGTTAAAGTAATTTTTGAATGGTTACTGATGCTTGGGCACTTGTGTTGCCTTCTGGCGGATATCATACCCAGTTAAAGTAATTTTTGAATGGTTACTGATGCTTGGGCACTTTTGTTGCCTTCTGGCTGATATCATACCCGGTTTAAGTGATTTTTGAATGGGTACTAATGTTTGGGCACTTGTGTTGCCTTCTGACAGCTATTATACGAGGGGTGTTTATGCTTGGGCATTTGTGTTTTGCCTTCTGGTATATTTTGCACAACCTCACTTTGTTTTGTACACCAATGTTTACTAATGATACATTGTGGAAAATAAAATGTTATCAATGCGTGTATCAGATTGGCCCTGTAAGTATAGCGCGATGCAACGCCACTGAGGTCCCCGATTATGCTTAAAAACATCGATAAATTTATGTCCAGGCGGTGATTCATTAAAAGTCCTACAAAAACTCTCGAAGATGAGATATGTGTAGTAGAATGACTGCGTCACATGTATTAATCGGTTGTTGTTTTCAAGCTATGAATTTTATATTTAAGCAAACAGTGAACAAAAATTGTAGCAAAGAACTAAATAAATGAATGCAACATTGATCTTTCGCCACGGTCTGCGAAGTTTTCAGTTTGTGTGGAAAACAACGAGATGTAATTTTATTACGCTGGTAAACAAAAAGTAAAAAGAGACATGAAAATAAATAATTCAAATAAATGAAACGTCAGATATAACTCATAAAGCCATTAAATTTCGTCGGCGTCGAACGTGTTGATTTCTAAATAAAAACAAATCAATTGTTAATGAAAAGTGGAAGAGCCGAAACGGAGAATCAGAAGACGATTGAGAAGGGAGGTCGGAAGGGTAAAGGTAAAGAGGGTTTCTGTATTTAGATCGCACCAGCAAAAGGTACCGCGTAAATAAAAATGAAGCAAACACAGATAAAATGCATGTAATAAATGTCACGATAATATGCTTCTATATGACTGTTTGACTTATACATAAACGATTTTTTAGAAGATTTAAAAAAATGAATGAGTTAATTGTCAAATGCCTTCTTTATGCCAATGATCAGGTCATATTAGCATCACCTGAGGAGAAGTTGCAGGCGGTGGTTAATATAATGCATGATGCCCTTAAAATTAAAGTGATAAAAGTGAATAAAGCAAGACAAAAATAATGGTTTGAAAAAAAGAAGATATCATGTCAAACTGCAAGCTGCTGATTAAAGAAGAAAGAGTGGAACAAGTAAATGAGTTTGTATATTTGAGTTCAAAGTTTACGAGAGATGGAAAGTATGTCTGTAATATTTAGCAATGGGTGTTGGCAGTGAAACAAATAAATGGTGTCCTGCATAACTTTATGAACAGCTAAACATGTCAAAAAAGGTATTAGACTGTGAAGAGGAGCAGTCTGAGAAGTATAGCCGGTATGATTCTGATGGATAAAATGAGGAATAGTGAGAAAAGAAAAAAATGTGGTGTAAAAGAAGATGTGGCGAGTGTAAATGTACAAGTCGGTAGAAGTCGACCTATACCTTGATTAGATCGAAATTGTTCTAAAGAAAGACCAGGTCAAGAGTACCAGCAACCGATGAGCATGTATGAAAGCGCTGATGAAAGTAGAAAAAAAAGGCGTGTGTAATAAGTTGAAAGAAGTGGTTTTTGCCTATATCCCGGCATATATCTCGTTTCTAATATTATCGTAGGTACCTGGTATTCTGTACTTGGTATTCCGTAAGTACGTCTTATATTCCGTTGGTAACTAGCATTCTGATCTTGGTTCGTACTTGTTACTTGGTTCAGTATGTACCTACCTGGTAGCCACAAAAATTTAAAATAAATCAAATACATAAATAGCTCCATTGTGGCGGACATACCGCCCAATTGATTCTCAATAACAAATTGTTAAAAAAAAGCTTTGATATATTCAACAATCTTAAACAAATAAAAACGAGCAAGCCTTACAGTAGTCGCATATGATGTATAACATTTGACATCTCACCTTAGTAATAAGCAATTTTAAAATTATATTTTAAAAAAAATGGGTCATGTATTATTTAAAATGATTTTTCTTAAAAAACAATAACTCTTTTTAATGAAAATTTTCTTTTATTTTATTGACGCTAGGAGTAACAGAAATTAACCTCAAAATTTAAAAAACCTAAATACTGAAATATTCTATTCGAATTATTATTTATTATTACTTAAATTTTTTATCAATGATCTGCACTTTATTGAGACTTATTATCAACAGTAAATATTTATTTATATAGTTTACCATATAGCAGCAAACTTTATACACAACACTTTCGGAAAATTGGTTTACGTCTATCTGATGGCCAATTCTAACCGCGCGCTCGTTTTTCAAATCAAATATTGCACGCTTCCGCGACTTTTACACTTACACACTTCCGTCCCATTTTACGAAATCACTCCCACAAATTGCAAGAAAGCGAAAGCAAAGATGTTACACCATGTTACATTTTCACCGTTAACTTAATTTTTTTCGTTTTATTGGTAGGTATTAAATTAATTTTTGGTGTCTATTAAATTTCTGTTGTAGAAACATCTTCACGTTTAAATAATCTTTTTTTTATACTTTTTTATACTACTACTGAGTAATAAAACCCAATCCTACATTTTTTAAATTAATATTGTGCTTTTAACCTTTTCGATTTATTCGTTTAAAATTGTGACAATCGGTATATCGGACAAAATGTAAAAATAAACGTTTTTGAATAACTTATTGGGCTATATAAACCGGTGAACCGCTGTGAATTGTAACCTACAGCGATAGCTAAATAGTGAATTATTATTTATTAAAACAAACAAGGTGTGTCTTTCAAAATAATTTAAGTGATTATTAAAATTCCCAACCATATTAGCAGATTAGGATCTGGAGAAGATGGATTTTTTTTTATTTTCAGCACAGAAAATATTGTTAGCCGTAGTTTAAAGCTTCGTTGAAGTATTAAGAGATAACAACCCCTCTTCCCAAAAGAAAAACGCAGGACTTTTTAGCGGCTTTATTCTTCTTCTTTTTCCTTTTTCATTAATAGGCTCATGCCTGTTTTACTTCGGTTTTTAGCCTCAATTGATGTTGTCTGACCATCTTTTCCTCGGTCGTCCCATCAATCTTCTTCCATTTGGCGATTTGTTTCTTGCTATTCGTACTGTTCTATTTTCTGTCATTATTTCTATGTGTTGATTCCATTCTATTTTTCTTCTGTTTATTTCCTCTATACCCCGTAGCTTGACAGTTTAATTTCCAAGTATTCCGTTTCTATCACTTGTTCTATTATTTTTCCATTTACGACCAGTTTACATCGTCTCGATTCCGCTGATCGATTTAGTTTTCTCTGTTGAGATCATCATGTATCTTCGAATTCTTTAATTAATCTTAGTAGGTCATCTTCATTTTTGGCATATCCTCTTCTTTTTTAACTTTATTTATTATTTCATCCATTATCAAATTAAATATTAATGGGCTCAGCGAATCTCCTTGTCTAATGCCAGTTTCATACTGAAACTGGAAACTGGCTTTATTAATAATTGTAATTTAGCATTTAACATTATTTTTTAAAAAATTTGACTTACGTTTAGACTTTTCAACAGCGAAAGATTATACAACATTATTATTTGGTACTTTTACTTTACATTATTAATAAATATATTTTAACAGTGGTTGTTTATTTAACATTAATATTACCCTACATTTATCTTGCCTTAAATTATTATTAAACCTTCCTTCTGGGTGGCCAAATTAAAAGTGTTCACCTTGAATATTTTTTATAAAAATTATTTTCCCAGAACCCCGATTTTACTTTCTAACTCAGATTTATAACAACCCCTTTAAAAATCTCAAATATCACGTGGGATCAAGGGGCACATCATTCATAAAGTGTTTTAATTCTTCTTACAAACGTGCCAAACATTTTTCATTCCACATCAAAATTGATTTAAAAAATATGTTGAAAAAATTAATCGAAAAAGATAAGTTTAAAAAATATTTACATCTTTGTTCGACATTTTCCCGAATATTCTGAAAAATTTCCGGAGCCATTTCACCACGTGCAACAACTATTTGATGACACCGGCCTTATAAAGTGGTAGGTTTTCTTTCATAAATAACATTAAGTCACGTACAGGCGCTGCATTGTGTAACGAAGCACCAACCTGTAGCAAAAACACATCAAATTTCCTTTTCAATTACCACCACAATCCGAAGGTAGATGAAAGCTTCATAGAAATGGGAATAAGATTGTTCTGTCAAGTTGCTAGCTAGAAATACATCAATTTAATTTTTCTAACTATGAATATTGCTCTCTTACTAACATAGGATATAAAGTGTTCTCCGTAATGCTATTGGAACGATTGAGCGCCTGTATAGAGTATCAATTAGGAGATGACCAGTGTGAGTTTAAAAAAAACCGATCGACAGTGGATCAGATATTTACTACTAGCCAGCTGATGAAGAAGTGTTGGGAATAAAACAGAACATTGCACCAGCTATTTATAGATTTTAAGCATAATACAACTGTCAGTGTCAAGGAACAGTTCATAAAACTGGAAAAAATGCTGCAAAAGAAGTTGGACTTCGAATCAACGAAGATTAAACAAAATATAATGCTACAACAAAAACAGGACGACGAGACAGAATAGGACAAAATGTGACAATGGACCACTACAATTTTGAAGGAGTTCATCAGTTTTAATATTTGGGAGCTACGATCACCTCTGGCAACAATATACTTAAACCAAGAAATTAACAACAGAAAACAAGATGCGAGTCGATGCTGTTTTGCGCAGCAAAAAAATAATAAAATCGTACGAAAATAAGAATTTACTATTCAGTGATAAGACCTATAATAACATATGCATGTGAAACATGGACGATGACAAAACAAAACGACAATGGTCTAAAAATCGCAAAAAGAAGAATTCTTAGAAGAATATATGGACCAGCTAAGAACAGCAACATACAGAAATACAGAATAAGGACTAATATAGAATTGTAAGATCTTTATAACCAGCCAGATATAGTGAAAATAATAATGTCAGAAAGATTGAGATGGGTCAGCCATGGTAAGAGACAAAATCAACGTGTCGTTAAGTTGATATGGGAAGAGACCCTGGAAGGAAAACTACCTCTAGGAAGATCAAGGAAGGGTTGAAAAAATAATATTGCAGCAGTTTTATGTACTCTAAATATCGAACTAGTAGAGGACCTAATGATGAACTGCAGAAAGTGAAGGCAGATTGTAAAGTAAACAAAGACCCAGCCTGGGTTGTAATGCTACAGAGAAAGAAAGAGAAAGAGAGAAAGTTCCATAATTTTCCTTACTTTGTCCTTTAAAAGTTTTTCGGCTATACATTTCAGACTATTCATATCCACAGCAAAGATCCTACTTTTAAGCTTCTTCTACCAAGCCCAACATTCACTGCCAAACATGATTTAGAGACCAGCACTCCTCTATGCATAGCTAGTGCCTTTTTTAACAAGTTCTGGCTGCTCGTAAAATTATACAGGGTTCCACTTATTTGTTTCCCTTGCTTGATATCACAGCTTACTTTTCGTTTTTGGCAAACTTTAAACCCATGTATAAAAACTCGTTTCCTCTTTTTTTTTTTTTCTTCAATTGGCACCTCGCAGTTTGTCAGTGTTAACGGATTTGAAGTTGAAGTCTAGGATAGTAGGTTTAACAATGAACATCGAAAAAACCAAAATAATGACTTTAGAAGAAGGAATCATATATATAGAAGACCAAATTGTTCCAAAAGTACAAGAATACATTTATCTAGGATACGAAATGCAACTAGGAAAAAACAATCAAACAGCATAAATATCAAGAAGAATATGACTAACTTGGGCGGCAGTGGGAAAACTAAATACCATAATAAATAACAACGATATACTAATAAATCTCAAAAGGAAAGTATTTAATACGTGCATTCTGCCATTCATGACCTACGGTATGGAAACGATACCAATGACGATAAACTCGGCAAATAGATTAAGAAAAACACAAAGAGCCATAAAGAGAAAAATTCTGAAAATAAGTCGTAGGGATCATTTAAGAAACGAAGTCATTAAGGACAAGACCAAAGTAGAGGATGTGATCTCGAGCATAAGTAAGCTAAAATGGAGCTGGGCGGGACACGTAGCCAGACAAGAGAATGAAAGGTGGACAAAACAACTGTTACAATGAAGACCTAAAACAAAAGATGTGTGGGGCGACCGCAACAAATATGAATTGATGACATCAAGAAAAAAGCAGGATAGAGATGGTTTCAAGTGGCAAAGAATAGAGATGAATGGCAAAAAATAGGGGAGGCCTACGTCCAGAAGTGGATGGAAAAAGGCTGACGAAGAGAGAGAGAGAGAGAGAGTTTGTCATAATATCGTTTTTTTTAAACCAATAATTTTGTCTTGCTTACATTCACTTATATTCTTTTAATTTTTAGGGCATCGTGCACCGTCTACAACTTCTTCTTAGATGATGCTAATATGACCTGATCATCCGCGTAAAAAAGGTATTTGTTGATCGAATCATTAATTCTCAATACATATGCACTTTCTTTCAAATCTTTTAAGCAATCGTCTATGTATAAGTTAACCAGCAATGTTAAACCAAATCATTTCAATTTCTGCAATTATGACTGTTAACTTAAGCATTAAGAATTGACACGCAAATTGAAATGTCGTATTTAAAAGATTAAAATTATTTTGTACTAACAAAATAAATCTAATGTATCCATAACACAAATGTTTGGCAAAATATTGTATGTATTTTGAAATTGAAATATACTTAAAGTCATTTGGAGGTGCCTCTTTTGTAAAAATTCAAGTTCTTTAATGATGGGTCTTTAGGTGGCAGCGCTAGGAGGCGCCAGCACGGCCGTCGCGACGCAGCATTGCGCCGCCTGCCGTCGGCGTCATCGCCGTGTCCTTACATTATCACCGACGCGACGCTGATGACGATGACGGAGAGGCGTTGCGTTGGCGTTTTTACTATCACGTTAGAACTGACAACCTTAAATGATGTAACGATATTACACAAAAGCGCACGCACAGAGCCAAAGAAAAGAAATTATTTTTCCAACGAAGAAGTAGGTATACAATATGGAACAACCAAATGGAATGAATTCTTTATTTCAATTATTGTGCTTATTTTTTAAAAAAATCGAAACATGTCAATTTAATATTATGAAATGACATCCAGCAAAAAAAAAATTCATCCCTACATCAAACCCCTTTTGATTGACAGTTTTTAAATGGGTAGTATAAGCTTGTGATACATCATTTAATAGTATATTTTATAACAAGAGATGAAAATACCGAGTGTGGCAATCTCACGAACGAAAAAAACGTATTTCATCTCGAGTAGAAAATGCAATTTTTTCTATGATAGATGTTGTTTATAAAATACTGGATTAGAATTTTTGGAACTTTATTTATTTTTAACATAGACTTGATAATAATACCGGGTACTGTATATAATGAGGAGTGAAAAATTGTCTTTTATGATAAAATTATATTTATATATATTGAAAGTACAAATGTTGAAGTGGTTAATAGTTGGATGTTGGATTTGTGTGATAATTTATGTGGTACTTGTCGAAGGTATGACTGCCGAAGAAGTTGCTGCTGCTGCTGTAGACAAGTTTGATGTTATGCTGTCGAAGTCTAATGGTTCTTCATTAAAGTGAACTTCAGTATCGTGTAAATTTGTCGTTTTTGATGTATTTATTGATTGGAATATTTAATGTCCTCGTTTTATTTTATTATTTACAGAATCTCTAATGTATTGTTCTGCAACAGCGCCACACTTCCATCCACCGTGTTGCTTTATTTATGTAAGATTTGCCCCAGTATCCAAAAGAATAGTTGTTGAAGACCTTCTTAATGAATGGCCTGTATACAATTGCTACTTGCCTTGGAACATTTCCAAACTTATTGATACCAATTACTTGCTTTGTACATTTTCCATATTGGTAATTCAGGAAAAATCGGGAAGTTGTATTATTTACGATTGATGGACAAAGTTTTATATACTTCTGACAAATGTTATAGTAATTGCTAGTAATTGTAAAAGAACGTGGCGTGTAAGTTTTTGTATTAGGTATGGTTACAAGTAAGGCTTTTTTTAGATCTTTAATATTTATTCACTTCTACATTTCGTTACTCATGTGAACGACAAGCTCCAGCGATACCAAAAATCAGTGCTACCTATAAATAACACAATTCATTACCTACTATATGAGCAACATGAAATATCGTAAAATTTACCTTTGTAAACAGGGATTTGTCGTCAGGTGCATTGTTAATGAATGTGTAAATTTGTTTGACGTTAAAACTTTAGCTTTTTTGCTTCTGAATCCTGTCGAATTTTGCTTTAAGAATGCTTTGTGCTTGGCGTATTTCAAAATATCCACATTATGTTTGATGTTAATGGTATAACGTTACATCGAATACATACTCAAAACTGTTGATAGTTTCAAATCTTTAGATATTCGTCCAACGTAAGCCATAAGAACATTTTTCGAGAACGAGTTTATCTTGTTATCATTTCTCCAAGTCATGAACTTTCTGTACACAAATTAATACCTTTCTCGGAATTTATCTGGAAAAATATTGTTGGAAACTGAGTTTGCCGCTTCAACTATATTAGGTGGTTTACATGATTCACCAATTTCGCTATCAGAGTCCATTTTAACTATAGTTATAGAAAGAAGTTCAAATATAATCGTGAAAATGTTATAAAGTGTCAAACGAAATGACGTTTGTTTGCTGATTCAAGTGCCAAGTAGTGAGATTACCTGTCATTAGTGTTAAAAATCCATCAATTGGTTTTTAGCATATTCCCATCGGGTTATATGATAATATTTATTTGTTTCATTTTCATCTCTAGAGAAAAAAACTATCACTTTCATGTAGGGTAGCTGGTTGAAATATGAACATTTTCATATACATGAGTGATAAAAAGCTTTTCATTTTTTTATTAAAAGATGTTATTGTCTTTAAATCTTTTGCAAAAATTAGATTTAAAAAAAAAACCATTATCAAATGTACGAAATTTACTATAGCACACTAAAAAATACTAATACCGTTTCCTGTTAATAAGAAAGTAAGCAAAAAACATTTGAGTATTTCTTTTAGACGGTATCAATTATAAAAAAAATGAAAAGTTACCACGGCAACGTTAGTTTTCTTAACAACGCCTTTCCCAAAATTACTACGCCTTTAATGTACATCCTAAAATCGCCACGGCTTACACAGGTACCTGGACACCCATAGCCGAGAATCGCCACGGGCGTTCATGGATCTTTTAATGGCTCTATTTATAGGAAAATATGTGCAGGGATAATCATTGCATTTTGACACCTACTGTTGGTGTTATTTGGAAGCCCATATAAATAAAGATGAAAACGTATCCATAGAGATTCAAAGGAGAATAGCTCTTGCTAAAACCGCCATGACCAAGTTGAATAAAATTTGGAGAGACCCGTAAATAACCCCAACAACAAAGCGTAGACTTCGTAATATTACCCTTTTTATGAAGTAAAACAATTTCTGCATTATGCCACTGGGTTGGTGTTACTGCTTTTAGTAGGCATCTAGTAAAAAGTTTAGCAAGAGCTTGCCATAGTTTTTTTCCAGCAATTTTTAAGGCGTCCATCACTATTCCATCTCTTCCAGGAGATTTACTGTTTTTGATCTCCTGCGCTGCTTTTCGAATTTCATTTGGCGTTATGTCCTGTATTTCCTCCGATCCTTGGTTTATCACCTTCAGAAATGATCGACTCCGAATATGTTTTTGATTTTGTTCTTGATTCCCATACAACTGGCAGTTAAATCTCTCTATGGTGTTCATTATTTAGTTCTGATTTTCAGTAACTTATTATCCAGTGAAAAAGGATGGGCAAAAGATCCATAGGAAAAAGAAGGAATTCATGGTTTAAGAAATTAAGAAAATGGTACAATTGTAACAACTGCCAACTGTTTAGATCTGCAGTATCAAAAATACGCATAGCTTTGACGATAGCCAAACTTCGGAACGAAGAAAAATAATAATAATGCACAATCATTAAAATAATAAAATTCCATTTTAATTTTTCACACAAAATATTGTTATTAACGAATCCAATAAAAAAAAATTAAATTTTTTTCATCATGTCCACCTAACGCCTTAACCTCCTTAAGCTTAATATAAATTTCGTTGTGATAAATTTTGACGACACAATAAATCCGTGTATAATCGCCGCCGGTTCGTTTAATTGGTAATAATTTATTTAAAAAGGTATTTACATCTACGACTAATTAAAAGACTATAAATTACCTGGAGATTCTTGCATGAAATAAAAAATTTAACGTTAATTCGCACATTTTGCGAAGGTAGAATTGTAAAAACGTGAATAATATAATACGAATATGTAGATTACAAGTTGCTTTGACATTTTTTATGTAGCGTAAAATTTCGTAATTGTATCGCGTTTTTGTTCGCAGTTATGATAAATCTTGCTATATAAAAATAATTATTCATTGTTGATATAATTAATGTTCAATAACATAGCGGTTTGCTTAAAAATTTTATAGCAAAACTAGTCTTCTTCTTCAAATGCCTATTCGTTCAGAATATTGGCGATCATCTTGGATATGACGACTTTGTTTACGGCTGCTTTAAATAGTTCGGTAGTAGTTTTTGAGAACCACGTTCTTAACCCCTTCAAAACCACTGGGATATATTTGTCCCATAAAAAATTCTGGTGGAATTAATATGCCTTGAGAGGTACTGACTATAAATTTGGCAGTTGGCGTCAGTGTATCGATGTATTCGGCGCGTAGATCGTCATTTTTGTTGTGTTTACATCACGTGTACGGCTACTGTTTTAAATTATTTGTAAGAAATAACAATATCCTATTTTATTTTAAAAATACATTTATCGGAAAACGTAGTCAAAACTATCAATCTATTGGAAAAATGCGTCTTTACTCTTCAGTCTCGTACCAAAGACTGCCAAACTACCTACCTATCCCTTATCATCTTCCTATTTTAGGTATTTTAGGTTACAAAAATAGAGAGATGAATGCTTAGATGGTTTGGAAACGTAGAAAGGATGGATAAAGAAAGATTGACGAAACAAATTTATAAGGCGAGTGTGAATGGACAAGTCGATAGAGGTCGACCTAAGAGAACATATCTCGATCAGATCAACATTGTTTTGAAAAAGGGCCAGGTCAAGAGTACCAACAACCGACGAGCATGTATGAGAGCACTGATGAAAGTAGAGAATGCAAGAGATGTGTGTAAGAACCGTGGTAAGTGGAAGGAAGTGGTCTCTGCCTACCCCTATGGGAAAAAGGCGTGACTTTATGTAGTATGTATTTTAGGTACCTGATCTCCAGACCGTGCTTGTTTACACTATAAACTCTCCTTGTATTCAGGGTGGAATCCAATATATCTTACACTCGGTCATCCTGCATTAGAGGTCCTTAGACCTATCTCTGCTGAAAATAACATTATCTACTCCCTGTATGGTAAAAATTGATTAATTATTATTTATCACGAAATGAATGGAGTTTCTAAATAACAGTGAAACGTTAATTTTTTTACTAAAAAAATTATTATTGCGAAAACCAATAAATTTAGGTATTGTATAGTATATAAAAAGTTATTTATAATTAAGTAAGCAGTTCAAAAAGTTAAAAATATTTCGGGTGTTTATTTTAAAATAACGAAGTTGTCGTTAACATCCGGTACAACCGGAAGTCGCCGAATGTCGAGCATATTTTCATTCGATAGACCAATGCCGGAAACTCCTTATTACAAATTTTCAGATTTCTATTCGGACTAGTTTTGTCCTAACGTCTAATGTGCCATCGAGAAAAATTACCAAAAACACGTTCAACAATTTCATTACACTCGCCGTAAATAATAATAAAATTTAAAAAATCATCATTAGTACATCCTACATTCGCCATTATTTACTATGAAATACAAACTGGTAAAGGAAACTGTCAAAACAACCTAAACAATTAACGTTCTAACTATCAAATATTTGACAGCTAAGGCCTACCCTTTACTAATGTTGAATTAAGCAGTGTTTTGTTTTAACTAAGATAATGAAATATCTCAAAAGTGGTTGGATTTAGGTATGGGAAATATCGATACCAAACGAATTGGCTGAAAAAAATACAGCAGAAAATGAAATAAAATACAGGGTGTTCTATTTAAAGTATGAAACTTATAAATGATTTAAATTGTGCATGTTGGCAGCTTAGTTTAAAACACCCTGTATGTAATATCATTGAGTTGGACTTAGGGAGCTAACGGGCAAGCACTTGTTGTTTATTGGTTACTATTTCACGTCACTAGCTTTGTTATTCACCATGATAAACTTCTGGTAATGTTAAAATAAAAGGAATTAGATAGACAGGATATCCAGCTGATAAAGAATCTGTATTGGGACAAAGAGTTGCAGGGACTAAGAAACGTGTATGTGTTTGAGATGGTCTCATGTCCTCATGTCTTATCACAGTTCGGCTTCAGAAATGCGTTTGGTACAAGGGAGGCACTGTTCGGAATCAACGTTATACTACATAAATGCCGAGACCAATGTAGGGATGTGTTCATATGCTTTTTGGACTATAAAAAAGCGTTCCACTGAATTCACCATGATAAACTTCTGGTAATGTTAAAAGAAAAGGGATTAGATAGACAGGATATCCAGCTGATAAAGAATCTGTATTGGGGACAAAGAGCAAGTTCAAGAGTAGGTAATATAACAACAGACGATATTTCAATACAAAAAGGAGTAAGACAGTGATGTATACTTTCTGCACTGCTTTTCAACCTCTATTCCGACCGAATATTTAAAGAAGCTCTTGAAGAACTGGGACACTGCGGAATTAAAATTAATGGCTTACCCATAACAACAATTAGATATGCTGATGACACGGTAATACTATCAGACACAATAGAAAATCTGCAAACATTGCTGAACATAATTAACACAGTTGGAAAAAAAAACGGCTTGAATATCAACGATAATAAAACAAAATTCTTGGTAGTGAGTCGTACGGTACAGAATAACGTCAATCTAAACAACGATGGTACCCCATTAGAACGTGTCACAAAGTTTAAATATCTCGGAAGCATCGTAACGGAAAGACTGGACCCTGATACATAAATAAAAACCAGAATAGAGATGGCGCGCGCAGCGTTCAATAAAATGAGACCGCTTCTTTGCAATGATGATTTGAACCTTAAACTAAGACAGATGACTGAATGTTACATATGGTCAATACTGTTATATGATACGGTGACGTGGACACTCAAGATCAGTACAATGAACCAACTAAAGGCATTTGAGATGTAGCTACACAGGAGGATGCTGCGCATACCTTGGACAGACCATGTAACAAATGAGGAAGTCCTCAGAAGGGCTAAAACTGACAGGCAATTAATGACCACCATAAAATGCTGCAAAATTGCATACCTTAGTCAAATACTAAAAGAAGATAAATATCAACTACTCCAAAATATAATAAAGGAGAAAATAGAGGGGCACCGTAGACCTGGAATAAGGCAACAGTCATGGTTGAAGAACCGTCACTACTAAGCAAAAGATCGAAATGCTCTAGCAAATTTTCTAAAATTCTAAAATTTCATGTAGAATTCGAAAATAAAATAAAAAATATTAGGTTCTATTTAAAATATCAAAGTTGACGTCTTCTTTCGGTATAACCGGAAGTGCCAAATTCAGGATAACATTATATTTAAACTCGACGTCATTCAAAATTTACAGCTTCGGAATTTAAGATTTTTAACATAACTGTATCCGCCATTACTTTTAATCAAAACTTTTCGCTCCACACCCTGTATACAATATAAATAATACTAATAGATATATAATTATGAAAAGAGACAAATTAAATCTGACTTCAAGAATGCCTTTTTATTTATGTGGCATGTATAATTATTATACAGCTAAACTGGTATGAAAAATATGGCAGTTATGAAAAATGTGGCAGTTCACAGTATTTCTTCTGATGCGTTTAAAACCAATGCTAGGGTCCCCCAGGGTTCCATCCTGTCCCCCATCTTATTTCTTTTACACATCAACGACTTCTTGAAAACCACCACGAACCCCATTTAAAGTTTCGCAGACGATAGCACACTTGTCTCAACTGTCACATCCTATCGATCACTTTCGGTGAATTATACAAATAGACTCAGACAGGAACAGGTTGATTCCATCAATAGAGATCTTGAAGCAATCGTCGAGTGGGGAACCAACAATCTTGTTCAGTTCAATGCCCAGAAAACACAAAGCGCCACGTTTTCCAAGAAAGTGAATTACTCAAATCATTCCATTACAATGCTCGGAAATACCCTTGAATCAAGTCACTCCATCTCGATTTTAGGAGTCACGGTGTCCAAAAATATGTCTTGGCATGACCATGTTGCTAACATCGCAAAGTCAGCAAGCCAGAGGCTAGGTTTTCTGTGGAAAGCTAAAAAGTTTTTTACTCCCGATCAACTGTTGACGACGTACAAGGCTCAAATCTGACCTCTACTGAAGTATTGCTCGCACATTTGGGATTCAGCATCAAGGCATTCTCTTCGTCTTCTAAATTCCATTCAGAAAAGGGCCATTTCGTTGATAAACAGCTCAACTCTCACAGATACCCTTCACCCTCTAGAACATATAAGAAGAGTTGTAGACCAGTCATTATTCTACAGATATTTCCATGGCAGATGCTCTAGAGAAATAAAAACTCTTGTACCACCATTGGCCACATTCGGCCGAAAAACTCGGCATCCTGATCAGTCTCACCCATTTACTCTCAAGATTGACACTACAATGACCAATCTCCATCGGAAGTCTTTCTTTTACAGTGCTGCTACGGAATGGAACAGGCTGCCAAAATTAGTTTTTCCAGAAAACTATGACCATCAACTTTTCAAAAAGCGGGTCCACAATAATTTTCTTTTTATAATCCCTTCCTCTTCTAATAGTCGCAGTGCGAGCCGTCCGCGGCCCACACAATAGGTCTACCCTTTTTGCGACTATTTTCATAAAAAAAAAATGTTAATATACAAGTCACTTTTTTACAGTTAAAAAAATACGCTTCCAAAGAGTTAAATATCTCGTCTATTTTACTTCTTAAATGTAAAAATAAACGAATTTTTATGTTTTTTAAGACCAATATTAATTTAAACATTCACGGTACTTTTTTGCGTTTTCGTCATATGTGTCAGCTAATTTCACCGCTGTCAAGACGCAAACGGCTAACCCCGAAATAAATCCGAAATTCTGAGAAATTTCTTTGTGTATGGAAGATTTATTCGGATCGACAAGAAGTTATTTTAAATTATTTCTAAAAATGTATCCCCTTCGCATTAAAGTGATGGTAATAAACTAATAAATAAAGCTGCTAATAATACTCTTACAAGACCGACCGAGAGTCTGGAAGCTGCTTCCTTCTTCATGTAAAATTAGACGAAGACGCGTCATTATATTATACAGGGTGCGACAAAACTTGGAGATTAACCGCTATAATTTTTAATAGATCGTTTAAATTAAATGTATCTTTTAACATTAATATGCTACACACTTTGGTGGTATAAAAATATATATGTTATTATAAAATAAAGATGTTTTGTAGTAAATTTGTATCCACAATAATTCTAGCATTTATAGGAAAAAAATTATTTTAACGATCATACATTAAATAAATCTAGTAATTAAAAATTTTATAGATATTGCTTATTAACAAATTATTTTGTAAAAGTATTTAACTATTTGTAAATATCTCGTATTAGTTTATAATTGTCTTTTGCTGATATAACATTTTTAAATATTATAAAACCAGCGGAAGTGTGTCTTTACATTTAAGATATTTACAAAAAATGGTGACTATATGGTGTATAGGTGTCGTTGTCTTTACATCATCGATTTATCAATCATCTATCCTAATAACAAAACTGTATAAAAATACCCACTGTTCTAAAAAACGAAAGTTGTATGGAGAAGCCTCAATTAGGAAATGTATTTTATTTTTTTTTTTAATTTCGTCTTGATGCGATAATCAACAAATTTGTTGTGATAAATTAAATTTAGTAATTAAATATTTTGTAAAAGTATTTAACTATTTAAAAATATCTAGTTAATTTTTCAGTGGAAGTTACATCAATGGGTCCTATCTTGCGAATCCCGAATTTTGACATAACTCCACATTTCAAGGTCCCCAGATTCGAATACAGTACTTTTTAAGTGGACGTCTGTGTGTCTATGTACGTAAGTGCGTATGTTCGTATGTTCGTATGTGCATTCGGAATTATTTTTCGTCCTGATTATCTCGAGATATGTTCGCCGAGGTCGACCTCTACCGACTTGTCCATTTACACTTATACATTTACCTTATACATTTGTTTCGTCAATCTTCCTTCATACATGCTGTCTACGTGACCAAACCAACTAAGCATTTCTTTATCTATCTTTGTAACTACATCTTCTTTTACATAACAGCGTTCTCTTATCTCACTATCCCAACACTTTAACACTCACTACCATACATAAGTGTAGGAACCAACACACCTCCATGCACAGCCAGACGTGCATTTTTTGACAATTTCCTGGCTGTTCATGAAGCTATGCAGTGCCCCGTTCATTTATTTTCCTGCTTTATTTTGCTCAATGTTACTGTCACAGTTTCTTCGTAAACTTTGAACCTAAGTACACAAATTCATTTACTTGTTCCACTCTTTCTCCCTCAATCGAAACTATACAGTTTGTCATGCTTTCTTTTCTTTTAAAAACCATTACTTTCGTTTTGCTTGCATTTATGTTTATCCTTTTGATTTTCAGGGCATCATGCACAACATTAATCATCGCCTGCAACTCCTCTTGAGATGACGCTAATATGACTTGATCATCGGCGTAAAGAAGGCATTTTATGATCAAATCATTCATTTTCAATCCATACGCACTCTCTTACAAATCTTTTAAACCACACCTTTTTCAATGTTAAACCAGTCCGTGGAAGCTTCGTTTATCCTGACATAAGCAGTGGAATCCTCGTAAAATGATTTCAGTGCTCATATTAAACTATATACATAGACAATGTCGACCACAATTCACTTCTCACCACTCTGTCATAGGACTTTTCCAAGTCTATAAAATCGCAATAGACCTTCTGATTTCTAGCTAAGAATTTTTGGACTATACGTCTTAATGAAAAGACTTGATCCATACATATCCTTCCTCTTCTAAATACTACTTGATATTTACAAAAAAAGGTGACTATGTGGTGTCCTTACGTTATCGATTTGGGTAGACTTAAAATATGTTTTATGCAAAAATAACACACAATTCATCATCTAACCTAATAAAGAAAACTGTATTAAAATATAAAATATTTAAGAAGTGTTGTTCAATAAAGTTTATTTTTTTAATGAAAAATAAAAAAAAAACTGTTGTGACAACAAATACAAATACAAAAATTAATTTATTAAATAAAATTTAAATACAAATTTAAAAAAGAAATTGTAAACCAAATATTAGCAAGTTTTAACGGGAAAGTAAATTCAAACATGATAAACGGTTTGATGACCGTCTGCAGACAAAACCACCCTTGAATATTTGCAACAAAGAAAATGCCGGAACTGTTGAGAGTTATAAAAGGGGTGAGGCTCAAGAACAACAATGTCGAATCAATCAAATTCAAATTAATAAGGGTTTTTGTCGAAAGACGGTTGCTTGGAAGCGTTACCGGTAATTTTCTGCTAAGATTGATGAGTCTTGATTCCAGAGTGATTTGCAATTCAATAAACTTACCGAAAGAAAAGATTAAATTTATTTTTAATGACAAAGAACAGTCGAAAAATGTTTCATTAAATTTTTTATATTTTAGGAGTTTTGGGTTTTTGTTTAATGTACTTTTTTCGACGAACAATAATTAAAATGTTTTTCACTTATTTCTTTTACTTATTAGTCCATTGAAATATTACATTTTTTAGGCCTTACCTTGCGTTTTTTAGAGGACGCAATTTTATTTTTTTGATGTGTAGGGGGGGTCAGTGTAAAGCTAAAACCAAGTTTGTGGGGTCGCCACCCTTGTCCCACGGCTGCCATCTTGAAAATGGGGGTTGAAATTGATTTTACGATATATCTCTTAAACTATTTATTTGATAAAAAAAATTTATTTACATTTTTTGTTGCAAACTAAATTCTCTACAACTTTGGTCCAGTAATTTTTTGTCGTAGAACTATAAATAAAAAATTTATATTTTTCGATATAACTTCTTTTTTTATCATTTTACGAAAAAATGATATCCGACCATTTTTGTAGATCGTTTTTGGAGGAACAACTTTTATTTGCATCATTTTTTCATTAAGTCAATAGCTAAGGTTTTACAGCGCTCCGAAGTGAGTACTATTTTTCAATATTCTTAACTATACCTTTATTATACGTGTGTATGTAATATGTCATCAGTTATTGTTTTTTTTTTTATTTTGTTATTATAACTTTTTTAATTACAAATTTTGCAATATTATTAATAATTAATTATTGACTCTTTTCCCCACCAACCACGAGGTAGAGTCTAGAGGCGCGTTTTTTTTACGTGTTATCCCCAATAGGCATAATCCACGGTGATTTTCTAAATTAGAACTACTCCGTCCTCAGTCGTTTCGATGGACCAGGCTGCGGCTCAGCATCTGATCGGCTTTCTGAATTAAATACCAGTGGGAGAACTGGAGAAGGAAAGGGTGTTAATGTTGGCGGTTCATCATCATGATTATAAAAAAAAAGTTATATCGAAAAATACATATAAATTTTTTTCTCGAATTTCTGAAGATTTTCGCTTATAACTTTTTTATTTATAGTTCTACGACAAAAAACTACTAAACCAAAGTTGTAGAGAATTTAATTTGCAACAAAAAATGTTCATAAATTTTTTTTATCAAATAAATAGTTTAAGAGATATATCGTAAAAACCATTTCAACCCCTATTTTCAAGATGGCTGCCGTGGGACAAGGGTGGCGACCCCACAAACTTGGTTTTAGCTTTACACTGACCCCCCCTACACATCAAAAAAATAAAATTGCGTCCTCTAAAAAACGCAACCCCAAATGTAACGTTTCAATGGACTATATTTATAAACGGACAAGTCAATTATACGTACTATTACAAAAAAAAAACATAGTGATTGAAGTGATTAAAAAGATATTTTTTTTTAATTATAGTATTACCAGTATTCTTAATATACAGACAGAGTCACGAATCATTAGGAATTATAATCTATTTGATGCGAAAGCTGACATCGGCAACCTTGCAAATCTGTTTACCCCTAATCGCCTTGCGTCAAAACAATGATTGTTTTCGTTCGTGCAAATTCGAAACAACCTAACCCCAAATTTATGCAGAGTTAAATGTTATTGTTTTGGTTCGTTTTTAATATGTTTTTAGAAAATTTATGTGAATATGGTTCTATTAGAGCTAATCTGCATTCGTGTATTTTTAAATCATAAAAATTAATTAAAGGAAATTTAATTGGATCTGATTTTGAACTACCAAAATTTAAGAGATAGTCAGAAACCCGACCTTAGCTTAGCTCGGCTCGATTATCAAGCCGAGCTTTAAGCTCAAGCCAATGCCGATCGTTTTTTTCAAGTCTTGGATATATCTAAAGCCTTCGACCGCGTTTGGCACCAGACATTGTTAAGCAAATTAACTGCCTAGGGTCTCACAACCTAGTTGCGCCAATGGCTCATGAGCTTCATGCAAGATCACTCCTTACATGTGGTACATGTAATATTGTCCAAGTAAATACAAATCTGGCCAAAATATCCTTTGTTGGAAAATTTACCGTTTAACGAGAAAAATAAAAGTTTACTTTTAATATTAATAAAAATAACCGGAAGATTAACCTCTTGAACCAACATAAAAACAGAAGACAAAATGTCTTAAGCTTAAAATTTATATATTTAAACTGCTCTACGAACTTTAAGCACAACTATAGAGCAGGGGAAATACAGTTTTAACAATTTTAATAATATATAGTTACAATAAAAATTATAAATACATTTAAGGAATTTAAGTAAAAAAATGAGTCTTATTGACTGATGGTTATTCTTTTGCATGATGCTCTAAAAATCTGAGAAATAAAAATAAATGTAAGCAAGACGAAAGAAATGGTTTTAAAAGAAAAAGAAAGCATGACAAACTGCAAGGTGTTGATTGAAGGAGAAAAAATGCAACAAGTAAAAGAGTTTTTATGCTTGGGTTCAAAAATAACGAAAGACTTTAAGTAAAGGGTGTTAACAAAGAAACAAAAGAATGAACACGGCATAACTCTTTTAGCAGCCAAAACGTGTCAAAAAAGGTTATACTGGCTAAGCATAGAGGAGTTCGGATAACTACACTTATGTTATGGTCTAATTACCTTATAAATTTGTCTTTCCACTGTCTATCTAGATATTCCTCTATCTACCTTTGTTGCTACATCTTTTTTTACACCACAGCGTTCCCTTATCACACTATTTCTCACTTTATTCACCAGAGTCACTCCATTTCAAATCTGTTAAAGTTAAAATGCCATGGCTAAGCCACACATCCCTGTCTAACACCTTTTTTATTGTTAAACCACTCTGTGTAAGCTTTATTTATCCTGACACAAGCAGTGGAATCCTCGTAAAATTATTTTAGCGCTCGTATTAAACTACCGTTCACCCTATATATAGACAATGTGGACCAACATTTATTTTTCACCACTGTGACATAGGCGATAAGTCTACGAAAGCTCAGTAAACTTTTTGACTTTTAGCCAAGAATTCCTTGACTATGCCTTTTGAGGAAAAGACCTGATTCATGCATCCCCTTCCTTTCATAAATTCCATTTGCACATCCTATATCTTCTCATTAGTTTCATTCGTCACATTTCATAATTTTTCTAATCGTTTTTTGTCCATAAAGATTTTTACTTTGTTGTCTCTTCTTAAAATAAAGTAACAAATAACTTTCTCAAACGTGTTGCTTATATGTAACAGAAGACGGAAATCAGTCTTTGGGTTATTACCACTAAATTTTTTTTAAGTTGTGTTATTGTGAACAGGTTAAAGAATGTTGATTTTCAGCGGAAATTAATAACTAAAAAAATAAAAAGTTAACCCTCTGGTTTCGAAGAATAATAATAGTTAAACCGTCCTCAAATATACGATCCCCAATATATTAATCCACCCCGTAAAGACTCACAACATTATGTATTTAACGCGTGCGAACATAAGGGAAGGGGGTGCATTTTTACTTTGTGAATGGGGATCCATTCATCCCCATTCATGAGGAGTTTTTTATGAATTGGACTATACCAAACGATGGGTTGAAAACATTTAAAGACATGGGAAAAATGCTTGCTGAAAATATTGGGTGGGTCAAAAATACAATATTCACATATATAAAAGGAAAGCCACAAACGAGTAAATTTTGCAGTAACGAACCACATTAAATTTACCACGTACAACATACATATTCCTAAATCCAGTAAAAATAGGTGCAGGTAAGTTTAGTACATATAATTTAAAGGTTGTAGATCGAACTGTGAATCAATATTTTAATATTTTTGCAGTAATATGTTTGAAATGGTAGCAACTTAAATTATTTTTAAAAATAAACGTTTGACAATAAATATAATGGATAATTAATCAGTGTCAAGAGAAAAACTTATTTTTTTTAAAGAAAATTCTTACAATACTAAATAACATTTGACAATCAACAACATTAACAAAATATTTTACAAAAAAAAATTGGTTGTCTGTAAAGTCGGTTTACGGACGATAATTTTACGTGATAACGTCATAAAAAAACATTGATGAAAAATTGTATACTTTTAGTTGAATTATTATCACTGACTTATCATTATTTTGTATAATACAAAGTAATAAATTGAAACTTACAATTTTTTCGATAAATTAACATTTATTTGCACTTGTTAATTCAAATATTTTCTGTCTTTTTTCTACTCGGACGCATTGGCCGATAGAGTGGAAAAGAGATAGATGCGTCACAAGCCGAACGCTTAGGCCGATCGTGCCTCTCTATCGCTTGTTCCGCGCTCTCGCTTGCACGCTCAGCTCAGGCGGAACGTGACAATGAGTCATGCTTTTTCGTGCGTGCAGCCGGCGTTCATCAATTTATAAGACGTTATTACGTCA
The DNA here is from genome assembly GCA_950111635.1 of Agelastica alni. Taxonomy (NCBI): domain Eukaryota; kingdom Metazoa; phylum Arthropoda; class Insecta; order Coleoptera; family Chrysomelidae; genus Agelastica; species Agelastica alni. Next base: position 44,749,786 of record OX467711.1, on the reverse strand, counting down.
AAAGACGCTCATAGAAAATACCAAAATTTAGCTTTCCTTATTTTTAATTTATTTAATTAGAGATAAGATCCATAATGAGTATATCATGTAGGAATATGTGAATGACATGCGTGGCCCAACATTTTTGTAACTTATGTAACTAACTTACTAATATGAAAACTAACTTGCTATTATAATACAGAGGAATAGATAACCTTTTGTATATTATAAGTAGTCTTTTAAAAAAAGTTTCATCTTTTTCTTAAATAAGTAATTGGTTTAACCATTGTAGAGCTTGATATGTAATTATTTTTCCCAAAGTTTGTTGCACTTGCTGTGTTGATTTATTCTTGGGTTGTAGTGATGTATTACAGCTTAATAATATAGCTTATTTCACCAATATACGACAATATCGGATTAGTCACAGAGGCATCGACTTAACGGGCGCACTGTGTTGAGATGTACATTGGTAAATTTCTCTAAGATTTAAACCCGAAAATCTTTGTTTAATATTATGCTTTTGGTGAGACGTTTTATTTTTATTTTTTGCTCTATTCCTCTATTGTGAACAAAAACCGTTGATGTAGCTCTCGATGAGTTTTTTGGTTAGAAATAATTATGTTAAAAGGTAAAGAAACAAAAATGAATTATTGTACAAATTTATTAAGTATGTTTAATCATACTTACGGTATTATCAAGCATCATATTTATGGTCATCACTGTCGTCCCTATCCTCATTTGGATTGTGATTGATGAAAGGATTAAATGTTTCGATGCGGTTTTCAAAAACCCATCGTTTTTCTACTAAATTTTTACACTTTGTAAAATATTTTTCCAAAATTTCAGGAGTGGCAGTATTAAGTGCTCGTTGCCAGGTTTTCAAAACAGCCCTGTCACTGTTACCATTAGATCCAATGTTATTTTCGTAATAAGTTTTGCATATTGCCAAATATACTTAATGGAATTAAATTGGCAATGAAAATGCGGAAGTCTTAGCACACGATGTCCATAACTGAGTATAATTTGATCCACTTTGTAAATTTTTTCTCTATTGTGCCTTTTAGCTATTGATAATATTTACGGCTTGAAGCAATACTGTGGAAATAAAATATTTTCGTTCGTTAATCATTCTTCTATTTTCTGTACCGTCCAGGAGTTTGTGTGTTGCCTATTTAAAATTTCCAAATAGTACCGAGCATTATCTAATACTATGATAGATGGTTCATGTAATGATGGTGATAGTTTCTTTTTAAACCATTTTACACACATCTCTGTATTCATTATACTCGGCCGATTTTGATTTTGACGAAAATAAAAGATCCGCCCATCAACAAAACCATGCTTTCCATCTGCATGCACAATAATGTTTCCTTTTCCTTCACCGTCAGTGTGTTTTATAGACTTTATGTTATCGTCCTGCCAAATTCTTTTTGTTCCACCTTTAGCACCTTTCGTTCGGATAAACAAATGAAGAGCATTTTTGTTTACAGTGAGTATAATTTCTCAAAAATTTATTTCTTTTGTGCACGACTCTAGCTTTTTCACACAAAGCCTTTTGGTTGTCCTCATTTTTAAACTTAAACCACATTGACCCTTAATTTCCAAACAAGAAGTCCCTAATAAAATAAATTCGTTACCTACGAAATTTGTTTCAAAATATAAGGGGCATTTACTTTCGTACTTGTTAAATGTACAGTTAAATACTGGTTATCCAGTTTCTAACGATAATTCGAAACCACCGTATATTCGTGAAATATGCTTTATTACTCTAATTAAATTTTTATACAGGGTCTCCAGAAATGCTCATCAAAGAAAATGACTACAAAATTAAAAGCTTGTTTTATTTCTTTTTAAAGTAAATCAATTTATATCCGATTGCCGGTGTTTCCCCAATTCGTCACCAAAATTACCACGTCTTAAATTCACATCCCAAAATCGCCACGACTTACACGGGTACCTGGACACCATGTACCCTATCCGGTCTTCCCAACATTGGCTATTACTCTGGCTAGAGCATTTCGATCTTCTGCAAAGTGTATGAGTTCTCCTACTAAACGTATATTTGTTCATTTATGAATGTTATTCAACCATGACTGTTGCCTTCTTCCAGGTCCACTTTATTTTCCCCTTTTTTATTATTTGGAGTAGTTGATATTTAACTCCTCTTAGTTTGTAACCAAGGTATGTAATTTTGCGGCATTTTATGGTGGTCATTAATTGCCTGTCAGTTTTAGCCTCTCTGAGGACTTCCTCATTTGTTACATGGTCCGTCCAAGGTATGTGCAGCATCCTCCTGTGCAGCCCCATCTCTAATGCCTCTAGTCGGTTCATTGTACTGATCTTGAGTGTCCACGTCACCGTACCATACAACAGTATTGACCATATATAACATTCAGTCATCCATTGTCTTAGCTTAAGGTTCAAATCATCATTGCAAAGAAGCGGTCTCATTTTATTGAACGCTGCGCGCGCCATCTCTATTCTGCTTTTTATTTATGTATCAGGGTCCAGTGTTTCCGTTATGATGCTTCCGAGATATTAAAACTTTGTGACACCTTCTAATGGGCTACCATTGTGGTTTAGATTGACGTTATTCTGTACCGTACGACTCACTACCATGAATTTTGTTTTATTAGCGTTGATATTCAAGCCGTATCTTTTTCCAACTGTGTTAATTCTGTCTAGCAATATTTTCAGATTTTCTATTGTGTCTAATAGTATTACCGTGTTATCAGCATATCTAATTGTTGTTATGGGTAAGCCATTAATTTTAATTCCGCAGTTCTTAAGATCTTTAAGATCTTCTTTAAAGATTCGGTCGGAATAGAGGTTGAAAAGTAGTGGAGAAAGTATACATCCCTGTCTTACTCCTTTTTGTATTGCAATATCGTCTGTTGTTATATTACCTACTCTTGCACTTGCTCTTTGTCCCCAATACAGATTCTTTAACAACTGGATATCCTGTCTATCTAATCTCTTTTCTTTTAACATTACCAGAAGTTTATTATTGTGAACTCGGTCGAACGCTTTTTCATAGTCCAAAAAGCATATCCCTACATCCCTACATTGGTCTCGGCATTTTTGTAGCATCACGTTGATTTTGAACAGTGCCTTCTTTGTCTAAACGCATTTCTAAAGTCGAAGTGGGACGAGACATGAGAGACATGAGACATGAGACCATCTCAAATACATACACTTTACTTAGTCACCGCATTTTTTAAGTTCTTCGTCAGGTACTGTTGGTGTTAGGTTAGGACGTTAGTTTACTAGACAATGCGTCTACTAGAGTAAATCTGAGGCAAAAATATCGCAGAAAACTTTTATGTTAATTAAAAGAAAGAATCAAAAATTAAAAATTTGTTCAATACATTTAGGTTACCAGAGTAAAATTAGAAAAAAATTATTATGTAGAACCAAAAAAATAAAGATCGGTTAACATTTAATCCACGTTGGGAAATAATATTTAGATTTTGAAAAAATAAAGAATACTAGACATAATTACACCGCAGGTAATATCTGTAACAAGAAAGGCACAAACTAGGACATTGTGTCACGTAATAATGGTATAAATATTGGCAAATCATGGAAATGTAGGACTTTGCCGAAGTATAAACCTTGACCATTCAGACTAACTGCTAAAAGTGACAAAACCGGGTTAGCAATTATTATACTTTCCTTTATAATGTTTCTTTCTTAGAGGTCAGATCACATTCATAAAGACAACGAGACAAAAAAAAAACCGTATTTTGCCTGCCGGATATCATATCAGAATTTATTGTTTCAATGATACAAGGTAAATGCAAACGGCGAATATTTTGATACCATTAATAAAATGTCAGGGCTGAACTCGCCTTTCGTGCGTAGTTTACTGTATTTAATTTAAAATGTGTCAAATGCGCAGCTATTTTACAGTCGTAGAAATTCTACAAGAAGTTTATTTTAATCGTAGTTATTAAACATAAGAAAAAATCCCGAATATTTTTCTTCGCCCAGCTGTTAGGCCAATTGCTCAAGAGAGTTGACCAACAGACCTCTAGCATACAAAAACATAAATATAATATCAGACAGCCAGGCCGCTTTAAAAGCACTGAGCTCCAACAAGATAAATTCTAAACTTGTATGGAATTGCATCGAATCCTTAGAGTACCTTGGTGCGAACAACAGGGTGACCCTACTGTGGGTACCTGGGCACCAGGGGGTGAAAGGAAACGAAAAAGCCGACACCCTTGCAAAACAGGGGGCCGAATCTGCGTTCACTGGACCAGAACCGGTTTTTGGGAGTCACCACAAGTGCCTCTAAAACAATTATTTCGGACTGTGCGGAGAGGAAAATACTCACGTACTGGTCCGACATACCAGGGCTAACCCACTCGAAGGCGTTTTTACCGTTTCAACCCTCGAGAAACACAACTAAGCAGATCCTAGAATGGAGCAGAAGTGACCTGCGTATTCTAACAGGACTGCTTACGGAACACTGTCGTCTAAGATACCACCTCAGAAAGATAGATCTGAACCAACAAACGGACTGTCGGTTCTGCTGCGTGGAAGACGAAACTGCTGAACATATACTATGTTCATGCCCCGGCCTGGGAAGAATAAGGTTCAACATATTTGGTTACAATAACCTAGAACCTACCGATTTTAAAAACATCTCACCCTATACAACCATGAACTTCGTAAGAAGGGCTGGATTGTGCGGTGAACTGTAGCCTCTAGGGGTGAGCCACAATAGACCTACTAAGGGTCGCGGTGGAAACTCACATGAAACCTAACCTAACCTAGGCCAATTGCTAACATAAGTGTAAAGTGGCGCTCTAGCTCGGGTATTTTATTTACAATCTCGGGCGCCACCTATTTTATAGTGGTAGGTCCACTTGCACCGGGCAACTATCAGTGGAGAAAGTTAAATCCAGGGGTCTATAAAGTAAGCTGTCAAAGCAACAGAAGTATGACTATTGAAACTACCCTGGTGATTTCGTTGCCCTCGTGTTTTTACTTAATGTCTACTTAGATAGAAAACAATATTTACAACAAACTATTTTATTATACATATGTAGAACACACTATTTACAATATATTTTTTGAGTCGCTACGATCAATTTACCCTCTCTGGGACGTAGTGTTATGAAGCAGGACGGTTATTATCTCCAACTGAACTAAGCTAAGCAAAAGCAAGTGCAACTTACTACGCAGAAAGCTACAAGGAAGGGTTCCCTGTTTAATGGTGGTATATCACGGTAGTGTCTCGTCAACGATTTCTTTAAACACCGGGGTTATATCCCGCTAGTGTCGGAAGCTATGTTGAAAAGACCGGACGGGGTTCCTTGCGAATACTCTAAAAATATTAAATATGTTGCACTTCGGAACCAGTGTTATATCACGCAAGTTCCAGCGCAAACTTTGACTAAACTAGTATGGAATCGGTGACAAAGGGTTCCCCGTTCACTAGTGGTATATTACGCTAGTATCTCGTCAACGACTTCCTCAAACACCGAAAATATATCACGCAAGTGTAACCTTGCTACGTTGCAGCTTCTGTTGGACAAAATCACAGCTTTAAGCCGACAGTATGGGCTGGAAATAAATAAGAGTAAAACGAAGTTTATAATAATAACTAAAAAGCAAGACATCCGTGGAAACGCAGATGAAACTCCCCTGGAAAGGGTTAACAGCTACGAATACTTGGGCGCAAACATTAATGATGAGTGAAACCACTCTATTGAGATCAGAACTCGCATTGAAAAGGCAAGAACCGCATTTTTCAAGATGAAAAAAGTCTTCATAAGCCACGACATACAGCTAACCACGAAAATACGTTAACTTCGTTGTTACGTGTTTTCAGTACTATTTTATGGAGTCGAAACGTGGACGCTTACGGATGCTTTCTCCAAGAAACTTGAGGCATTTGAAATTTGGCTGTACCGGAGAATTCAAAAAATACCTTGGACAGACCGGGTTACCAATGCAGAAGTGCTGAGAAGAATGGGCAAGGTAATAGAAGTCCTCGATACGGTTTAGGCACGAAAGTTAAAATATCTAGGACATGTATTGCGTAATGCAGCGGTTCTCAAACTTTTGTTATTCACGCCCCCTGTTTTAATTTAAAAAATGTTGCGCCCCCCAATCCGTAGACCTAGGAATTTGGACTAAAATAGGCAACATTTTCTCGTCGAGAGCGCCAAAGATGCTGTCGGAAAGTTCGCGGCGTTCGTGCCACGTATTCAAGCTTCCTGATCTTTCTCGAACTGTCTGAACGCGACTATAAATACAGAAGCGCACATACGGTATTCTCAGTCTCTCAGTGAAGGTGTTTTAACACTAAGCAAGCATTATTGTGAAGTGTGAGTGTATAAGTAGATGTAGTATGGATAAATTTTTAAAACGAAAACTTGAGGATGACGGGGCTTGTACATCGACAGGTTCAGGTGAAAATCGTCCGAAATCTAAAACAAGAAAATATGACCCATCATACCTAAATTTGGGCTTTACTAGCCTTGAAGTAGGTGGCGAAGAAAAACCACAATGCGTTATCTGTTTAAAAGTATTGGTTGCAGATAGCATGAAACCAAATAAATTACAGAGGCATCTAGAAACGCTGCACAGAGAATATGTCAATAAACCGCGAGATTTTTTTGCGGAGAAACTCAGATTGTTTAAAAAACAAAAATCCAGCTTCCATAGAGTACTGGCAGTAAATGAGAAGGCTCTCTTGGCATCATATAAAGTGGCATACAAAGTAGCTAAATGCAACAAACCGCACACTATTGCAGAGCAACTTATTTTACCCGCTTGCAAAGACATTGTAGAAATAATGTTTGGTGAAAATTTTACTTCACAACTTAACAATATTCCTCTGTCAAATGATACAATCTGTCGACGAATTAACGATATATCAGTTGATATGCAGCAGCAGCTTGAATCTGAGCTTACTGGAAACTTGTTTGCTATACAACTTGACGAAGCAACTGACTCTAGTAATGATTCCCATTTGATTTGCTACATTAGATTCTGTCAATGTTCTAAAATATGTGAAGATTTATTGTTTTGTAAACAGATTGACGGAAGAACTACAGCCACCGAGTTGTTCAAGATTACAAATGATTCTATTACTAAAATGAATTTGCAATGGAAAAATTGTGTTGCGATTTGCACCGATGGTGCTCAAGCCATGTCTGGTAAATACAACAGTTTACAAGCGCTAGTAAAAAAGGAATCCTCAGAAATTATCTGGATGCACTGCATGATACATCGGGAAGCGTTAGCATCAAAATCTAAGCTAAGCCCTGGACTAAACATAATTTTGACAGTAGTTATTGAAGTTGTTAACTTTATAAAAACCAGACCACTAAAAACAAGGATGCTCTCCAACCTGATGTACGGTATAGAAGCCTGGAATATAAACAAGTACGAAGAAAGACGACTTAAAGTCTTTGAGATGTGGGCTTACAGAAAAATATTAAAAGTTTCATGAACGAAAAAAATATCCAACTTGGTGATACTCCAACGTCTGAATAAATCCACCAAAAGTCTTACCACTATCAAAAGAAGGAAACTGCAATATTTCGGGCATGTTATGAGGGGTGAAAAATACCGATTACTGCGGAACATCATGCAGTAAAAAATTTATGGTAAAAGAAAGCTGGGCCGCAGAAAAGCATCATGGCTCAAGAATCTACGTGACTGATATAAACTCAACTAAAGCTCTCTGTTCAGACTTGCCGTCGACAGAGTAAGGATAACCTTATTGGTGACCAACGTTCTAGAAGGACATGGTACTTAAGAAGAAGAAAGTTTCGGAGGCCATGTTAAAAAGACCGGACGGGGTCCCCTGCCAATATTTCAAAAATATTAAATATGTTGCGCTGCGAAACCGGGGTTAAATCGCACAAGTTCCAACCAAACTTTTTGAAAATTATGTTAGCAAATACCCTTACACTCGTCTACACTCTCATCTGCTCCTATTCGGTCGGTCGTCTCGTTTCGCTGGTCCGGTGCCGCGTGGTTTTCTGTTGGCTGGACGGCTTTTCCAGTTCCTCGGAGTACGGTCTCCTCTTTGCGGTCGTTCGTTCCTCTTTTCTGCTGGTCAGTCGGCTGCTTGGTCTTGCTGGTATTTCATGGTTGGCTGGTCCTTCGCTGAACTGATACTGAATTTTCAAGTGACTCTCTTCTATGGCTCGTCTCCCAGTTCCATCACTCTTCACGATGAGTGGGGCGCGCATACACAAAACCGTGTGCGCGGACACGTTTTGTGGATCGTAGCAAAGTCCCGTTTTTTACTAACAATACTGTTCGTATTATTTTTATTTAGCGAAATAAACACATAAAACTTCATAAGAAGAATGTACAAACTAAAATAATCGAATTAATTACCATTAATCATAGTTTAAACCAATACTAAATCGTTTGTATTATTTATAATAATTACAAAATAGTAGTAACTTTGTTACACAGTATGTGTTTAATTTTCCATTGAAATTTCATCTTTAAATTTTCACGAACCAATAACAGGTCCAAGAATTTTTTAAAACTGTAAAGATAATATATGATCACTACCTTGTAGTTAACCTAAAGAAGACCAGTTATATGGAATTCACAGGAAAATACAAATCACCTACCAATGATCCATTTGGTAATACAAATATACAGGCTGTCAACTCTTTTAACTTTCTGGGTACTCTTATTGATTCGAAGTTATCTTGGAATGACCAAATAAATCACCTTTGTAATGAGCTTCAAAAAACGTAATTTGTTATATTCCCTCCAAGAAAATATCTCAATGTTAAGGTCTAATTAACGTCTACTATGCTTTAGCGTTTTCAACAACTAGTTATAATATAATATCTTGGAGCCAAGTATTTTGTTTTCTATATTATTTGGTTAATACAAGTACCTATCAATCTTTTAGGGGCTATCAAAAACTTTACCTAAAACAGTAAAAACTTACCTGTATCCGGAATTATAACAAAGTTCAAAAGTCTGAAGACAGAAGAGGAAAAGAAAAGATATGAAAAACTTATTGGAAGAAGACAGGCAAGTTCTCTTGTTGATTATTTTTATTAAAGTTAAAAGTAAATAACTACTTATAATTATCATTGGAGTCATGTCATCCATTAATTTCATAGGGATCACTATTAATAGCACTGGTCTGCAAACGATAAGATCTGATTATCCACTTATCATCCTTTTTTTCTTTGACCTTTGACACCACAAACAATAATGTGGTCTCCTGCAAGCAATAAGGACAATGGTGGAAACATATCTAAATTCCTTTGAATATAAAATATTGAATTTAATAACGTTCAAATCTCAAAATGTTCACTAAATTGTATACTTCCCTTAGTAAACACATATGTTATAGCAAATGTAATCACACTTGGCGTCAAGAACATATGTTATTCGACAGAATGACAGCGCTGGAAAATAAAGGTTAAAATTTCAACACGTCAAAGTAACAAAATACGAGTGTAGAACGTAGAAGGTATTTTCAAAAACAATTATTAAAGTAAAAACTGCGGGGATGAGTAGTCTGAGAAGTATAGCCGGAATGACTCGGTTAGATAAAGTAAAGAATAGTGAGATAAGAGATCGCTGTAGTGTAAAAGAAGTTGTGGTTACAAAGATAGATAAAGGAATGCTTAGATAATTTGGACCCGTAGAAAGGATGGATGAAGAAAGATTGACGAAACAAATTTATAAGGCGAGTGTGAATGAACAAGTCGGTAGATGTCGACTTTGGCGAACATATCTCAATCAGATCAACATTGTTTTGAAGAAAGACTAGGTCAAGAGTACCAACAACCGACATGTATGAGAGTACTGATGAAAGTAGAGAAAGCAAAAGATGTGTGGAAAAACCGTAGCAAGTGGAAAGAAGTGGTCTTTGCCTACCACTACGGGAAAAAGGCGTGACTATATGTATGTATGTATAAAAACTACTTCAGGCGGGTTATATGGTGGTAATTTTAATGAAACGCTGACGTCAGCGACAGGGGTATTTTTAATGTAGAAGTTGACAGCGAATGTTTAATTTTTTAATTATCTATTTTACTATTAACAAAGTATTGTTTTAAGAGACTACAAAACTGCATTATCGATTTTAAGTAACTGAGCCAGGAATATTTTAAAATGAGACGAAACGCGCGTGACAACACGATATCAGTGACGTTAATGGCTTGTTTTTCTATGATTCTAAGTTTACGTTAAAAAAAAAAGTGGTTTTTAGGTAGGTACAAAAACATTCAATAAAAGTGACCCAAATATAAAATAAACATTTTTTTTTCTTTCTAGTTTTCTTATTTACAGAAATTATAAATAGAAAATCGGTACTTTTTTAATACTCAATTAAGCTGTAAATTTCTAGACATTTCTTTTAAATTAACAATGTTTATTGTTATTGTTATTCCGAATAAATAATTTTTTGTTTGACAGAATTAACTAACTTACCATCAAAGTAATATATTTTTTTAGATCAAATGATGTCAACGTAGACTTAAAAAATAAAATGAACGACTATTGAATCCTGTCTACCCAATGTAGTACATAAATAACTGATTTTTTCTTTTAGCTTTTTTCTTTTCATTATGTCCAAACAGAAAAACCTTCATTGATTGACATATCCGAAATTGGAAAATCACTACGACCGAAAATCTAGATAACCCCATATAGATTTCCCTTTTGACGTGTATTTTCGTGAACGTTTAGCTATTGATCTTATTGGGAGATTATAATCTTAGCTGTAACAAAGATTTTCCTCCCTATTGTTATTCAATCAGCCCATTCTTGGCTTAATAAAACATTTCCTGATATAATCTTGAAATCGAGTGGACACAGAGGCGTGCGCACAACTACTTTTTAAAGAAACACTATTGTAATTATAAATTTGACAGCACCGTATGGAGTTGTGATAAAAATATTTAAAAAAAATTACATTTCTGTGTATTTTGAATTTTCTAGAAGAATCACATATTTGTGTGAGAATGACGAACTTATTCCGTTGACCCCTGTACATTTTCTGCTAAATATACTGAGTGGTGAAGTACCCGATCTTACTTTGGTAGATAGAAACACCTATTCACAAGATAAACCGTACAAACCGTAAGAGACAATCTGCTTAAGAGGTTCAGAAGAGAATATCTTTTGGAAAAAAAAATTGTGCGGTGGTAGAGTTGGCCATCAGATAGCCGTCAACCAAATTTCCGAGAGGTTGATACTGTCAGCCATCAGCTGTGCACTTAAATTACAGTGTTGTGTATAAAGTTTGCTGTTATATGCGTAAACTATATAAATAAATATTTACTGTTGATAAAAAGTCTCAATAAAGTGCAGATCATTGATACAAAATTCAAGTAAATAATAAAAAATAATTATAAATAATCTCTTAAATAATCTCCATACTCTTGGACTATGAACACATGATTTTACTATTGTCTCCCTATAATTTAAATAGTAAAATAAATGATAAACACTCAAATCACATGTACAATAAACGAATGTAAACAATAAATACTTGTATCAAGTTATACAATTTTATCAACATACTTTTCTAAATCTGTATTAAGCACATTTGCTGCAGTTTCTATTTTTCAAAACTTAATTGCAATAATAAAACAATATTCACGTATGATTTAATACGATAAATTATATTTAAAAAAACCCAAAAAACACGCTTTTAGAGTTAATCAAACTAAAAAATAAAAAATAATTCTTAACATAAGAATTAAATTACTGACGGGAAAATTAATGTCACTGTTCTAAAAGCGTGGGGTGCTTTCATTCCGAAATGCAGAGTTAGTTTAAAAATGTCATACAAAGCAATGACAATAAAATTAATTTTTTTTTTGACAGTAATATTAATTTTCTGGTTTGTAATTTTATTCCCATGTTAAGAGTTATTTTGTACTTTTTAGTTTGATTAACTCTAAAAGTTGAAGATATTATTATTGTTGGAGTGAAAAGACAACGTGAAAAGAACTACCTGGCTTTTGGTGTCTTGGAACTTTATCAAAAAAAAAAATAAAGTGAATAGAGCAGCTCAAATCAAAATTGTTGGCGCGAAGAATTAGTCCCTTTCAACGCCTTTATCCACGAGAAGTTTCAGCAGGTAATTGTCGAGATTCTTCTTGATATTTTTTAAAACACGACCACAACCCTTTTAATCATGCCAATAATAATCAAACGCCACAGATGTCAAATGCCAAGCATGATTCTACACCAACGGATGAGACCGAAGAAAACCAACGTGGTTTATCATCGTGAGAGGCGACGGTAACGAGATCAGGTAGCTCTAAGTCTATTGATTTAGCTACGATTAGAATCGTAATCATTATTGAGAAAACCAATTTTTTTCATTTGCAAAATAAATAATGCAGAGGTGGGAGTATGTTGAGAATAAACCTTTCAAATAGAAAATATACGAGTTTAGTAGTTATTGATTAAACAGGTTTGTCTTGCACATTTTTGACGTTGCCAATATAATTTTTTAAAAGTTCTATTTCTTATCTATTATTATTTAAAATAAAGGTCTTTTTTTAATACATTAAATTCTCACTACCAATAGTGTCAAATGAATAATTATTGTATAAACTCAGACAAAATTAACCCAAACATATATTAGATCATAGAAATTGCTGTAATGAATTAGGAATGATTTTAATTAAATTTTGGATAAAATCTTAAAAATTTTGTTTCCATGTTGTAATAGATGCATTTTCAGGTTTCTAGGTGCAGTTATTTGACATTTCTCTTGAAATAATCCCATAAATGCTCGATCAGATTCAGAGTCGGGTTTTTGGTGGCCACTGCATAACTGGTAAACCATTTTAATTAAAAGAATCAAGTGCATATCCAGCTATGTAAGGTCGAGCGTTGTCTTGCATAAACAGAAAATTGGATTCCAAAAAAGGTCTGAAAGGCATAACATCTTTTATTACAATATTCTCAACATAGTGTGAATGATTTATAGCCGCGGGCGGCAAGAATTCTCTCGATTAATTTCTCGTTCTTTCAACATAGACGTCCCCTGTCTAGAATAATTGTATTATTGTATAGAAATATTCGAAAAAATTATGTAGTTATTGTACGAAGTGTTTAAAATCATCGAATATGGGATGAGAGGTAGTTTATTACGAGCACTGAAATCACTTTACAAGCATTCCACTGCTTGTGTCAGGATGAACGGAGCTTACACGGATTGTTTTAAGATCTAAAAAGGTGTGAGACAGGGATGTGTGGCTTCGCCATGGCTGTTTACCTTATACATAGATGATTGTTTAAAAGATTTGGAAGAGAGTACGTATGGATTGAAAATGAATAATTTGATCGTCAAATGCTTTCTTTACGCCGATGATCAAGTCATATTAGCGTCATCTGAAAAAGAATTGCAGGCAATGTTTATTGTTATGCATGATGCCCTAAAAATCAAAGGGATGAAAATGAATGTAAGCAAAACAAAAGAGAAGAAGGTTAGGTTAGGTTAAAACAGCGGTTCGGAGGGAACCCACTTAAGGCTTTTTTGCCCATTGTGATACTGTGATGGACAGCGGTGCCTTCTTCCTCTACTTTGAGAACCAGTTAATAAAAAGAAGAGTAGAAAGCATGACGAACTGTGAAGTTTTGATAAAGGGAGAAAGAGTGAAACAAGTAAATGAGTTTATATATTTAGGTTCAAATTTTACGTGAGATGGAAAGTATGACGGTGACATTGAGCGAAGGGTGTTGGCAGTAAAACAAATGAATGGGGCACTGCATAGCTTTATGAACAGCCAGAAAGTGTTAAAAAAGGAGAAGTATAGCCGGAGTGACTCAGTTGGATAAAGTAAAGAATAGTGAGATAAGAGAACGCTGTGGTGTAAAAGATGTGATTACAAAGATAGATAAAGGAATGTTTAGATGGTTTGGACTCGTAAAAAAATGGTTGAAGAAAGATTGACGAATCAAATTTTTAAGGCGGGTGTGAATGGACAAGTCGGTAGAAGTCGACCTCGGCGATCAACATTGTTTTGAATAAAGGCCAGGTCAAGTGTACCAATAAACGACGAGCACTGATAAAAGTAGAGAAAGCAAAAGATGTGTGTAAGAACCGTAGCAAGTGAAAGGAAGTGGTATTTGCCTACCCCTACGGGAAAAAGACGTTACTATATGTATGTATGTATGTATGTTAACGAGACAAAATATACTGATCAAATACTCGATCAACTTCTAAAACGGTCATAAGTAAAAGATAGATTAATTTTTGGATAATTTTATATTGTTGCGTTGAGTTTGTTCAGGAGTTTATGTAGCTTATTATATTATTTTACTTGCGTAACATCAACACTATCAAAATATTACAAATGAACCCCAATTTTCTCCTCAAATAGCGCCTAATAAAACTTGTGTGGAGCATTTAACGCTCCAATTTTCAATACCAAAAGAAAAGTTGATGGTGCATATTAACAATAGTCAATTATGATGAATCCGCCCCATCATCCCTTTTGTTATATGAGAATCGAAGCGAGGAGGTGGTATATGCAAGGGGTAGGTGGTCACGTGTAGGACTTATGACGCATTTTGGAACTAGATACGTCGACGTCTCTGAGAAAAAGTCGCAATCATTGTTGTATTATTAAATTCTAAAACGGAGCTGGTGAAAATGCGAACTGCACCAATTTCTCGACAAGGGATATTTTAAATTTTATTTAGAATTAAATGTGCAAAAGTCAGTACCAAAAACTGTTGTTAATAAATTAAAACCTACTTTAAAATAAAATTATCCGATTTAAAATGATCGCTAAAAAAAATGTGTAAGGAAGGGTAAAATCTGTACCAACAGAAAAGCAATTGGTATAATTTTGTATAAACTTAAATATAATGCTGATATTTGTACACGGTGTCCCAAAAAGATTGGTCATAAATTATACCATATATTCTGCGGTCAAAAATAGGTTTATTAAACCTAACTTATTCATATAAAAAAGTGTACACAAAAAAGTTACAGGGTGATTTAGATAAGAATTTAAATTACTTTTATTATATTGCTTTAAATCGCTTTAACGTTCTTCTTCTTCTATGGTGCTTTATCCGGTCCGGATGTTGGCGATCATCAAGGCTATCATAGTTTTGTTGACGGCTCTCCGAAACAGCTCTGCAGATGTTACTCTAAACCATTGTTGAAGGTTCTTCAGCCACGAGATTCGACGGCGTCCCGGTCCCCTCCTGCCAAATATTTTGCCTTGCATGGCGACTTGAAGAATTCGATATTTTTCTTCATTGCGCATTACGTGACCGAGGTATTCAAGCTTATGCCGCTTCACTGTGTTAAGCACTTCTGTCTCCTTTCTCACACGCCGCAGGACTTCGACGTTGATGACATGTTTCACCCAAGATATCTTCATTCTCAAACCAGGCAAGCTCAGTAACAAGCCAGAAAACTACCGCCCCATTGCCTTGCTAAGTTCAGCCCTTAAACTCCTCGAAAGACTCCCACTTAACAGAACAGGCCCTTACATACTCCAGACGGTCCCAGTTGAGCAGGCATAATTTCGGCCCAAAAGAATTACGACCGACCAAGTATTGTCCCTCACAACGTACATAAAGGCAGGTTACCAAAGAAAGCTTAAGACGTCTGTTGCTTTCATAGATCTCTCGGCCGCATACGACTCCATGTATAAGGACGGCATACTGTATAAGTTTCTAAAAACCATTTCATGTAAGACGACTGCCCGGTTTTTAAACAACATGCTCAGCGACAGGCAATTCCGAGTCATCGCAGGGAACCTTGGGAGTAACTTAAGAACGCTGAATAACGAACTGCCCAAGGATCAGTTCTTGCTCCAGTCCTATTTGTTTTGTTTTGTTTGTATATATCGGACATGCCTGCCACCACCTCACGTAAATTTGAATATGCTAATGATTGGGCGATTGCAACTAGAGACTCCTCCTGGCAAATAGACAATGTATATGCCGATAAACAACTACTAAGGCATAATTGTAACCCAAAATACTTAGGGGTTACTTTGGATAGCACCCTGTCATTCAAGCAACACCTTCAGAACACAGCAGCCAAATTAAAAACACGTAAAAACATCATTCATAAATTATGTGGAACAGCATGGGGATCAACAGCTGTAACCCAACGTTGCTCGGCCTTAGGACTGGTATAAGCAATTAACGCCAGGCATCGAAAAAACTCCACCGGGATTCAACTTACCCCGAAAAACAATGGCTACTTTTAATAGAATTAGAACTGGTCATGGAAACTGCAGGGACTTTCACCACAGGTGGCTCCTTCCCCAAAGTGCGACTGCGGAGCGGCAAGATATGCTGGGAATACTGAAGACTTCGGCCCTTGTGACAACAGCATATTAATAGACTAGACATTAAATTGTGAACTGTAACTTCTTTTATATTATATTGTGTACAATGCCATAAGCTAAATAAATAAAATAAATCTTCAATATTCTCCTGTAAATTCACATCTCGAAGACTTCGATCTTTTTTTCAGTTGCTTCTCAGGGTCTAGGACTCGACTCCGTATAGCAGCACCGGGGGAACGTAGCATCTGACTAACCGCATCTTGGTGTCTAAACTCAGGTCACCGCAGCACAGTAAGGGTCTCATCCTGGTAAATGTGGACCGTGCAATTTCGATTCGGGACCTGATCTCCACAGCTTGGTCCCATTGCGAGTTGAGGATGGTTCCGAGGTACACGAATCTGTCGACTCTCCCGATCTCCTTAGTCCCTGCCAGTAGCGCCCCTGTATCCGAATTGGTGCGGCTGATCGTCAATAATTTGGTTTTCCCGATGTTCAGTACTTCTCGCTCGCATTTCTCACACGGTCCAGTAATAACTGTAGGTCTCCTAGGCTGGTTGCGAGCAGCACAGTGTAGTCGGCGTAGCGGAGGCTGTTGATATATTTCCCGTTTATTCGGATTCCCAGTTCTAGGTTCGTAATGGCTTCAGCGGAGATTTCTTAAGAGTATTCTGCCTCACTCCTCGCACAATCTTCACGTGGTCGGTCAGTTGATCTTCGACTTTGATTTGCGCACGCTGGTTCCAATACAAATTGATGATTTGAATGTCCTTATCGTCTATACTCATTCTTTGCAGGACGGTAATCAACTACCGATGTTGACAACTGTCGAAAGTTTTGGTGTAGTCAAGGAAACAAATGTAAACGTCAAAACTGACATCGCGGCATCTCTGGAACAGAACTTGCAGAGTGAAAAGGCTTCTCGTGTACCTAGGGAATTGCGGAATCCAAACTGCGTTTATTCGATGTTTTCTTCGCATTTTGCCAAAACTTCTCGTTTCTTTTTGTTCTTTAGAAATGATAAACGTACGAAGCAGCCAGTAGGTATTCATTCTTTTGAAGACATGTGCAAGACAATTGCTTCCTTTGTTAAGTTACCTGATCCTGCCGAGTACATGAGTCACTGTTTTCGAAGATCTTCGGCACCTTGGCATCTTGTCTGATTCCGGAGTAGATCTTTACACTGTTCAACGTCATGGTGGCTAAAAAATTGACACAGTTGCTGAAGGATACATAGAGAATTCACGCAAAAATAAAAAAAAAATCGGTATCCATTATTGGACAAAAATAATTATCGGATGTTTCATCGATTGTCTTCTTTGCACAAGAAACCGTAAAGTTACAAATAAACAACCAGAACAATGGAACAATTTCGACGCCTATGTCTAAAATTAATTAACCAAATTGCAATAATGTAGCTATTATTTTGTTGTTTTCAATAAATGTTTCAGTTTTTTGCCAAGTATATCTACCTGGATATTTTTTCATTATAATTCTCGGTATTTTAGTGAAATCATGTAGTACTCAGTCCAATAAAGTATGTCATTTTGACAATAAAAGTAAAATCCATAATATTGTCATTATAATGCGTTACAATGTAAAAACAATTTAGAAGTTCTGTTTGATAATCATCCGAAATATGAATGCCTGGATACGTTTTTAGTCAATCTCTGTTCATCTCTACAGCAGCGGAGAATGAATCATTGTTGAATGTGAGAGAAATGACCTAAGGGGGTTTGCCCTTGAAGTTGGGGTGAGGGGTGACATTTTTTTATTTTTTAAAAAAATAGAAAGTATAAACCAATCACATGTCGAACAGATCGGCGATGAAAATAACTTATTTTCAAGTTTAAAAAAGCTTTTTTAATTTTTTTTAATGCAAATGTTAATGAAACCGTTTAATTAAACAAAATATTAAATATAAAATAAAATTGATTTTTTGATGCCGTAAATGTAGACATTTTATTTATTACGTTAAAAATAACTTCACTTGCAGGCATTTAAACTTTATTTTTAGTGATACTTAATGAAATAATTATAAAAATTTCTAATAAAATAATTTAATAAATTTAATTTTATTACGTTTTTAGTTTTTAAGGAATAAGAAATTCTTTAAAATGTCAAAGTTTAATTGCTGCTTACTATTTTAGATCTGTTCAAAATAATCCAATAAAGTGCTAGATTTAGTCCAAATCCACTTTTTTAACGTAGTTTTATTTTCTATGGACAATGTTTTTTTTTCGCAGGTTTTTCACTAGTTTTACAGACCCATCCAGCCTTACATTTTGATAAACTCACCAACAGTGTCATTATATTGTGCATCTTATATTTTGTTGTCTTTCTCCAACCATTTATTTTTATAAATTAAATCATTCTTGATTTTATGAAAGCCTCAAACCAAATTTGTAAACTGTATCCCTAACGCAAGACAATAAAAGGTAAAGTGCACTAATTATTGCTGCTTAATATTTTAGATTTGTCCGAAATAGTTCAATAAAGTGCTAAATTTGGTCCACATCCATTTTTTTAACGTAGTAAAATTTTTTATAGTCCAAGCTCTGACAGCTCTTTTTTCACTAGCTTTACAGACCCCTCCAGCCTTACATCTTGAAGAACTCACCAACAGTGCCATTATATTATGCATCTTATATTTTGTTGTCTTTTTTTAACCATTTATTTTTATAAATTAAATTATTCTTGATTTCATGAAAGCCTTAAATCAAATTTGTTAACTGTATCCCACACGCAAGACAACAAGGAGAAAGTGCACCACTTATTGCTGCTTAATATTTAAGATCTGTCCGAAATAGTTCAATAAAGTGCTAAATTTAGTCCACATCTATTTTTTTAACGTAGTTATATTTTTTATGGTCCATGCTTTGACAGCTCTTTTTTTACAGTTTCTTTACTAGCTTTACAGACCCATCCAGCCTTACATCTTGAAGAACTTACCAACAGTGCCATTATATTGCACATCGTATATTTTGATGTTTTTTTTCAAAAATTTATATCTATAAATTGAATTATTCTTGATTTTAATAAAGCCTTAAATCAAATTTGTAAACTGTATCACTAACGCAAAACAATAAAGAGAAAGTGCACCACTTATTACTGCTTAATATTTAAGATCTGTCCGAAATAGTTTAATAAAGTGCTGAATTTGGTCCAAATCCATTTTTTAACGTAGTTATATTTTTTATTGTCCAAGCTCTGACAGCACTTTTTTCACAGTTTCTTCACTAGCTTTACAGACCTATCCAGCCTTACATCTTAAATAACTAAACAACAGTGCCATTATATTGCACATCGTATATTTTGATGTCTTTTTTCAACAATTTATTTCTATAAATTAAATTATTCTTGATTTTATAAAAGCTCTAAATCAAATTTTTAAATTGTATTCCTAACGCAAGACAATAAAGAGAAAGTGCACCACTTATTGCTGCTTAATATTTTAGATCTGTTCGAAATAGTTTAATAAAGTGCTAAATTTAGTCCACATCCATTTTTTTTAACGTAATTATATTTTTTATGGTAATTGCTCTGACAGTTTTTTTTTACTAGCTTTACAGACCCATCTAGCCTTACATCTTGAAGAACTCACCAACAGTGCCATTATATTAGCATCTAATATTTTGTTGTCTTTTTCCAACCACTTATTTCCATAAATTGAATTATTCTTGATTTTATGAAAGCCTTAAATTAAATTTGTAATTTGTATCCCTAACGCAAGACAATAAAGGTAAAGTGCACTACTTATTGCTCGAAATGATGTCAAAACAAATTAAATAAACGCAAACTATTGATAGCTCTTTTGGGAAATCTAGTTTATGGAAAATTTATATCAAATAGCAATGAAGATCTATAATATTACTTGAATGATGGAAAGTTAAGTTCAGGGTTGTTTATCGGATCAATAACCGATTTCTAGAAAACAACTTATATTTTGTAGTTTCTATTTCTTTTTAGCATGCCCAAATCTAGCTTTAAATTTTCATGATGAAAATAATCAACGTAAAGTGTCATTCTATAGTTTTACAAAAGCATTTTTTTACCATTTCTCAATTAATTATTAATTTTAAAAAATCTTTTAACATCCAAAAACTTTAATTTCATTGAAAATGGGTCGAAGAAAAACTTTATCGTCGGCTTAATCTGCAGAACTCGTAAGTCCATAATTCTAAATTTTACAGGGCGAACAAAAAACATTCTACAAATAATTTTAAAGGTAGATTTAAAAAACCAAGATATAGGTTTGTTTAGATTTTTAATGTCTGTGATTTCTAGGCATATTCTCGAGCGGAAGGGATTTTATTAGTAAGGGACAAGGGTGATAATGGAGAGTTAAACTTTATTTATCATTCACATAAAAAACCTAAACATAAATTTTGTGAAAGAACCTTAACTGAACTAAATGAACAATGAATATTCAATGGTATAAAAAGTTGTCATAAAACGAATGATACTCAGCTGAAATACTCATTCTAAGGTCTTGCAAATGTAAGAATTTTTTTCTTTTAATCGGTAACGGATCATCATTCAACGGAGGAAGGTCATTGAAAGGGCAGCATTGTTCTAGTGTAGTATTCCCCGAAACGCGGCTGAATTGAAGATCCAGATAATTTTCAAATTGCTTCAATTTGCAGCCAATGGTTCCATCTGGTGTATACCTCAACGCGCCAATATCTGTGACGTGCGCGCAGATTTCACGAAAAAAAGTTTATTAAAGTCCCAAAACAACTCATGTCCTAAGTAATAAACTATGTATGGTCTCGGAATTCTACGTGCTCTTCAACGTAATAAGCAGGTACGTTAATATTGGTATGGCGAAGTTTTCTCTCTATTTTTTTCTTCTTATGCCTTATCCTCAATGGACGTTCTGGCCCACATGACTTTGTTGACGGCAGCTCGAAATGACTCTGTATGTAACATTTGAATCGTAACAATCGTAAAATATATGTGAGGAACCAGCCTATTAAAAGAGTAAGACAATACAAATATCTAGGCACGATTAATAATGAGAACAATGACAGCTCCCAAGAAATACGAGTCAGAATAGAACAGGTGAGAAACACCTTTACAAGAATGAAGAGGCTTTTCTGCTACCGAGATTTAAACCTTGATTTAAAAATCCTGTGTGCTGTCTATACTATAATATGGGATGGAGGCCTGGACACTAAAAGTAACCAACATGAGGAGACTGGAGGCATTTGGGATGTGGATATACCGGAGAATATTAAGGATCTCACTACGAGGAAGTGATGAGACGTATGCATAAGGAGGGAAAAGTGACTCCGACAATTAAGAGAAGAAAACTACTGTACATGGGACATGTCATGAGAGGAGAAAAATATTAAATGTTACAAATAATTATGCAGGGAAAGAGTCAAGGCAAAAAATCTATAGGAAGAAGACGAAATTCATGGCTGAAGAACCTTAGGGATTGGTTTGGATGCAGTAATAATGAACTATTTAGAGCTGCGGTCTCAAAAATAAGAATAGCTATGATGATTGCCAATCTTCGAAGCGAAGACGGCACCTAGAGAAGAAGAAGAACATTTTAATAAACAAAACCTTAGATTTTAATTAAGTTTCATACTACACAGGAGAGTTTTTATGCGATTAAAATGAGATCTGGCTTTCTCGATTCGTATCTTTATCTTTTTTATTTGGTCTCTATAGTTGAGTGAATAGGGTCTGCCTCCATCTGCGTGTGGCCTTTTTTTAAGATTTTCTGCTTGATCGTTATTTTCGAAATCATAGATAGATTGAGAAGGGCATTGACCAGTGTCGAATTCCTATTCTGCGATGTAATACCATCACTGTAAATTCGTCGTTGAGGATCCATATCTCTCACAACATGATCGTTTAAGAAGCTGCAAATTATTGAGCCGTAGTCATTGGCACTATCTTTATTCTGCATGTCAAAAAATGTCAGATTATGTACTATTTATTTTTCATTCTTCTTCAGAAAATGTATTGTACTTTATGACGGTATTTTTTTTTGAAAGCTTGCAGTTACATGGCTCTATTAACCTTTTTTCTTCCTTTTTTATATTATAATTCTATCGACCATTGATCTTTCTTTTCTCTAAATACTTTTCTCCCTTTTCACGTTCCAATTTATTCTTTTTTTCATCCCATTTTTCCTCGTTTACAAATTGTCTCTTTATTTTCCACGAGTTTAACTTCATCTTGTTTTGCCACACAGTTCATTTCTTCTTCATTATCGGGATTGTTTTCGGAATCATTCGTCAATTTTCCAGACGGTTCATTCTTGGGGATATTGGTATCTCAAATCTCACATTCATTATCGCTGCTCTGTGGATTTTCTTCATCTTGAATTATTCTCACATTTTATTCTCAACCACTTCTGGAGGGCTGAAAGTATATCGTTATTTCAAAGCATTATTTTTATAAGTAGAAGTACAATTGGATAGTATTGCATTCCTCAAATTACCTTTAAGGAGCATCAAGGACAAAATTATAATTACATTAAACGTCTCTGTTATTTCTGGAATATCAAATACTAACAAGTTACCAATGCTGTCACTAGGCAGTGAGTTCTGAAAACCAGTTGTCTGAGACATTTGATCTGATTCATCAGGTGTAAGATTTGTATTTTTTAAAATATTTGTTGCTATAATTGGGGCCTCATTCGAACCTTCTTATTTTTCTTGTTCCTTTCTATAATACAAAGCTTGTGAATTTTCCTCATCTTTTTTAGTAATATTACTCGGTCTTCAGGGTTATTTGAATTTCAATCTTGGTTTTAATAATTATTTTTCCTGTCTGCTAACATGTCAATAATCTTTTTAGTTCTGTCACTGATTTTATCCATTGTCCTATCAACAAACAAAAATTTCGATCTCAAGTTCTTAATTTACGATTATTTTAAAATTATCATATAATATGACTTTAAGCCCTATATAATTCCAGGAATAGTTTTTCTAACGAAATACAACATCAATCATGTTTTGATATGGTTTAAGATGGAAAATAATTGCAACCCATTTATTAAGAAAAACTTGTAACTCCCTTTCTATTGAAGAAGTCAACAAAATTTACATGTTACAAAAATCCTGTAACTCCACTGTATTGTTTTATCGTCTACTAGGTTTAAAAAAGTACTAAAATTATTTATTCAATATTCTGATCATGATGTAGCTTACTTACCCTGTGTTATTGGAACCACGTAAAGTTTCCAAACTGATATCAACCACGAATAAATGGAACTTTCAGAACGCCAGTACGGTACGTGTTTACTCAGTAGTGTGCAATGGCGGACTTAAGGACTTAAGGTTAAATTTTTTCAAAGAAGATGGCGTTAAAAAGTCATATTCAGCAAAATGTGGACTTACTGGTTTTGCAGATTAAGTCGACGTTATGATCTTAGTCTAACAGTAGAAAATCAAAACATAGCACTCTTAACATCTCTTTCACTCTTAACATTTTTTTTGTGGTTTTTGGTCTTATTTGCATGTAAAATTTTACGCACGGCATGGCAGCAAATTTAATACATATTTAAAAAAACAAGTGAAACAAGTGAATGAGTTTGTTAACTTAACTTTAAAGTTTACGAGAGATGGAGCATATGACTGTGATATTGAGCAAAAGGTGTTGGCTACGAGAGATAGAGCATATGACTGTGATATTAAGCAAAAGGTGTTGGCAGGGTAACAAATGAACGGAACCCTACATAACTATATGAGCAGGTAGAACGCGTCAAAAAAGGCACGACTGGCTATGCATAAAGAAGCGCTGGTCTCTACACTTATGTATGGTAGAGATAGAACGTTGGGTTTAGCAGAAGAAGCATAAAAGTAAGATCCATGCTGTGGAGATGTGTAGTTTGAGAAGTATGACTGGAGTGACTCTGATGGATAAAGTGAGAAATAGTGTTATAAGGGAGCATTGTGGTGTGAAAGAAGATGTAGTAATAAAAAAATGCTTAGATAGTTTAGACACGCAGAGAGAATGGATAAAAGAAGATTGCCGATACAAATATATATGGCTAGTGTAAATGAGCAAGTCGGCAGATATCGATCCAGGCGAACCTTTTTTGATTAAATCAAAATTGTTTTAAAGAAAGGACAGGTTCAGAGTACCAGCAAATGAAGAGCATATATGAAAAAGCTGATGAAAGTTAAAGAAGCTAAATATGTGTGTAAGAACCGTACCAAGTAAAAAAATGTGGTCTTTTTTATTTAAGCTAAGCTATATGTCTGTAAACTTTAATTTACTGGACTTTATTAAGAACGATACAAAAAATATTATAACCTAGCACCATTAACATCTGTTTTATTGTTTTTGTTTTTATTTTTCCTATATTTTTTAAGGTTATATATTCCAGACTTTAGTTTATTTTTCCATGCTGTGGGTACCTGGGTACCAGGGGGTGGAGGAAAATAAAAAAGCCGACACCCTTGCAAAACAGGGAGCCGAATCTGCGTTCACTGGACCAAAACCGGCCTTTGGAGTAACTACAAGTGCCGCCAAAATAATTATTTCGGACTAGGCGAAGAGGAAAATACTCACGTACTAGTCCGATATACCAGAGTTGACTCACTCAAAGGTGTTGTTACCTTAACCTCCGAGAAACACAACTAAGCAGATCCTAAAATGGAGCAGGTCTGACCTACGAATTCTAACGGGACTGCTTACAGAACACTGTCGACTAAGATACCACCTTGGAAAGATAGGTCTGAATCAACAATAGGACTGTCGGTTTTGCTACGTGGAAGACGAAACTGCTGAACATACTATGTTAATGCCCCGGCCTGGGAAGAATAAGGTTCAACATATCTGGTTATACCAACCTAAAACCTACCGATTTCAAAAAAACCTCAACCCATACAACCATGAACTTTATAAAAAGGGCTGGATTGTGCGGTGAGCTATAACTTCTAGGGGTGAGCCACAATAGACCTACAAAGGTCACAGTGGAGGGGTGACCTATGCCCCACTTACATGATACCTAAACTAACCTAGTATATTTTATAACTTTATACACTGCCCGGCAAAATTATAAAACACGACATTGTTGGATAAATTTTGGAAAAACGCAAAAACACCCTTATATTGTTGTTTTTATATTGTAAAGTAAAATATACCAAAAAAAACAGTAACCAAACTACCACCTGTAAAGTTTTAATCTATTATTAAGAAGTGTTTATTAATGCAATTAGATTAATTCTATTTATTGGTCAATTTTGATTAAGAGTACTTAATTTTTTTAATTTAAAACCCACATGAAGATTTAATTTTGTTAAGGTTAATTACAAATAAACCATAATGATGGTACAGCAGTATTTTGAAGGGTTCATTAATGGAGTCTAATCATCCGTTGAATTTTTGTTATCCATTATATTCAATTAAATGATTAAGTTTTTTTAAAGAATAGATAATGAAAGATACATAATTGTGTTGTAAGTGAAAGTTTTTAAATATACTTGGTTTTAAGTGTAAAAAATAATATACATATCTTACTCTTTTTAAAATTTTGTCAAATTTGTAAATTATCGTTAGTCCCTAAATGTAAATTTAAAAAGTTTAAAATCATAAAGAATTATTATAATTTTGGGTATTTTTGTCACTGTGCCAAGAGCTATTTCACCTCCAGTCAGCTGCTTATGATCTATAAGGCACAGATCCGACCTGTACTGGAGTACTGTTCCCATATTTGGAGTGCAGCACCTAAACATATCCTGAAGCTACTGGATTCTGTCCAAAAAAGGGCAATTCTTCTCGTCGGTGATGCCTCGCTTACAAACTCGCTCACTTGTCTGGAACACCGTAGAAAAGTTGGCGATTTGTCTCTATTTTATAGATATTTTCATGGGCGATGCTCTTCTGAAATATCAACAATAGTTCCTCCTTTGGCAGTCTCTTCGAGATTAACCCGTCAAGTTCAGTCTTCACACCCCTTCGTGGTCACTTTGGAGACCTGCAGAACATCACTTTCCAAAGACTCATTCATCCAACGAATTGCGAGGCTTTGGAACTCATTGCCTAGGGAGGTGTTCCCCGAGGCATACAACCTCCAGAAATTTAAGAAGAACACCAACTCCTACCTTCTTTCCCTTGGTTCCCACGATGTTCTCTGAACATTACAGGATATCCCTTTTCGTGGGAACCAGAACATAAAAAAAAAAAACTGTTACTCTAATAACATAAGATAAGACTTTAGTTTTGTGTTCAGTATTTGTCCAAGATGACATATTTTGGATAATCATAGTTTGTCCAAATAAAAATATCCGATGGATAAACATATATTAATTTACTGTCCCTTAATAAAATATCTGTTTTCGCCCAATGCTTCGATAAAAGCGTACTGTAACGATTTATTTCTTAACAAACTACTTAATTCATCACGACATCACGATTCGGATAAATTAAATGAGTTAAAATTATTAAAATAAACAATAATAAACTAAAATAAAAAGACTCATCTTTGTCGTTTCGTTGCCTCACACCCTGATGCTTGCCGTGGTGTAAAAAGCTGGGGAAATATTGAAAGAAAGAAAGAAAGTGGTAGGGATGTCTCTAACCTTAATGTTTTCGCTGTTAATACGAAAAGCTCAGACAGATTCGTTTGTCACCGTACTGATGGCGAGAATAAGTTTAACTAATACTCAAACCTAAACGGTGGGTGCAATTTTAGTAATTCGGCTTTACACCCGACGATTTTTGGTAAAATTGAATATCTTAGCACGACTAGGCTAAAATTATACTACTTCGATGAAGCTTACTATCTTACTCCGACGAAGCCTAATTACTACTTTGTATGTCTTTGACGACCTTAACAAAACTGAATATATTGTTGCTACGACCAAGCTGACAATATTACTACTGATCATTTCACACATGGCTGCCTGAGGCCCCGTTTGTCCCTCTTCGCGCGTGGTACACGTGTACTTTAAAAGAGAGCAGCAGCCGACAGGGGGCTTTTATTTTGAAATCCAAATTGCAACCAAAAAACAAATAAGATTAATTTTAAAATAATAATAGAGCAGATAATTTAAGCATGGACAGTGGTTCAGTTTTGGGATAATAGGACTTTTTATTAATATAATAATTGCCATATAGTAGCACTGTTACTTCTTAGTCATGAAGTAAGCTGACATTTATAAGCGCGATACGTAGCTATATGAATTCTAGAGTCTCCATTGTTTTTTAATAAGACTTAGTTTTGAGAGGGTCACCTTGTTTAAATATTACAAGAGTGACATAAACTTAGGAACATTCCCATTTGGAAAACATTTACGCTTTAATCAATTTTTTTAAGTAATTAATAAATGCATAAACAAATGTTTGTAGTACGTCTTGAGGTTTTCTTTATTGTAAAATAGATAATTTTTTGTTATTAAAAATCTCGTATAATCTTTTTAAATAAAAGCTATCGTGCGCTATCTAAAAATGAGCTTGAGACCCCATTTAGACTCTTATTTGTGCTTACCACATCTTTTTTTAAGTTCGACCAGCTTACAAAGTACATGCCTATTATACCCTGCTTTGAATGAAGACCTCGCCGAGCTTAATGATGACTTCAAGAAATGGAGAATGTGTCCAAGTCTGTCTAAAACAGAAGTCTGCTGTTTCCATCTATCGAGCTGGTAAGCACAGACTTATCAGCCTTATGAGTTACACTCTAAAACTATTCCTAAAGATCATACACCAGAGAATATTTAGAAAATGCGAACAAACCATCAGTGACTCACAGTTTGAGTTTAGACAAAGTATGGGTACTAGAGAAGCATTGGTTGCAACGCAAGTACTTGTGCAAAACTGTTACGACCAGAGAACGAATGTAATCATGTGTTTCATAGACTTCGAGAAGGCTTTTGACAGGGTACAACACCAAAAATTGTTGCAAATTCTAAGGCGGATTGATATTGACCAAAAGGACTAACACAGTTGAAATTTGTAGAGGAGTCCGCCAAGGATGTGTTCTCTCACCCTTGTTGTTTAATCTGTATTCCGAACATATTTTTCAGGAAGCACTTAAGGATGTTGAGATGGGCATCAAAGTTAACGAGGTGTGGATTAATAACATCCGATATGCGGACGATATCGTTCTAATCTCTAATAACATGCATGATCTTTAACACCTAGTCAACGTAATTGGAGAACACTGTAAAAGAATGGGCCTTGAAATAAACACGAAAAAAACAAAATACATGATAGTGACCCGTCAACCTAACACTTTTAGAAACTCCAGTCTAGCACACGGATGCAAGCCAATTGAGCGTGTAAACAAGTTCAAATATCTCGGAAAATGGCTTAATGAAGACTGGACATCCGATTTAGACATAAAATGTTACAAAGAACCAGCTCGAAGTGCGTTTGTGAAATTTAAGAGCGTTCTCACAAACGCAGACTTTGACTTGAACCTCAGAGTGAGATTTATAAAGTTTACATCTTGTCAGTACTTTTATATGGAATGGACCTTGAAAGCGACCACAATGAACAAACTGGAAGCCTTTGAAATGTGGATATATCGCAGAGTACTTAAAATTCCATAGACGGCACAAAAAACAAATGAGAACGTTCTTAGAAGGATGAAGAAAGACAGAGAACTACTAACGACAATAAAAAAAAGAAAAACAGCTTACCTAGGACACATAATACATACATACATACATAGAGTCACGCCTTTTTCCCATAGGGGTAAGCAGAAACCACTTCCTTCCACTTGCTACGGTTCGTACACACATCTTTTGCTTCCTCTACTTTCATCAGTGCTCTCATACATGCTCTTCGGTTGTTGGTACTCTTGACCTGGCCTTTCTTCAAAACAATGTTGATCTGATCGAGATATGTTCTCCGAGGTCGACCTCTACCGATTTGCCCATTCACACTCGCCTTATAAATTTGTTTCGTTAATCTTCCTTCATCCATCCTTTCTACGTGTCCAAACCATCTAAGCATTCCTTTATCTATCTTTGTGACCACATCTTCTTTTACACCACAGCGTTTTCTTATCTCACTATTCTTCACTTTATCCAACCGAGTCACTCTATACTTCTCAGACTACTCATCTCCGCAGTAATAATCCTATTTTCATGCTTCTTCTGCCAAACCCAACATTCACTACCATACATAAGTGTAGGAACCAACACACCTCTATGCACCGCCAGACGTGCCTTTTTTGACACTTTCTGGCTATTCATAAAGCTATGCAGTGCCCCATTCATTTGTTTTCCTGCCAACACCCTTCGCTCAATGTCACTGTCATACTTTCCATCTCTAGTAAATTTTGAACCCAAGTACACAGATTCATTAACCTTGTGTTACACAAAATACCAATTATTACAGCTAATTAAGGTACGAAGGTAAAAGATAAATAAAAAGAAAAAAGATGTCATGGTTACGCAATGTAAGACAATGGACCGGACTAAGAACGATAGATGACATTAAGAGACCGGAATAAAATGGAAAATGTGGTCGCAAACATTCAGTAATAGATACGCAAGAGAAAAAGAAGAAGCAAATGATACCCTGCAGGTGGAATTTAATGGCAGGATCCTTTTACAACAATAAAAACCCAAAATACTCAGGCGTGACACTCAATCGATCACTTACATTCAATCTTGAAAACGTGGCTGGTAAATGAAGAACGCGCAATAACATCATAGCCAAACTTGCTGAAACAATATGGCAAGCCACAGTGACAATACTTCGGACAGCAGCTCTGGCGTTGGTATACTCTGTCGTAGAATATTGCTGTCCTGTTTGGATCAACAGTGCACACACCACAAAAGTAGATATGCAGCTAAACCAAATAATAAGACTTTATGGGACTATACGGCCAACACCAACGCGCTGGCTCCCAGTTATCAGAGAGTATAGAAAAATCATGGCTAACGTAGACCTACCCATCCATACCAATATCCCATACCTAGCAGGACAATATAATCGGCTCAAATTAGGACATCCAACCATCCGATCAGCATTAGAATCGAATGAAAACTTTCATGTGACTAATAAATGGACTACTATATGGACCAAAACTACATTTAACTAGAAGATCCAACGCAGTGTTTTAAAGGATCTGCTAATTAAAAAAATTGTAGCGTCATCCGTATTCAAGATAAAGGGAGTTGAAGAAAAAAATGTATGAACATATAATACGATTTTGCCGAAACAACTTAAAACATTGTTATGAAATTTTATACGAATATGTTTTAGAAGCTGATACATCCCGTGAATTTGTTTTTATATATTACTCTCATAGAGTGCGCTAGTTACACGGCTCGCACCAAGTAGTATTGAACATAACTTTTTTAAGGTTGGATTTATTAATCAAAATTTTAAGTGAACTTCAATATCATTCAATTTTACACCAAAAAAGTACTCTTGGTAAAACTCGATACCGTGTACCGTTTTCGAAATATTTTGATTTGAAAATTGTGAAGTAATAACCGATGCTGGTATAAAGTAATGATGTTTCAAAAAAAGGTGACCCCGTCTCTAGGAAAGGTAGAAAACTGTAAAATATTTGGGGTTTGCTTTATAAAAAAATTTCGTAACGCCATCGGTATTCAAGATAAAGGGCGTTGAAGAAAAAAAATTTGGTTTTTACTTCATAATATTCTAATCAAAATATTCCGAAAGCGGTACACAGTATCGAGTTTTACCAAGAGTACCTTTTTGGTGTAAAATTGAATGATGTTTAAGATCACTTTAAATTTTGATTAATAAATCTAACCTTAAAAAAGTTATGTTCAATACTACTTGGTACAAGCCGTTTAACTAGCGCCCTCTATGAGAGTCAGATATAAAAAAAAATTCATGTGATGTATCAGCATCTAAAACATAAATTTTCATTACAACGTTTCCAGTAGTTTTGGCTAAATCGTAATAAATGTGTATACGTTTTTTTTCTTCGACGCCCTTTATCTTGAATACGGATGGCGTTACGAAAAGTTTTACTGAGCAAACCCCAATTATTTTTTAGTTTCTACCCATCCTAGAGACGGGGTCACCTTTTTTTGAAACCCCCTGTAGAAAGATTAGAACGAATTGTTTAGTTTTTCTATTGAGTATTGTAACTGAACGAACCCAAGACAAATTATCGTAACAATACTAAATTAACAAATAGGAAAATGATGGTTTTTTTATTACCGATAAAAATAACCCATTTGAGTAGTGGTAGCCTATACTAGAACCATCTCCCTTACGTGTATTTATCGTGAATAACAAAACTTATATTTTGTATGTAACCTAAGATTTGTTTACGTTTCAAACAATTAAATTTTGTGACTGCATCTACAGGTATTTTTATTCTTATCATTTGAATTAACGGTCGTCCTTGTATAATTGTTAAGGATCGTTTTTAGGCCGCATATTATGTGTTTTAATTTAAAACAATTGTGAATAGTCTCCACATAATCGAGGACTGGCTACGGAACAAAGCCAGTCTGGCTTCGGTAATCAACGCAGATATTGGAGAATTCACTTTAGAGGGGATATTAATGCAGTGGCGCAACAATTAATGCGATTTCAGATCGAATTAATTTTTACAGTTAACGAAATACTTTCTTCTTTTAAAATCACAACATTACGGGTTGGTAGGCAACAACAGTTTTGTATTTTTTTTTTTTCACTCCGTCTAGTCGGTAGCCAGCATTTTCAGTGCTGCATGGGTGTCGCACCTTTTTCATTTGATCAATATACAATTGTCTATCCCAGATCTTCCTCTGCCTCTTTTTCCTTTTATCTGACCCTGCAAGATCGTTTCCAGTATGCCTGGGTTTCTAATCCATCTACTTCTTCTCTGAGCAATGGAGACCATTGGATATTTTTTCCTCCATTCTTCTAAAGACTTCCTTCTGCATCTGCAACATCCGAAGATGGCACCACATTTCAAACATCTCTAGGTGCCCTTTTACACCAATTATCCTAAAACATTAAAAAATAAAATGACTATTAACCGACTTCAAAAAAGGAGGAGGTTTTCAATTCGACTGTTTTTTTTTATATTTGTTACCTCAGAACTTTTGACTGGGTAAATCGATTTTAATTATTCTTTTTTTATTTGAAAGCTGGTGCTTTCCGCGTGGTTTCATTTTAGTTTGGTCCAGTTCTGGTAGTGGCATCCATAAGAAAACATAAACCAACTTTAAAAAAGGAAAAGGTTTTCAATTCGACTATATTTTTTTTTATGTTTGTTACCTAAGAACTTCATAAGTATAAAATCAGACAGCCAAGCTGCTTTAAAAGCACTGAGCTCCAACAAGATAAATTATAAACTTGTATGGAATTGCATCAAATCCTTAGAGTACCTTGGTGCGAACAACAGGGTGAACCTACTGTGGGTAACCTGGGCACCAGGGGTTGCAGGGAAACAAAAAATCCGACACCCTTGCAAAACAGGGGGCTGAATCTGCGTTCACTGGACCAGAACCGGTTATTGGAGTGCCGCCAAAACAATTATTTCGGACTGGGCGGAGAGGAAAATACTCACGTACTGCTCCGATATACCAGGGTTAACTCACTCGAAAGCGTTTCTACCTAAACCCTCGAGAAACACAACTAAGCAGATCCTAGAATGGAGCAGAAATAACCTGCGTATTCTAACAGGACTGCTTACAGGACACTTTCGTCTAAGATACCACCTCAGAAAGATAGGTCTGAACAAACAAATGGACTGTCGGTTTTGCTGCGTGGAAGACGAATATACTAAGTTCATGCCCCGGCCTGGGAAGAATAAGGTTCAGCATATTTGGTGATACCAACCTAGATCCTACCGATTTAAAAAAAATCTCACCCTATACAACCATGAACTTTGTTAGAAGGGCTGGATTGTGCGGTGAACCATAACCTCTAGGGGTGAGCCACAATAGACCTAATAAGGATCGCGGTGGAGAGGCGACCACGCCCCTCTCACATGATACCTAACCAACCTAACCTACCTCAGAACTTTTGACTGAGTTAATCGATTTTAATTTTTTTTTTTATTTGAAAGCTGCTGCATTCAATGTGGTCCCATTTTAATTTGATCCAGTTCTGATTATGGCATCCATGAAAAAACCATATAAGTCTTTAAAGTCACCCCCAGCGGTAACATAACCTAATTATTTATAAATTTTTAAAGGATTATATTTTAATGATATAAAAGTACCAAAATTTTATAGGTTGCTACTAATTATTATTCTACAATATTTATCTTTGGCAAATACTGTTTAATTTATACAAAGTGGGACATAATTTTTATGACCATAGGGACCATAGGAAGGAACTCTCTTAATCATATGATTCCCCAGACACAGTACAAGAAATAAAATTCAACCGACTAAGATGGATCGGCCACGTACAGCGTAGTAACAACAAAAGGCTTATAAAGAACATATGGGAGGAAGCCTCAACAGGAAAGAGACCCCTGGTAAGATCTAAGTTGAGATTTAGAGACAACATCCGTAAAGACTTGCAAATAATGGGAATTGATAACTGGGAAAATGTTACCCTAGACCGCACTCGACGGAGAGAGGTGGTTTAAGCAGCCAAGACCCACCCAGGGTTGTAGTGCTACAGTGTTGTTGTTTGTTGTTATAGGGATTTGGTAGTACCATCTCTATTCTTTCCACTCTACAGTGAGTACTTACAGCGAGAATACAGTTGGCAGAGTGAACTTGGTATTGTAATAATTGTGAGTCAAGCTTTACCATACCAGCCATAGTGGTTTTTAAAATTATAAAAAAAAAATTAAAGAACGACTAAATGAAATTCTGAACCACGTATTTAAACATAAATAAATTTTAATTAATTTAGAGTTCAAATAATCCACCTTTTCTACGAAACAGTAACCAAATATGTCATAAAGGTTTATCCTCTTGTTTCTAAAGAAGGTTGTGAGTAAGATTTGCACAATAGTGGATTATTTTTTTCTCAATACAATGAGCTTTTATCGTTACTCATCAATTTGAAAGTTCATTAGTACAGGGATAAATTTGGCACTACAATGTTAACCAAAGGGTTGATATATTGACGATTTTTGATGGTAAAAGAGCCATAATAAGACTGTAAAATTACAACCTCATAAGTAATAGAACCAATTTTAATTCATTGTATCAAATTAATCAACGAGATATAAAATTATTGACACTTGACAAGAAATGCTCGTGTAAGATTTTGTATCAAATTTTGTTCAAAAAAATTCATGGTGCCATTTGGTCTTTGGACAATATCAATATCAGATTTTGTACGAGATATTGGTATTATTATTTGGTCTGTAGACAATATAAATAGAGGAAATTATTTGATAGTGGGGTCGACCATATTTTTGGTCATAAAACATCGAAATATAACCTTTTTAAATTTTATTTGACGACGAATTTATGAAAAATAAAATTATATTAAATAATCAATCAACTGGATCAATTATTTTTTTTTTAGTTTAAAATACCAAAAAACCAAAAATTGTTTATTACGCATTTTTAATTTTAACAATATTTAAATGTTATAATCTTAATTTTTTTAAAAAGCTATCAAAGAAAGCAAGCAAATTAAAAAAAGTTACTAAAAAGAAGAATGGATCAATTATTATTTTTTTGAAATGACTATTAACAACCATTTTTTTTTAAATTCATAAAAAAATTTATAATAATATAATTTTTGTTTTAATAGCATGGCTTTTTATATAGGTAATTTTAAATAAATACATCATAAGTTTTAAAAAAGGATGACATTAAAAGTTCACGAAAAACATTAGTATTTTCAAACTAAAAAAAAACAATTGATTCAGTCATCGTTTTTTTTATAAATAGACCAATTTAAATAAATATTAAAAAAGGTTTATTTTGCGGTTCTTTCTTTACAAATGTGGTAGACTCCATTTCCAAATAATAACCCAAATAAAAAAAAAATAATACCAAATATGTTTAAATAGTGACCGAATTTTTATTGGGAATTCACCCGTACCCACGTCCATGATCATGAAGTGCGGCAAACGGAAACCTGTGAGTATTGTCTCACATATGGGCTCCCTTCATTTGTTAACAACTGAACTACTAAGACTCATATCGGGATATCGATTATCATTTGTTTGCTTGTGGAGTGTTATTTACGCACCATCAATACGGACGAATACTTACTGGCATGACGGGGTTATTTTGTTTTATTTGTAACACACTGCTTGTACGGTGTTGCCAATCGTGTCGTTTTCTCACCTATTTTAGACCTTGAATCATTTATTTTATTGTTACAAATTTTGACTTAAAAAATATTATGACATAACTATTAAACTAAACACGTTAAATCTCTTGGGTTTTGAGAAAACCAAAAAACGGAGTAAAGTTGGGCACCAGAAATTAGTTTTATCATTTCTCCTAAAACTCTATTTTTCTTCTTAATCCACTTAACCAACCAAAACGGATACAACAAGAATATAACTGCAAACATTTACCCAGTAATACAAATTTAACAATCCTTAATTGTTAAACAGACAAACCAACAAACAGAATAAAATTGGAGTTACTTTTATTCTTTCTTTTAAAACTTTATTTCTTTTCTTTATCCACTTAAATAGCTTAAACGGTTGTAAAACTATAAAAAAAGAAAAAAACTGTAAACACATACTCATTGATAAAAATATAACAATATTTACCAGTCAGACAGGCAAACCAACAAACAGAATAAACATGGGCGCCAGG
The DNA here is from genome assembly GCA_950111635.1 of Agelastica alni. Lineage (NCBI taxonomy): Eukaryota > Metazoa > Arthropoda > Insecta > Coleoptera > Chrysomelidae > Agelastica > Agelastica alni. Next base: position 44,713,866 of record OX467711.1, on the reverse strand, counting down.
AATTTAATACAATTATAACAATCTTTAACAGACAAACAGGCAAACCAACAAACAAAATAAAATTGGGTATCGGAAATTAGTTTTATTATTTCTCCTAAAACTCTATTTTTCTTCTTAATCCACTTAACCAGCCAAAACGGATACAACAAGAATATAACTGCAAACATTTACCCAGTAATACAAATTTAACAATCCTTAATTGTTAAACAGACAAACCAAAAAACAGAATAAAATTGGAGTTACTTTTATTCTTTCTTTTAAAACTTTATTTCTTTTTTTTATCCACTTAACTAGCTTAAACGGTTGTAAAACTTAAAAAAAGAATAAAACTGTAAAAACATACTCATTGATAAAAATATAACAATATTTACCAGTCAGACAGGCAAACCAACAAATAGAATAAACATGGGGGCCAGGAATTAGTTTTATCCTTTTTTCTAAAAATCTATTTCTCTCCTTAATACACTAAACTAACCTACACGAAATCGGAACTTTAAAGGAAGAATAATACTAAAAATATTTACCCAGTAATACAAATTTAACAATCTTAAACAAACAAACAAAATGACATTGGGCTTCAGAAATTAGTTTGACCCTAAAACTTTTTTTTTATTCATAATTCACTTAACTGGCCAAAGCGGATTTAGAACATAAAAGAAAGAATAAAACTGCTAACATTTTCACAGTAACACAAATTTAACAATCTTTATTTGATGTACAGGCAAACCAACAAACAGAATAAAATTGGGCGCAAGAAATTGGTTATATCCTTTCTTCTTAAACTACGTTTCTTCTTAATCCACTTAACCAGCCAAAACTTGAAGTCAGAACTTGAAAGAAAGAATAAAACTGCAAACATTAACCCAGTAATACAAATTTAACAATTTTTAAGTGAGAAACAGGCACAACAACAGAATAAAATTGTGCGCTAGAAATTAGTTTTATCTTTTCTTCTAAAACTCTACTTCTTTTTGACGTGATAACGTCTTATAAATAGATGAACGCCGGCTACACGCACGAAAAAGCATGACTAATTGTCACGTTCTGCCTGAGCTGAGCGTATAAGCGAGAGCGCGAAACAAGCACAAGCGATAGGGAGGCACGATCGGCCTAAGTCTTCGGCTTGTGACGCATCTATCTCTCTTCCACTCCATAGGCAGATGCGTCCCAGTAGAAGTGAGACAGCGGTAGCACATTTAGGTAAATAAATATTTGAATAAACGAGTGCCAATAAATGTTAATTTATCGAAAAAATTGTAGTTTTCAATTAACTCCTTCTTTGTATTATACGAAATAATGATAATTCATTGATAATAATTCAATTTATTTTATAAAAGTATGCAATTTTGCATCAATGTTTTCTTATGACGTTATCACGTAAAATTATCGTCCGTAAACTGACTTTACAGATAACCAATTTTTTTTGCACCTTACTGGCCAAAACAAATTCAAAATTTTAAATAAAGAATAACACTGCAAATATTTACTCCGTAATACAAATATATCAATATTTAACAGACAAACAGGCAAACCAAGAAATAGAATGAAATTTGGCGTAAAAAATTAGTTTCATACTTTCTTCTAAAAATTTATTTCTTTCCTTTATCCTCTTATACATAAAAAATCTGGCATTGTGTGTTGTAATAATGGTATTTTAGCAAAGTTTATCTTTGTTATTATTTAGTAAACTTAAATTAAAGAACTTTGTGAAAATTAACTCAGAATTCGGTAATGGTGAGGAGGGATAAATAGTAATCAAAAACACAATTATAAAAAACGTTCTTTTACTTAAATTAAGTGTCACTGATAAAACGTCAAACAAAAACAAAACCAGGAGGCTTGACTTAAATCTTCAAAGAGCATTCTATTTGCGGCGAAACTGGGTGTCGTTCTGACTAAAACACTCACCTGGAACACCCACTTGAAAAAAACGATACATAAAGACATATTTTCTTTATGGACCTCAGAAGAGTATTCGGCAAGTCATGTGGCATACACCAACAGTTGTACTGGATTTATTAAACAATGATAAAATTAATGTCACGTATGGCTCAATAGTCTGTTGAACCAAACGGTTAAAAAAGAGAGCTAGAGCAAATATTGCTGACTCTCAGCGGCTGGCATGCCTGACCATTTATGTCCACCACACCAACGACAGCGATGAAATACCTGCCAAATATTCTTCCTCAAGATATTCTCATTGGAGAGGAAAGCCAGAATAATTTTCTACAGATTCCCATCTCTGAATAGAAAAATTTAAAAGGGTGACTTGGGGATTACTCCAGGATACTGAGTGAAACAAAAAACCACCAAATACTCGGGATGGTTCCTAACATTCTAGCCACAAGAATACACGTAAAAAAGTCTTTTAAATTTCTCTTTCCAAAGAAAAATAAGTGAGTAAAAAAACCAATCCACTTCTCAGAGACTAAATACATAATGTACACAGATGGCTCAAAAACCACAGATAGAGTTGGGTTAGGTGTTTTCAGCTGAAAATCGAAGATTAAAATATTAATCAGTTTTGATAGTTATGCTACAATCTTTTAGGCTAAAGTTCCGCTATAGAATTATGTGCACGAGAGCTGACTAATAGGCTCATTTGTAAACAAAAACCTAAGTGTCAGCAATGAGCTGCAACGAGATTAAATCTGCGTTCATAGAACCAGAACCAAGTGCTGCGAAGACATTATTGCGGAATGGGCAAAGAAAAAAAATACTTTCGCACTGTTTTAATCTACCAAGGTTGACACATTCAAAGGCTTTTTACCTAAACCCTCGAAAAAAAACACAACCAAGCATATCCACATTGTCGTCCAAGATACTACTTTGGAAGGATAGGTCTGAATCAACACATGGACTGTCAGTTTTGCTGCATGAAAAAAGCCCTTGCTTAAAAAGAATAAGGTTCATTAACCTAGAACCTACCAATTTTAGTAAAATCTTACCTTATACCTTATGAACTTCGCGAGAAGAATTGGATAATGCGGTGAGCTGTAACCTCTAAGAGTGAGCCACAATAGATCCATCAAAGGTCGCAGTGGAGTGGCGACCTTACCACGCCTCACTCTTATGATAGATAAACCTACAGATTTTCCCTTATATACACTTTGTGGACATGCCACATGAACCATTATAATTTCAAGACTTTTCAATTGGAGTAGACATTTGTAGCGAGAGTTTTCAGATTGTAAAACTTACTTTTAAATGAAGTATTTGTTATTCTAAACTTGTTAATGCTTAAAGCATTAATGGAACAACTTAACAACTTTGAATAAGACGCCTTTTTATACCTGGGAAACATTTAAGCATACAAACTGTTCCGACGACACATAGAACACCAAAATTGAGACAAAATATATTATGCGGTGATAAGTCATTTCGTAGCTCAGAAAATACTTACTGTAATAATTCATCGGTAATTTTGGCAACACAGTAAATGTTTTTAGAGAATATTAAAATAACATTGAATTTTAGATTCAACTGCTTGATGGTGGATTTTGATTTTCTCTCTTAGATTAACAACAATTCCTTTCCCGATTCTTTAGTCTTGGCACTAAGGAGTTTAAACATGGCAAAATTTGTAAAATTAACTTTATGGCGTCAGATAATCAGCCTTTACACGAAAGTAGGATATTATCTTGTAGTAAATAATGTGCGTTCTTAATCCTGCCGATTTAAATTTTCCCTGTTTAGCAGATTTAATAAATCAAATAAGCCAATCTTTGGAACCAGTTCTCCTCATTAAAGTGTGTCGCAAGCTCATGTTTTTTTTTTCAAGGTGTTTTATTTAATTGTCCAATTGAAACAAAATTATTATTTTTTTGAAGTGAAAACTTCTTTAGCCGCCTTGGGCACTTTTTGATAGGGGAAAATCTTACGAGTTCGCGTCACCGACATCCTGAAGTATTGTGCAACAATAGTGTTTTTGTTTAATTATTATTTAAATTGTTTAATTGTAGAATAATTGTGCAGTACAATAGTGAGTACTAAATAAATATACTAATATTTTTCAGATAAAAAATAGTTAACAGAAATTTTTTTTAAATCCTTGTATTTATTTTGGCGTTTGAAAATGTTGTATTATTTATTTTTTAATATTAAACCTCTGCAATGCATCACGCAATTAGTATTTTACAGTGGCTTGGACGTTTACAGTGGTAAAACAGATTTCTAGTTGTTCAATTATATTTTTATCGTGGATTTTGAAATAAATTTTTTTATAAAATCTAATAATAATTCAAGATTAATTTGTTAAAGTTTAGAATATGGTTATTAATGCAAAATTATAGTTTATTACCTTATATCATTAAAATCTTTAGTTTAAAATGATAAAAGCGGCTCCGACTTTCATTTCATTAAGTATTTTATTTTATTTTAAAACTTAATATTTCGAAATCATTATTTATTAATTTAAATTGTCAAAAATAAAATATGTGATTTGCTATTTTTTGCAAAATGATTATCTATAATTTTATATCATTCGATTTTACTATTAGAAATATACGAAAAAATATTGTGTTTTCACTTCTATCGGCAGTCTCTACAACCGCCTTTTTTTTTAAAACTAACAAACAACAGTGCATCAAAAATTTTTTTTTGCACAGACCAGTTTTGTTTATCATTGTCAACCCATACGCGTCCACTGCTGGACATAGGTCTTCCTCAGTCTTTTCCATCTGTCCCTATTCGGTGCGTCCTGCATCCAATTGCTACTAACACGTTTCAGGTCGTCAGTCCATCTGGTAGGTGGGCGGCCTCTACTGCGGAACGCTTCTTGCCTTGGCCTCCACTCGACGATACGTCTTGCCCATCGGTTGTCAGATAATCTGGCAACGTGTCCTGCCCAGTTCCATTTTAAAATAGCAATTCTTTCTATAGCGTCGATTGTCCCTGTTCTATGACATATTTCTTCGTTTGAGATCCGGTCTCTAAAAGAGACGGCCAACATCCGGCGCTCCATAGCCCTCTGTGTTACTCGTATTTTGTCTACGACCTTTCTTGTAAGTGTCAATGTTTTCGCGCCATAAGTAAGAACGGGAAGCACACATTGATTAAAGGTTTTTCTTTTGAGGCATACTGGCAAGTGCGACTTAAATATGTTATTTAATTTTCCAAAGGCTGCCCAGGTTAATCCCCCCTTCGACGGGGGAGCTCGCATGTTCGGTTATGCCTGCCTAGTCTAATTTCGTGTCCCAAATATTTATATGACACAGTCTACTCAATATCCTATCCATCGATAGAAACATTACGGTTTTGCACCAGGTTCGTCATTATTTGTATCTTGTTGATTCTCAGTCCGACCTCGAAGGAAGCGTGATTGAGTTTTTCCAACATTGCTATTGCATCATCCATACGATCGGCTATGAGGACGATGTCGTCTGCAAATCTTAAATGACCAAGCTTCTCTCCATTTATGTTGATACCATGTTCGTATAGGTCTGCCCTCTTACAAGTATGTTGTGTCGTAAATAACTTTGGAGAGAATTTGTTTGTTTCTTGTTCGAATAATCTTACACTAGCTGTGGCATTTTGGTAGATATGTTTAATTAAGTTGATGTAGCGATGGTCTGTTCGACACTCAGTCAATGCTGCTAGCATTTTCTGTTGATCGATAGTATCGAAGGCTTTTTCATAATCTACGAATATCAGTGCATTTGTTATACTCTGTAGTTCTCTATCAAATTCTTTATCACTAGTAGATGGTCGTTGGTAACATACTTCGATCTGAATCCAGCTTGATCTTTGGGCCGATAGAAGTCAAACCTAGCCTCCAGTCTCTTTGTAATAATTTTTGTGAAGAGCTTGTATATCTGTGACAGTAAACTAATAGGGCGGTAGTTTGTCAGGTCTGTTATATCTCCCTTCTTGTGTTATAAAACAATTACTGCATTGTTCCAATGCGATGGGGTGGTTCCTTGGTAAATACACTCGGTGAAAAGTCTGGCCAAAGTCTGGATGATTTGTTAGCACTAAACTAATTAAAAGTTGAGACTATCGTAACGAACGACGAAGGTAACCTTATTATAAGTGAATCCGAAGTGATAGAGACCTGGAGATACTTTGACATGTTATCGAATGTGCATGCAGATAAAGTTAGGCGTTAATATACATTACTTACGGCCGAAGCCCTAGTGGAAGAACCTACAAAGGACAAAGTATTACGAACCATACATAAACTAAAAATTAACAAAGCTTTAGGAAACGACACTATATTGGTAAAATACCTAAAAAATAAAAAAGAAACTTTAATACTTGCTACTCAATGCCACTCAATGCAGACATCTGCTTAACAGATGGTTTCAAGACAAGCACCCGGCGTACGACAGACTAGGTTAGGTTAGGTTAGGTATCATGTGAGTGGGGCATAGGCCGCTCCTTCACTGCGACTTTTAGTAGGTCTATTGTGGCTCACCCCTAGAGGTTACAGTTCACCGCACAATCTAGCCCTTTTTACGAAGTTATTGGCTGTATGGGGCGAGATTTTCTTGAAATCGGTAGGCTCTAGGTTGGTATAACCAAATATGTTGAACCTTATTTTTTCCAGACCGGGGCATGAACGTTCAGCAGTTTTGTCTTCCACGCAGCAAAACCGACCGTCCTTTTGTTGATTTAGACCTATCCTTTCGAGGTGGAATCTTAGACGACAGTGTCCTGTTAGCAGTTTCGTTAGAATTCGCAGGTCATTCCTGCTCCATTATAGGATCTGTTTAGTTGTGTTTATCGAGGTACTACAAGTGCCACCAAAAGTTATGAGGGGGCTATTCTGGCCCAATTGTGGATAGAATAAATTTTAGTAGTTCATTCATTAAATTTGTTTTAGTTACCTACCTACTAAAACAGCGTTTCTCAAACTGTGGGGCGCGCCCCCTAAGGGGGGCGCGTTTACATGATTGGGGGGGGGCGCAGTACAGATTAAAAATAAAATGGTAATGATAAAATGCTACAGATAGATTTTTAAAAAATCTTTATTGAAATTTTACTTACTTAATGATGACAAAGAAAAATTCTAAGGACTAATGGCTAACATGAGCTTGTTTTAAGGCGCACAACTTCTCTAAATTTGGTTCTATGTTAGAGATGGCCACACTGAGTTCATTTTCTACTTGAAGTTTATTTCTGTATTTAGATTTCACGACAGCAAGTGCAGAAAATCCAGTTTCACAAAGGTAGGACGTTGGAAAAGGCAACAGAATTCTAAGCGCTTTGGCTTTTATAACGGAGTAGTCGTTCGGAAGTTCAGTCCAGAAGTTTGTTAAAGATTTGTTAACAAAGTTTGATTTTTGTAAGAGATTTGTTGAAATATCTATCAGTTGTTCTTCTTCTTGCAGTGATAGTCCGACAGGTCTATTTTCGAATGGATTTAAAACCCAGCTCCAGTCTGACAACTTGATATCTTTCTCTGCAAAGAAGTATCGCTTGAAATTCTCAGTTCAGTTTTCTAAATGGCTTCCTATGGTTTTTAGCATCACAGATTTATGAATATCTTCCAATGGGGAATCTTGCACAAAATCGCAAAATGTGGGAAACATTTCCAAACTGTTTTCTTTCAATTTGTTATGCCATAACTGCAATTTCTTACAAAAAGCATCAATCTTTTGACTTAAATCAAATATATTTACGTCTTTTCCTTGCAGCTGAAGATTAAGTATATTAAGTTTTTCAAAAATATCTACTAAATAAGAAAGCTTCAGTAAAAATAATTTGTCGAAAAAATCTGTTGAATGCTTGTGACCTTCCTCGCTTAAAAATATCGCTATTTCCCTTCTTAATTCAAAGACACGCTTAACCGTCTTACCGCGTGACAACCATCTGGATGAGGAATAAAACAACAAAGATTGATGCTCAGCTCCCATATCTTCACACAGAACAGAGAACATCCTTGTTTTTAGTGGTCTGGTTTTTATAAAGTTAACAACTTCAATAACTACTGTCAAAATCATGTTTAGTCCAGGGCTTAGCTTAGATTTTGATGCTAACGCTTCTCGATGTATCATGCAGTGCATCCAGATAATTTCTGAGGATTCCTTTTTTACTAGCGCTTGTAAACTGTTGTATTTACCAGACATGGCTTGAGCTCCATCGGTGCAAATCGCAACACAATTTTTCCATTGCAAATTCATTTTAGTAATAGAATCATTTGTAATCTTGAACAACTCGGTGGCTGTAGTTCTTCCTTCAATCTGTTTACAAAACAATAAATCTTCACATATTTTAGAACATTGACAGAATCTAATGTAGCAAATCAAATGGGAATCATTACTAGAGTCAGTTGCTTCGTCAAGTTGTATAGCAAACAAGTTTCCAGTAAGCTCAGATTCAAGCTGCTGCTGCATATCAACTGATATATCGTTAATTCGTCGACAGATTGTATCATTTGACATAGGAATATTGTTAAGTTGTGAAGTAAAATTTTCACCAAACATTATTTCTACAATGTCTTTGCAAGCGGGTAAAATAAGTTGCTCTGCAATAGTGTGCGGTTTTTTGCATTTAGCTACTTTGTATGCCACTTTATATGATGCCAAGAGAGCCTTCTCATTTACTGCCAGTACTCTATGGAAGCTGGATTTTTGTTTTTTAAACAATCTGAGTTTCTCCACAAAAAAATCTCGCGGTTTATTGACATATTCTCTGTGCAGCGTTTCTAGATGCCTCTGTAATTTATTTGGTTTCATGCTATCTGCAGCCAATACTTTTAAACAGATAACGCATTGTGGTTTTTCTTCGCCACCTACTTCAAGGCTAGTAAAGCCCAAATTTAGGTATGATGGGTCATATTTTCTTGTTTTAGATTTCGGACGATTTCCACCTGAACCTGTCGATGTACAAGCCCCGTCATCCTCAAGTTTTCGTTTTAAAAATTTATCCATACTACATCTACTTATACACTCACACTTCACAATAATACTTGCTTAGTGTTAAAACACCTTCACTGAGAGACTGAGAATACCGTATGTGCGCTTCTGTATTTATAGTCGCGTTCAGACAGTTCGAGAAAGATCAGGAAGCTTGAATACGTGGCACGAACGCCGCGAACTTTCCGACAGCATCTTTGGCGCTCTCGACGAGACAATGTTGCCTATTTTAGTCCAAATTCCTAGGTCTACGGATTGGGGGACGCAACATTTTTTAAATTAAAACAGGGGGGCGTAAATAACAAAAGTTTGAGAACCACTGTACTAAAACAAAATATTCAAATAGTTCAAATGTCAGATGTTTTGTGTACCTATTAGTAATTCTATTCATGTACTATTGGTAGTTGTTTCAATTATTGACCTATACTATACAAATGTTATTTGTTCTTAGTATAAATAAATTATCTATCTCGGATCCATTTGTAATTATATCGCATTATAATAAATATTTTACAATCCGTCCGTAAACTTCTGATTTGTTTTGACTATACTGCGACTTATTTTATTGAGTTTAAAGATTGTTTTATTGAATTTAGAGATTATCTCGCTCATTATTCTAAATAAGTAAGCAACCTTCAACGACGGCCCATTCATACGTAAATAACGAGAAGAACAAATAGTCAAAAACAACAGTAACAGTCTCTATGTTTTAACGTTTCTTTCCCACATACCTTATAGAGATCCGAATTTTTTTCCTGACCCTTGGAGGAATTTACCATTCCTGCTATAGTTTGAATCGAAACGTTCGCTGTGTTTGTATACATTTAGATACACTCACATACAAATGCAAAATGTGCGGATTGGTCTATAACTGTTGTTGGTTAATTATTTTGAAAATCCAATATATTTAGTGTCTACTTAATAAAATGAAAAAGAATATATTAAAACTCTTGGATTATTAAATAATAATCGTGGCAATGTCTCAGCGTTCGATGTAAAAGGTAAAAGCGGCTGTCAGTCGTGATCAAAATAATTTTAAAACCTATCTTTTCGTATACAAATATAAACAAATTTTGTACTCAATGTGGTACTTCGTATACAAATATAAACAAATTTTGTACTCAATGTGGTACTGCTTCTTCTGTAAATGCCTATTCGTTCCGAATATTGGCGATCATCCTGGCTATGATGACTTTGTTCACGGCTGCTTAAAAGTAGTAGTTTTCGAGAACCATGTTCTTAATCATTTAAGCCATGATATTCTCCTTCTTCCTGGTGGTCTTTTGCCATAGAAATTCACTTAAAGAACGAACTTTAAAAGGTAATATTTGCTTTTCCTTATAATATGTCCGAGGTACTCAAGCTTTCTTTTCTTGATGGTGTTCATTACTTCCAAGTCTTTCTTCATTCTCTCCATCACTGGCTTATTGGTCACTTTGTCCACCCATGATAATCTCAGGATTCTCCTGTAAAACTAAATTTCGAAAGCTCCGAGTCTTCTTGGTGTTACCTCGGTTAATGTCCATGACTCCATTTCATAGAAAAGAATCGAGAAAATATAGCATCGGAGGAGTCTGATTTGGATGTCGATACTGAGATTGTGACTTTTAAACAGTTTAGAGATTTCGTTGAAGGCGGTACTTGCTTTCTCTATTCTACATCCGATCTCCTATGAGTGGTCCCAATTATCATTGATTATGGTTCCCAGATAGGTGAACTGTGTTACGCTGTCTATTGGTGTGTTGTTGATCGTTAAGCCGTATCTTTCACCAGTTTCTCTACTGATTACCATAAATTTGTTTATACTTATGTTAATTTCTAATCCATAGTTACTGCTGACGTCTTTTACTTTGTTCATTAGTTCTTGTCAGTTGGTCATGTTGTCAGTGAAAACCACAGTATCATCTGCGTACCGAATGTTGTTCATTCGTTCTCCATTCAGCAAAATTCCCATGTCAATGTTCTCAAGGGCCTCTTTAAAGATTTCCCCCGAGTAGAGATTAAATATGAGTGGTGACAGGATACAGCCCTGCCTAACTCCTCGAAGAATGTTTACTGGGTTGGTTTGCTCTTCCATATTAATTTAACTAGTAACTGATTGATTCCAGTAAAGGTTTCGGATGATCCTTAGATATTTATTTATTTCTAGGGCATGAGTTCTATGTTAATAAAAGCTTTCGTTTTTTTTATTTTAATTTTAAAACTCTTACTAAGCTCTTAAATAGAACAAATAGGTAAAGTAATATGTGAATGATTTGTATTTTTTTTTTCGTCCAAACTGCTTCATAGAGAAAGTATTTTGGGTGGGTGCTTTGTTCTGATAAAGTAATCGGGTAGACGTCGTAGTCTTTTCAAAACTGTCAAATAGTAAGTTTAATTGACATTCAACCTTTAAGGCACCACCATTCCAACTGATCGAAGTGAGTTATGTCGAAGAAATGATGAGGAACGCCTTTATTTTTGATTTTCTCATCCTATTTGTTCTTATTTTTGGTAACGATGTTAATGTTTAATGCATAGACTGCCACTTGGTTTTTTGATCATACTGGAATTATTCAAGTTTTATGTTAACTGATCATATTTTTAGGTAAATTCAGATGAGTTTTTAACCCTTTAAAAATATCTGAGAATCCCACCGATTATCTTCATCCCCAGCCATTGATGATTCGTTGCCTTTTAAAAACTTGTCTTCTGTCTTTGCCTCTTGTCTTAAATGAGATCAGTTTTCACCAAAAGCTGACTTTTCATAATGAATAATATAATTAGTTAAAGTAAATTACATTTGGTGACCGTATAGCTGCTTATGATTTTCAATTAATAATTTTTATTGTTTCGAGATAAATTACAAAAAAAATTTAATTAGTTTTTCATTACAGCCAATAGATTTTTAGTAAATATAATAAATGTTCTTCATTAACTAGCGAGCCAAATCAATTTATACTTGGCAAATATTTTTTAATAGTCAGTTTACTATAAATTTTCGTTTCCTTAACATTCGAAGATCAAATTATTAGGACCTCACAGTTGTTTTAATTTTAAAATGGTAATTTATGGTACAAGTACAGGTTAGGTTAGTAAAGGAGTCAATATGTAGCAGAATATGCGCTTTTGATCTTTGTTCGTATAGCCCATTTTTATTTCTCTCACTGTCACCTCGACATCGTGCTTCTTAGCTTGAGTGGTGTAATAGCAGATCAAATTGGGAAAGTGAATGAAATCATCATCAATTGAGTATCTTCGCACACGAACAAAACCTAGTAATTATGAATACATTCTTTACACTGCCGAAACAGACACTGTATTCCTGGAGATCACCTCAAGATTCTTGTAAACATATTGTCAGTAACGAAGACAGGAAAGAAAATTGTCATATGACTTGAGTTAATTGAACCCATGATAAGACAACAAGCAGAAGCAAGACTCAATGACGACCTTACAGCATCACCGGATTTCTCGACTGTTGAAGAAGAAATTAAAAAACTAACACCAGAGTGAAAAATGGTAAGGATAATCTATTGAGATATGATAGAACCAAGAAGAAATCGTAAATGACGAAAAAAATACTTAAACCAATGGCAGAAAGACGACTTGCTCAGAATAATCGTGATAAGTATAAGAACATCCAGAAAACAATTCAGACAAAAATGAGAGAAGTCAAGGAAAATAAATTAAAAAAGAAATGCGACGAAATAAAAGCATTTCAAGAGAAATTTGACAGTTTTAAGGTTCATAGGAAAGTAAGAGAAATGACAATAAAATATAAAACAAATACAGTAAATAGACTGGTAGATCAGGGAGTCTTCATTGTTGATAAGGAAGAAGTTAAAGATACTTGGAGGGGCTACGTTGAGCAGCTTTTTCACGATGACCGTCCAGAGGCACCGCAAATGGATTTTCAAACGGGTCCGAGCATCATTGAAGAAGAGGTAAGAGCAGCCATAATAGCAATGAAAGATGGCAAATCACCAGCACCAGATAACATAGAGGCAGAATTCCTAAAGCTACTCGATTGGGACAGCGGAAAATGGCTGACTTTGATTTTTAATCAAATCTATGACTCTGGTGATATTCCCTCCCAATAGCTTAAAGCCGAGTTTATCACATTGCCCAAGAAACTAGGAGCTAAATCATGTGAATTTGCAGAAAAATAAGCCTAATGAGCTACATACTGAAACTGTTTCTAAAAAATACATAGAATATATAGACTGTGTGAGAAACATATAACACCAACTTAGTTCAGGTTTAGAAAAGCGCTGGGTTCACGTGAAGCCCTGTTTAGCAATCTGGTATTTTTTCAGAGGTGTAGAGATACGAATGTTAACATATACGCTTGTTTTACCGACTGTCAAAAGGCGTTCGATAGAGTACAACATCAGAAAATGATAGACGTCTTGAAAAATATAGGATTGGATAATAAAGATTTAAAAATAATTACAAACCTATATTGGAATCAGTCTGCTTTGGTGAGGTTGGGGCAAGAAAATACAGATGACGTCAGGATCCTACGAGGTGTAAGACATACTGCATACTGCATACTGTCTCCATTAATTTTTAACTTGTATGCCGAGCAAATGTTTGGGGAGGCTCTGAAAGATGCTATTGAATGAGTGAGTAAATACACGTATCTTGGCACCAATATCAATGACCAATGGGACCACGCGCAAGAGATAAAGATCCGTATTGAGAAAACCAGAGCAGTGTTTGGAAATATGAGCAAAATATTTAAGAACCACGACTTGACGTTAGCAACAAAGGTAAGATTTCTGCGCTGCTATATGTTTTCAGTCCTTTTGTACGGGGTGGAGTCGTGGACACTTACTAAGGCAACAAGCAAAAGTGGAGGTGTGGCTCTATCGTCGGATACTGAGGGTGTCGTGGACAGACCGTGTTAATAATGAGACGGTTTTACAGAGAATGAATAAACAGAAAGAAATTATAAACACCATCAAAATACGAAAACTTCAATACCTCGGTCGTGTGATGAGAAACACAGATAGATATAGATAACTTCAAAATATCTTACAGGGCAAAGTGGATAAAAAGAGCTGTAGGAAGAAGAAGAATCTCTTGGTTAAAGAACCTGGTTTGCAGTGACCCCTACACAATTGTTCAGAGCTACAGTTAATAAATTGTTGATAGCTAATATGGTTGCCAACATCCGGAACGGATAGGAACTGCTAGAAGAAGAAGAATAGAGTCATCTGGTTTTAATTCTGTCCTTCTGTCTTGGTTGCAGAAAAGTATTTATCGACAGAAATTTAAATGCCAATGATTACATACGAAATAATTCAACCCCTTTTCCAACAAGAGAAGTCACGTCTTCTTTCAGCAAGGGTTACTAAAAATTCTTACAGGAAAGGAATTCTTACGAGAAAGGAACGTGACACTTATCCAAGGACTGGGTAATTTATCTCCTGTAACCTTCGTTATAGAATTTAAGATGCGTAGAATGACATTTTTCAGGTTAATTTAAATCATTTAATTTTAAGCAAGCCTTAAAAAGTTATCGAATGTACTAGTTATTCAATAAATTTATTATTTTTTAATATTTTAGTATGAAAATGTATACATTTTTGTCACGCTTATATTAGTTTCACCTGTATTTTGTTTGTTTGCTTGTATGTATGTTTGTAACTGACTCTTGGGCCTCGAATTTGCCCTACTTTAAGCGATCAGATTTAATTTAAACTTTGCATACTTGTCAAAGACCGACGACAATGCAATAATTCGTTTAAAATATCCGATTATCCTGATTAGTTTCGCCAGGATTCATAAATTTCTTCAGGGATCCTTTGCATGAGAGTAACAGAGATAGGACTAGTGCGTGAACTACGCATGCGTGCAGAACAAATATTAACACAGTTCATCGCATCGGTGGTTCAGTGGTAGAATGCTCGCCTGCCACGCGGGCGGCCCGGTTTCGATTTCCGGCCGATGCATTCTTTTTGTGCTCTTACCATTTAATATATAATTTTTTTTAAATTATATTAAGGTATTCGCGAACTACATCATAATATTGTTTGGCATATCAAAACGGAGACAGGTACTTTGTATGACATTTTTAAACTAACTCTGCATTTCGGAATGAAAGCATCCCTCGCTTTTAGAACAGTGACATTAATTTTCTCGTCAGTAATTTTATTCTTATGTTAGGAATTATTTTTTACTTTTTTGTTTGTTTTTTTTACTATAATTTATTTAATTTAATGAAACACGCAATTTGTAATAATTTTATTTAAACTGATTAACACTTAAAATAAGTATATACATAAATGGGAAGGGAACAAGAAAAACGTAAAAAGTTTTAATGAATATATAATTCTTTGTATATTGAACCAACAAGCGCATCTGGGTGAGTCGATATTTCCTGTTCTCTGTCTTCAGAAAGAGTTGCGTCCATCGTCGTTGGGTCTTTGACCATCACCTTGTGTTTTGTAAAACCGAAGCGACGAGTATCGGGCACGGGATTATAGACCAGTACTCCTACAAATTGTTTTTTTTTTCACTTATAGCATAAAAGTTAAGATGAGAGAGGCCATTTATATGTACGAGAATGATAATGGACTGTATATCTGAAAGTAAAACTAAGTAAGTAAAATTAAATTTTTGATATATATTGACAAGATAACAATGGAGTCCCAGATTTCCGAGGTGAATTTTGGAAAAACGATACAAAATACATCGATTGATAGAAATAACTTAAAATAAGTTTTTTTGCTAGGATTAAAATATCAAATTTAGTATTCGAATATCGGCCTTCACGGGTGATAAACATAGTTAGACGTTCGTGGAAGAAGCAAATCTGGAGAAATTTTGGCGATTTTCACCGCAATTGTTTCACTGAGATCTTCAAGGGTTCGAGGACGATGTTTATAAACCTCAGCCTTAAGATACCTTCACAGGAAAGAGTTGTTGTAAGGACCTAGATCAGGAGAGCAAGCGGCATGAAACATCTTCCTGTAAAGAGATGATGCTACTGGAGAATATTTCCTCCAGTAAAGTACGAGAATGTCGACCGTATGGGCTGTTCCCGGAACCAAAACTGTTTTGTGTCATGTTCCTCTTCGTATTTTTTTATTTTACAGCGTAACAGTATCCAACATCTCACAGTATCAGTTGGAATTCACAGTAACGGTAACGCCACCTTCTTTAAAAAACAAAAACCTACGACGGCTGCAGAGGACTCAGTGCACCTAACGATGACTGTTGGGTTTTGAAGAGGTAGTTACAATTACGGAGTGTTTTCAACAGACTTATAACTTAAATGTTGCTAATTTACCGTGCTATAAATGCACTTCGCCGCTTCTACAGACAATACGGGTGGAAGGAACATTTGTAATGATCTAATTGCAACAATCACTACGTGTTCCTTAGTCTGTTGGACTCCTGATCAGACATTAGCTTGTAGGTATGGGTGAAATTTAAGGTCACTACGTAAAATTCGCCTCGTATTTTAATCTGACATCCCGGGAGCAGTGGGGTTTTTGAGCACAAGATCCTGGATATCGCTATACAGAGGCTCCAGCTGCTGTAGCTCTAGTTCTCACACATTTTCATTCGGATTTAAACTGATGCGTGTCCTAAAGGCTCTCTGCGTCGCAATATCTGACTAGTAGTTTTTGAAAAAAGCTTCCTCAATGAAACGATGATGAACACTGTACCAAGGCATAGTAACGACTAGTTTATGTTACCTAACGTGACCCAACACGTTCTTGTACCCACTCAGGGGGCACTTCACTGATTTTATGAAATCTGGGACTCCATTACGCCGTACCGTGTACTTAATTTTTGTGTTTTTCCAAATTTTATTGGAAAAATATAATAGATAGTTTGATTAAATATAACTTAATTTTATTTTCTAACTCTACATTTATCCAAATATCAACAAACTTAAATAACTACTTTTCAATTTCACTAATGTGTAACTCAACAAAACTTTTGGAGCATTGCCCGAAAAACCGTCTTACTGACTTTCTTGAAAGAAACAATGTAATAACTAACAGACAATTTGGATTCATCAACAAAAGTAACACAGAGTTGGCTGTACTGGATTTATTCAAAAGTACAACGATGGCCTTGGACAATTCAGAAAAATGTTTAGATATATTTTTCTCGATTTGGCCAGGGTTTTTAACACTGTTTTACATAAAAAAAATTTGGCAAGCGTACGGAATTCGTGGTTCAACATTAAAAATATTGAAAAATTACCCGACACACAGAGTTCAATCTGTAGTAAGCCACGTAAAATATCCCTAGGTGTGCCTCATGGTACAGTGTTAGGACCGATACTTTTCCTAACATGCATCAACATTATAAGTAGTACCAACAATTTTAAAGAACATCTTTTTTGTATGCCAATGATACAGCAATAGTTTAAAGAGGAAACACATGGCAAAAGGTTTAAAAGATGCAGAAGATGGATTAAAAAATATAAAGATGTGGCTGCACGATAATCTTCTTAACCTTTATGTAAGTGAAACAAAAAATTCACCATATTAAACAGTGACCAATCAGATAAAAAAAACAAACGGCACTGGTGACATGTGTAATTGTCCAAAAATTGAAAAAATTAAATATCTAGTGGTATATTTGAGAAAAGCGTGTCGTCATATATGTCATTATTGTCAAAAATTAATTTCAAACTAGGAATTTGAATTTCTGTTATCTGTTGATGCTTTGCAGATTACGTTTTTTCCTTCACCTTCACGGAATCAATATCTGACAAGCTGATTTAAATTTGACAGAGGTTTGTTTGGAATCACTTTTTGACAAGAATGACCTTTGTAACGTCATCACGTTCCTCGTCTATTTTAACTAAGAAACCGCTATTACTTACATAAAATTTCCTTGAATCGGTTCTTAGATACTGCATCATAATATGGGGAGGCATGTTTGCAAATGTACTAAGCAGCGTTCAAATGACACATAACACAATCATAAACATTATATACAAAAAATTTAAAGTACCTAGTACACAAAAACTTTATAGCGTATTTCACTTATAAACGATGGTTTCGGATTATCGGTAGAAACTCGATAACCAGTATTCAACTGTACATTTAAGAAGTACGAAAGTAAATTACCCTAATATTTTTAAAAAATTTCGTAATCAACGAATTTTATTTTATATGGGACTTCTTGTTTGGAAATTAAGGGTCAATAGGGTTTAAGTTTAAAAATGAGAACAACCGAAAGGTTTTGTGTGAAAAAGCTAGAGTCTTGCACAGAAGAATTGAATTTTTCAGTTATTATACTCACTGTAAACAATAATGCTCTTTATTTGTTTATATGGATGAAACTTGGATTTTTTCTAAAAGTGGAACACAAAGAATTTGGCAGGACGATAACATAAAGTCTATAAAACACATCGACGGTGAAGGAAAAAGACACATTATTGTGCATGCAGATGAAAAGCATGGTTTTGTTGATGGGGCAGATCTTTTATTTTTGTCAAAATCAAAAACAGCCGATTATCATGACAATATGGATACAGAGATGTTTGTAAAATTGTTAAAAGAGAAACTATTACCATCGTTACATGAACTATGTTTCATTGTATTAGATAATGCTCCGTAACATTCGGAAATTTCAAATAGGCAACCAACAAACTTCTGGACAGTACAAAAAATAAAAAAATCGTTAATGAAAATATTTTATTTCCACAGTAATGCTTCAAGCCGGAATTATTATCGATAGCTAAAAGGCATGAAAGAGACAAAATTTACAAAGTGGATCAAATTATACTCAGTTATGGACATCGTGTGCTAAGACTTCCGCATTATCATTGCCAATTTAATTCCATTAAGTATATTTGGCAGTATGCAAAACTTATTACGAAAATCACATTGGATCTAATGGTAACAGTGACAGGGCTGTTTTGAAAACCTGGCAACGAGCACTTAATACTGCCACTCCTGAAATTTTGGAAAAATGTTTTACAAAGTGTAAAAATTTAGTAGAAAAACGATGGGTTTTTGAAAACCGCATCGAAACATTTAATCCTTTCATCAATCACAATCCAAATGAGGATAGGGACGACAGTGATGACCATAAATATGATGCTTAATAATACCGTAAGTATGATTAAACATACTTATTATATTTGTACAATAATTCATTTTTGTTGCTTTACCTTTTAACATAATTATTTCTAACCAAAAAACTCATCGAGAGCTATATCAACGATTTCTGTTCACAATAGAGGAATAGAGCAAAATATAAAAATAAAACGTCTCACCAAAAGCATAATATTAAACAAAGATTTTCGGGTTTAAATCTTAGGGAAATTTACCAATGTACATCTCAACACAGTGCGCCCGTTAAGTCGATGCCTCTGTGACTAATCCGATATTGTCGTATATTGGTGAAATAAGCTATATTATTAAGCTGTAATACATCACTACAACCCAAGAATAAATCAACACAGCAAGTGCAACAAACTTTGGGAAAAATAATTACATATCAAGCTCTACAATGGTTAAACCAATTACTTATTTAAGAAAAAGATGAAACTTTTTTTAAAAGACTACTTATAATATACAAAAGGTTATCTATTCCTCTGTATTATAATAGCAAGTTAGTTTTCATATTAGTAAGTTAGTTACATAAGTTACAAAAATGTTGGGCCACGCATGTCATTCACATATTCCTACATGATATACTCATTATGGATCTTATCTCTAATTAAATAAATTAAAAATAAGGAAAGCTAAATTTTGGTATTTTCTATGAGCTTGGTTACTTGGTTATGGACATCGTGTACTAAGACTTTCGCCTTATTCTTGCCAATTTTATCTCATTAAATATATTTGGAGAATATGCAAAACTTATTACGACAATCACATTGGATTTAATGGTTACACTTAATACTGCCACTACTGAAATTTGGGAAAAATGTGTCACAAAATGTGAAAATTTAATAGAGGAATGGTGGGTTCGTGAAAACCGCATCGAAGCAGTTAATACTGTTACCATTTAAAATCCGAATAACGATAGCGGCGATAGTGATTCCGATTATGATGACTTAAAATCTGATGCTTAATTATACTGTAAGTACTAAACGAATAAACATATTTATTTTGTACCGATAATTTGTTTTTGTTGCATTTTATTTTAAAATAATTAAATATGTGCCCATTTCTAACCAAAAAACTCATCGACAGCTACATTAACGATTTCTGTTCACAATAAAGCAAAAAAAAATAAAACCTGTTGAGAAAAGCATGATAATAAACATCAAATTTTCGGGTTTAAATCTTAGGGGAATTTACTAATGTACCTCGTAACACAGTGCGGCCGTTAAGTCGATGCATCAGTGACTAATCCGATACCGTCGTATATTCAATGCAAACAAAACACAAGCATGTCTTTTCTCTAAAAAAGCCGATCTCACTGTGCCTAACATAACTTTGTCAGGAGTAACCATACCACTGAAGTCATCCATATCGATGCTTGGTATTACTATCAGCAATAACCTTTACTGAGAAAATCACGTGAGGTCCATTGCCAAAAGTGCATCCCAAAAACTTGGTTTTTTGTTTCGTGCCAAGAGCTATTTCACCTCCAGTCAGCTGCTTATGATCTATAAGGCACAGATCCGACCTGTACTGGAGTACTGTTCCCATATTTGGAGTGCAGCACCTAAACATATCCTGAAGCTACTGGATTCTGTCCAAAAAGGGCAATTCGTCTCGTCGGTGATGCCTCGCTTACAAACTCGCTCACTTGTCTGGAACACCGTAGAAGAGTTGGCGATTTGTCTCTATTTTATAGATATTTTCATGGGCGATGCTCTTCTGAAATATCAACAATCGTTCCTCCTTTGGCAGTCTCTTCGAGATTAACCCGTCAAGTTCAGTCTTCACACCCCTTCGTGGTCACTTTGGAGACCTGCAGAACATCACTTTCCAAAGACTCAATCATCCAACGAATTGCGAGGCTTTGGAACTCATTGCCTAGGGAGGTGTTCCCCGAGGCATACAACCTCCAGAAATTTAAGAAGAACACCAACTTCTACCTTCTTTCCCTTGGTTCCCACGATGTTCTCTGAACATTACAGGATATCCCTTTTCGTGGGAACCAGAACATAAAAAAAAAAAAAAGATTGGTGAAATGAGCTATATGTTGAAAGTAATCTACTCAATGTAAGGAGCATTTACGCCAAAAATGGTCTTTTCTGAATGAACCCTCATAAGTCCAACTTTAACATGACTAAAACTAATAACACCAGGTAGTATACAAAATCTTATATTATATTTCTTTGTTGAAAAAGGCACACACACAAAGAACCATTTTTTACTTTGGTCCTAAATTTTTTAATGCTCCAATACACATTTTAAAAAATATAGGCAGTTTTTAACTGAAAATAGTTTGTTTAAAATGCCCATTCAAAAAATAATACATACTAATTACTTAAGAAAAGTAAATTATGTACCATAATCTTACTTTAACAAATTTATACCAACTTTTACTAAAAACTTAAAATTTTACAAAAAGAATCACAATACTATTTGTTGTCGACGAAATAAACCTAAAATGTTTAACATTCTGCCACGAGATGGAAACAAGCCATAAGCATCTAGGTACCCGCTTTAAATCTTCAGGTGGTAAAATAAATAATTGATATTAATCTACTGTACTCGTAGGATTAAATAAATTGAATCGGATTGAAATTGAATAAAAACATTAGAAATGACTATATAATTAGTAATTTTTGTTTTCAATAATTGTACCCACTTGGTATTATTACAGTTAAAAGAATCTTTTAACCGTGGTATTACAGAATTATTAACCACCACATGTACTTGGAAATGGACAAGTTTTTGTTTATCTCATTGATGCCATATAATCAACGAAAAAGAAATTAAGTACATTTATATTTAAAAGAAAAATTATAATTTAAATAAATTTTTAGACGTCCTGGTCTATTAGCAAGAATGCTAAACAATGCAATTGCAAATATCTCGCCACAAATCCAACGATTCGTAATAAGAGCGCACAACAGATAAATTTATGTACCATAAAATGCGATATTTCTTCTTTCGCTTCTTCTATTTCTTCTGCTCGTATTGATGTTGTGAAGGTACATAAGTTGGCACGTTGTTATGCAGTTAAAGTCGATTCTTTAACATAATTCACTCTGCGTGAGCGGATTAAAAAGTTAAGTCGAATGGTTAAGCAGTTGTATAAAGATATACGTATACTGTGTACGTTTTACAACTACATATTTAGCACTACTGAACTCCCGTTAATAAATAGATACATTTAGTAAGTTTATTATTATTTTGACCTGTTTTTATATTTGCTCAACCACTATATAGGTTCAATTAAATGTTTTGTACCAACTTTTTAAGCTCACAATAACTTTTTCATTCATCAATGCAACTAAAAATACATAAGCTTATTTAAGGTTATGAAATCTTAATTCTGGGTAAATTTTGAAGAAAAAAAACAAAACAAAAGCTCTTGCGTGACAATATTTACATACATACATATAGTCACGCCTTTTTCCCGTAGTGTTAGGCAGAGACCACTTCGTTCCACTTCCGCTACGGTTCTTACACATATAATTTGCTTCCTCTACTTTTATCAGTGCTCTCATATATGCTCTTCGGTTGTTGGTACTCTTGACCTGGCCTTTCTTTAAAACAATGTTGATCTTATCGAGATATGTTCTCCGAAGTCGACCTCTACCGACATGTTTATTTACACTCGCCTTATAAATTTGTTTCGTCAATCTTCCTTTATCCAAACTTTCTACGTGTCCAAACCATCTAAGCATTCCTTTATCTATCTTTGTAACCACATCTTCTTTAACACCACAGGTTTCGGTTATTTTACTATTCTTTACTTTATTCAACCGAGTCACTTATATATACTTCTTAGACTACTCATCTCTTCAGCATTAATCCTATTTTCATGCTTGTTTTGCCAAACCCAACATTCACTACCATGCATAAGTGTAGGAACCAACACACCTTTATGCACAGCCAGACGTGCCTTTTTCGACACTTTTTGGCTGTTCATTGTCAACCTTTACTTTAACCAAAAGGCAACAATGCAAGTACAAGAAAAGACGACTGACCCTATAGAAATCAAACGGGGCGTAAGACAGGGATGTATCCTCTCGCCACTTTTATTCAACATCTTCTTCTTAAGTACCATATCCTTCAAAAACGTTGGTCACCAACAAGGCTATCCTTACTCTGAAGTCTAAACAGAGAGCTGAGTTTATACCAGTCACGTAGATTCTCGAGCCATGATGCTTTTCTGCGGCCCGGCTTTATATTACCATAAATTTTTCCCATTATGATGTTCTGCAGGAATCGGTATTTTTCGCCTCTCATAACATGCCTAAAATATTGCAGTTTTCTTCTTTTAATGGTGGTAAGAATTTAGGTGGATTTATTCAGACGTTGAAGTATTACCAAGTTGGATACTTTTTCCGTCCATAAAATTTTTAATATTTTCCTGTATGCCACATCTCAAAGGCTTCAAGTCGTCTTTCTTCGTATTTGTGTATAGTCCAGGCTTTCATACCGTACAGCAGGGTGGAAAAGACGTAACATTTAAGAAGTCGGATTCTTAGAATTAACTTTAGATCTCTACAGAACAAGACCCTACTCATGTTTCTAAATGCTGCTCGAGCTTGCTCAATCATTGATTTCACTTCAGTTTGACTATCCGCGCTGTCAGTTATTATGCTGCCTAGATATTTTATTTGGTTTACTTGCTTCAATAGTTCACTCCCAACTGTAATGTTAGCTATGATATTAGGTTGCTTGCTAATTACTAATACTTTGGTCTTTTTTGCATATAATCCTAGTCCAGCCATTGCGCATTTTTCAATGACTGCACCCAGTATCCGTTGTAAATATTCCTGACTGGTGGCCAACAGTACCGTATCGTCTGCGTAGCGAAGGTTGTTTATAATTTCGCCATTTATAATAATGCCGGCTTGTATATCATTTAGTGCTTCCATAAATATTCTTTCAGAGTATACATTAAAGAGCAACCTTGCAACCTTGCCTTATTTCACGTTTGATCTTTATTTCCGGTGTATCACCACCATCTATTCTAATTACTAAAGTCTAATATAAATTTTCAATTATCCCAATATCTCTTCCGTCCAGTCCCATTTGGTCTAAAGTCTCTACCAATACATCATGTTTGACCTCGTCGAATGCCTTTTGGAAGTCTATGCAGCATGCATAGACATCAACTGACAAATCATGACTTCTTTGAACCAGGACATTTATTCCAAATAGAGCCTTCCTTGTGCCGAAGTCAATGCGGAACCCAAATTGCGATTCGCTTTAGTATTCTTCACACTTGGAATAGATTCTGCCATGAATATCATCTACTCCGAAGAAATATTTACCAGAGCGCGTGTATGCGAGTTGGGAGGCATCACAGTAAATGGCAAGACAATTAATAACTTGCGCTATGCAGACGATACTGTCCTTCCTGCTGAAAATATACGGGACCTTCAAGAACTGCTGAACAGGGTCACTGCCAGTCGACATTTTGGCTTGACGCTTAACACAAAAAAGACCAAATACATTATTATAAAAAAGAAAAACGCTCTGCAAGAACACCTCTATTTAGTCGGAAAACAATTAGAGAGAGGGTTACAAGATATAAATATCTGGTTACGAACATCACCTGCACCGCTGATTATTGCTTCGAAATCAAGATCCGTATAAAAAAAGCACGTGCAGCTTTTGTAAAAATGAAAAAGATGTTTTGTAACCGCGACTTGAGCCTAGATTTAAGAACACGCATGCTGAAGTGCTATGTATTCCCGGTACTCTGTTATGGCGTAGAGACTTGTAGGTACCCTTACTTACCTAACTTAACAGAATGTACGAAAGAAAAATAGAAGCATTTGAGTATTTGTTTTTTTAGGTTCATTGTGAATTTGTTAATAGTTTTTATTTATTTTTTTTGTAATAAACTTGTTGATTTGTTTTGCAGCCATTTAATCATTTCAAAACATAAAAAAGGTGATAGGCACCTAGCAACATTGGAATCGGTTAAACACGTTGCTCGTTTCGTGTTTTCCTGTAGTTTTACCATAGATCTGCCATATTCAATGGTCTTTTCAATCACTGTTTTGACGCTTTGGAGATGATCATTGGTTCCGAACCCACTTCGAAAACCGGCTTGTTCTACTGGCTGGATAAAGTCCAACTTCTTTTCAAGTCGTGTGGTAATTATTCCAGTAAATACCTTGTAGAGGTGGCTAAGCTGCTCGTTTACTAGTACTAAATTAAATAAATACAATTTGTTTGATGCTACATTTGTTCTCTCTTTTAGTGATTTGTAAGTAAAATCACTTGGCGCCCTAACGTGGTTTTAGTTGGGTTCATTTTAGTTTATTGTTTGTAAAAAAAAGAATGATATATCCGCGAACTAATCTATCCGTTCCCTTGAATTGAATTCAATTGCGATGTCAAGAACACACCTTCCTGAGTAATATTTTATAGTTTTTGGGTATTTTCTAATACGTCCCCGCATTTTCGTTCTTCACTAGGTACCTACTGTTAGTGTCAGGCTAGAACGTTAGGTAAGGTTAGGCTAATTTTTTTACTTTTACTTCCTTAATTAATACCGATTATTATTAGCCTGACCTAACCTAACGTCCTAAACTTACACCAACAGTACCTGAAGAAGAACTTTGAAAATGCGGGGAAGTATTAGAAAAGACCTTTTTTTTAACGTTAAGTATCGACTACTGCCTTACATTACATTACAATACAATCTTGCAGTTGGGCCTTTGGTATCAGCGCCTATGTCACCTAGATCTTTTGATCCTCTGTGACTACCGTTGTGTCTTCAGGGTATCTGAATTCTAGTCCGATGATTTTGGTAAACTTTTGGATTTCTGTTGGCCCTGTCTCTTTTAGATCGCTTGGATTCATAATCATACAGCCCCAGGTTTGATACCTGTACCCCGCTAGCACCGGGCAGTGACACAGAATGTGTATACTGCTCTCCTACTCCTCTCCGCATAGTCGGCAGTTTTTCTCGGCCGCCAGCTTAAGTTTGAAGAGGTGCACCTTTAGTGCGATGTGTCCTGTGAGCAGGCCAAGCGTCTTAGTCTATTTCGGTCCATCGTCCAAAGTGCGTCAGCCCTCTTCTGAAGAGGTCTTTTTATCAGCTGTTTTGATGTTCTGCAGCCAGTATTTGCATTCCACTGAGCAATATGTTCTTGTTCAAGGATTAATTTTAATAAATGTTTTGCTTCGGCAATTGGCAATCCGACCAAATGGCTTCTTGGTTCCACCAGGGTCCCGTTTCTTGCCAGTTCATCGGCTACCTCGTTGCCCTTTATCCCTGTGTGCACAAGAACCCACTTAAGAGTGACGTTGTTTACCGTCGCTAACTAAGTAAGGGCTTGCATGCAGTCCCACACCACCGATGATGTTGTGGTGTTACTCACGAGGGGACTACTGCCTTAAGAAGTAGTAAGTTATATAATCTAATCTAGTGTCTGCAGAACTTGAGAACTTTTGTACTGTTAACGGTATAAATCACCACCGTATCACCCATCAACCAATGGTGCTGTTGAGAATAGCGTCTAGTCACTTAAAATCGGTATGAATAAGTAAATAATTCTCATAATATGTCCGCATTAGTCAGCAAATATTTTCATATAGAAATACACCAAAAACGATAAGTTGTGATACACCGTCAAAATGAATGTTTTCGCGAAAAATAAAAATCCGTTTGGATTTTCTCACTCGTTCAGCATCTGATAATGCCAAAGAACGACAAGTTGGATATAAATATGGTGGAAGAATGATTTCTTTTAAGAATGGAGAGATAGCGTATGTAAGAGATTATAGAAATCCACAAAAGCCCTTAAGGACAAAAGCGGTCATTGTTTCAAAATTGGGTTGGGAAAATTATCTTTGTAGTCCAGTAGATAACGCAGGATGGAGTGGAGGAGACATCTTGATCAGATAATAAAGGTATCAGCAAACAGTTATTCTGAAAATTCTCAGACCCCCATAACTTCACCCATAATTTTTAAGTTAATTTAACAAACAAATAAACCTCTTTCTTAATTTATAGTAGAGGATCCAAACTAAGATCGTCCTTCACCGACGTGTCAACCATATGAAAATAGTATTTTGTTGAATGAAATAAGTTTCTGAACATAACTTTATTGGGCAACCCTTTCAAAAAAAATTATGATTATTATTAATTAAATTAAATTTTGTTTTTTAATTTAACCGCGCACATATGGGTTTTTGAGCAATCTGAAGGGCCATAAATCAATTTTGTAAATTTTACCGCATGTACAGAATACCAGCCCTCTAAAAACACATATAGTTTACAAATATAATAAAATTCATCTTTTAACGATTGTAAGATCAGTTGTCAGTAGGACTCTGACTGTTGCTTTAACCAGACAAATTAGAATAAAATATAGTTATTTTACGTGATGTAAGTATTGATTCGTGTTTATTTTGACTGAAATATAGTTAACCATGGATTGTGGACAACCAGGTAAGTGTATTATTTAGTTTTTACAACTATTTGATATATTATCAGGTTTGCTAATTTCAAAATTAGCTTCCTCGATTGATAGTTTATTTTTACACTTTCTTCAAAATGGTTTTCTTTGTATGCAAAAAGTTATATTTCCAGATATTTCCCGGCATTGATTTTAAATTCTTTTGAAAGCTTAGGCTGCGTACTTTGAAGAAATAATAAAAAAATTTGCAAAAAAGTGTGATTTTGTGAATTATGGCTATTTGAAATAACTGAGTACATACAAAATCGGAAAAATATAACTCTTTCATAATTTCTTGTTTGCGTTCTTGATTGGGTTGTTTTTTTTTCAGGGTCCTCAAATGTACAAGTAATGAACAGAAAACAATTATTTACGATTATGCAGCGTCAAAATTTGAATACCATGAACGAAAAGTTAGAATTTCTTGAAAACCACCTTCTCCAATCGGAAGATTTCTTTGCGGATCAAGTTAATGTAATAAAGCATGATCTTTCTCGTTTTAAGTCTGAAGTAAAGGTTAGGTGGGCTAAAGCATTAAGAAAAGAAGCATAATTTTTAAAGAAAAATAAGAAATTAATTAATTAGGAAAATTAAGAGTAAACCGTTTTATATATATATATATATATATATATATATATATATATATTTATATATGTGTATATTTTTTTGCTTTTTCTATAAAAATATAAGTATATTATATAAAATATAAGTATAAATCTACTTAATTCTTCCTGGAGTGTAACTATGAATACATATTTAATTTTGTTCGCTCAGATTGCTCAAATACTCGTCTGAGCGGCGTTTATAATACATACAACATGCAACAAACACTTCAGTTGCTTACCTTTTTCTTGTATTACTAGGCAACCGCGTTCAAACAGGTAAATTGATAATAGTTATTGCTTTCATCTGTTAACCAATCGAGATTAGTCTAAAAAGAAAGATAATTTAATAAAAAATAACGAAGTATAAGGTTGCCTGAGAAAATTTAGTCCTAGATAGTGATTGTAAGACTTTGAAATTTAAAAATCGGAGCGAACAAAATCGTCAGACAGGGAGACACTATTCCCGCTTTAGAAAAGGACACTGTCCTACAGCTGTGCGCGCATGCGCCGTAAACTGTAAAAGAGTGCGCAGGTTTTATACTTACAGTAAAGACAAGGATGAATGAATTTACTATAGAACAATATTTTGGAGTAAATGAGATGATTCTTTTAGTGACTACATTACCACTACTTTCTTTTTACACAAAATTTGTTGTTTTATAAATTTAATTAATAATAATTAATCAGGACAATTTTTAAGAGGGTTGCCTAATAAAATTATGTTCAGATACTTATTTCTTTCAATAAAATACTATTTTCATCTGGTTGACACGTCGGTGAAGGACGATCTTAGTTCAGATCTTAGACTATTAGGATCATGAGACAAAACTTAAGTGACCTAGTTAGTATAACATCCGTAGATTTAGTTGCAAGTTGGTAATATTTAGTGGTCATCAAGAAATTATTATTTTTTTTTTACCGATTATAGTCGCAAAAAGGGTAGACCTATCGTGTGGGCGCGGACGGCCCGCACTGCAACTATTGAAAGGGAAAGGGGTTATAAAAAGGAAATGATTGTGGACCCAATTTTTAAAAAGTTGCAAGTCATAGTTCTCTAAAAAAACTGATTTTGAAAGGTTCTTCCATTCCGTAGCAGCCCTGTAAAAGAAGGATTCTTGATGGAGATTGCTCCTTGTAGTGTCAATCTTAAGAGTAAATGGGTGAGACTCATCAGCGTGCCGAGTTCTTCGGCCGAATGTGGCCAATGGTGGTACAAGAGTTTTTATTTCTCTGGAGCATCTGCCATGGAAATATCTGTAGAGTAATGACTGGTCTGCAACTCTTCTTCTATGTTCTAGAGGGTAAAGGGTATCTGTGAGAGTTGAGCTGTTTATCAACCGAATGGCCCTTTTCTAAATGGAATCTAAAAGATGAAGAGAATACCTTGGTGCTGAACCCCAAATGTGCGAGCAATAGAGGTCGAATTTGAGCCTTGTACGTCGTCAACAGTTGATCAGGAGTAAAAAACTTTCTAGCTTTCCACAGAAAACCTAGCCTCTGGCTTGCTGACTTTGCGATGTTAGTAACATGGTCATGCCAAGACATATTATTGGACACCGTGACTCCTAAAATCGAGATGGAGGGACTTGATTCAAGGGTATTTTCGGACATTAATTCATTTTCTTGGAAAACGTGGCGCTTTGTGTTTTCTGGGCGTTGAACTGAACAAGATTGTTGGTTCCCCACTCGACGATTGCTTCAAGATCTCTATTGATGGAATCAACCTGTTCCTGCCTGAGTTTTTTTGTATCATTCACCGAAAGTGATTGATAGGATGTGAAAGTTGAGACAAGTGTGCTATCATCTGCGAAACTGTAAATAGGGTTCGTGGTGGTTTTTGAAGAGGTCGTTAATGTGTAAAAAAATAAGGTGGGGGGACAGGATGGAACTCTGGGGGACCTGGCTTTGGTTTTTAACCCATCAGAAGAAATACCGTCAACTGCAATATGTAAGGAGCGATCTTGCATGAAGCTTAATACAGGTTAAAATGCTTCACAATTAAAGTAGAATGCTATTTAGGGGTTGACATACTTACCTGCTTTTTCATTTCAAGCAAAATATTGATAAATTACAATTAAAGTATTTCTAAGCTATATTACATTAGTTTAATTAAGCTACAACGACAAAATATCGGATACAGAACTCAATTGAAGAGCTTCAGCTACTCGCTAAAAGAAAAAAAAATGGACTGGACGTTACTGAAAATGTTTCATATTTGAACTTACTTCTCGTACAGCCGTTAGAGGGAGTAATGGTCCATTTTTTCATGTTCTCGCTAAAAATAGTCAATTAATAATGCAACGAAATCTTTGCAACATCTATTTAGTTTTTTTGGCATATTTGCATACAGTCGAAATAATTTTATAAACAAAACCAATTTGACAACGTCTTAAAACTTATAAAATTGCCAACTTATGAATCTCACTGTCAACTGCCAGATGACGCTCATAGATCTTTAATCGGAAAAACCGTTTTTATTAATACATAATAAAACTTGAACTAAGTGTAATATTTAATGAAATATTTATGTATAATATCTGCAATTTTACATACATTAAGTCACGCCTTGTTCCCATAGGGGTAGGCAGAGACCATTTTCTTCCACTTGCTACGGTTCTCACACACATCTTTTGCTTCCTCTACTTTTATCAGTGCTCTCATACCTGCTCGTCGGTTGTTAGTACTCTTGACCTGGCCTTTCTTCAAAACAATGTTGATCTGATCGAGATATGTTCTCCGAGGTCGACCTCTACCGACTGGTCCATTCACACTCGCCTTATAAATTTGTTTCGTCAATCTTCCAAACTCCAGCCTTTCTACGTGTCCAAACCATATAAGCATTTCTTAATCTATCTTTGTAGCCACATCTTCTTTCACACCACATCGTTCTCTTATCTCACTATTCTTTACTTTATCCAACCGAGTCACTTCGGCTATACTTCTCAGACTACTCATCTCCGCAGCATTAATCCTATTTTCATGCTTCTTCTGCCAAACCCAACATTCACTACCATACATAAGTGTAGAAACCAACACATCTCTATGCACCGCCAGACGTGCCTTTTTTGACACTTTCTGGCTATTCATAAAGCTATACAATTTTATATACCGTCTAAAATATTGTAGAAATTGTAATATTTAACAGGACACTGACTTGATTAACGCATTAAATTATTACAAACAGACTGACCCGATGTGTTCGAGATTATATAAAACCAACGGTGATTTTTATTATTGTTGGTATCAAGTTTTAAAACGAACAGAGCATTGATGACGTGCACGCACATTTGTATTGTATGAGCTTTAGGTATGGTTTTAATAAATGCAGTTTATCATTACCATATGGTCTATGTGCACGATGACATACCGCAAGGAACAGAAAAGCAATGGAAAATATTATCGCAAACATCCGTTAGTGGATACGCATTGGAAGAAGACGAGTCGTTTTTCTCAAACGGAACTATTATGATTTCTGTTAATTCATCTTGTCTTTATTGCTATCGTTCTGATATCATGCCATACGTCAAGCAAACAGAGTATATTTATAATTGCATTTTTTGTGCTAATAAGTGTAATAAAATATTTTCACTTTGATCCTACACGAAAGAAGTACCTACCTACTAACAATTGCAACTCTCAATTAATTAAATCCGCTTTTATTTTCCCCTAGCCTTACCGAACTTAAAAAAATCGAAGTGGCTCAAAGATCGCACCACATTGGAATGAACGGGGTGAACGATCGAATTATTGTGGTATGCAACATGGGAATTGAAGTATTCGAACGAGAAACATCTTATCGCTGATAATAAACCAGTAAGAAGACGAAACCTTGCAGTCTTGCTGTGTCGGTGCTAATATTTACTTAAATGCGCAACATGCCGGGAAATAATGAGAATACATTTTTCATTCCGGATTTAAAAGCTTCTATTCGCCGCTTTTGTTTTATCTTTCGAGCAACAGGCAAATTCTCTAACACGTAAATAAGCCGTAAGAACTACTGCGATAACGTTTTGATTAATAGTTTCTTAAATTATTTATAAAGGTGTACCCTTTTAATTGCATACAAATTAATTTTCACAATGGCTATTTATGTCTGACGATAAATTACTATGACTGGTACGATGAAGCTGCCTTATGGTTAAAATGGTTCAATCTAACTGTCCCTTTAATATACTTCTGTATATCTACTGTAACGTGCCTATTTTTTCCCTCTTACAGTTCCGTTATAATTTTGTCTCTGATAGTTTTGTATTCCTCAGGTACCGTATTTTGTTGTAACTTAAATATATCATTCGTTGTAAAAGTGTTGCATACCTTGTAGTGATAGGATTCGATTGTTAATGGCTGTGGCATTTTTGTTGTTCGCTGGAGATTGAGTGGGGTGTTTCGTTATTAGATTTTGCTTTGGTTTTTGGCCTCGATTGTTGTGTGTTGTCGGTTATATTATTGTTTGGTTTTCATTTTTGTGTGGATGGGACTATCTATCAACACGGACAAGTGCGATTCTGAGTGTGGAACATAGATTTGCGAATATTGTTGGTTGACGTCGGTTCCGTGTCATTTTTCTTGATATCCGGCGCCTGGGAAGCAGTAGTTGTTTGGTGGCAGTCTTGGTAGTCGTTGGGTGACAGTCTTGGGAGTGGTGTGGTGAGAGATTTTGGGACGGTGTGATATTGGCAAGTGTGCAGAACCTCTACGGTTTCTTTTCATATCTAGCTGTATTTGGGCCATCTAAATTGGATTTTGAAGAAAAACCATTTAATTTTTAACTTGACCATTCTATCTTACCTTCGTTGTTGATATTTTGGATTTTGGTGTCGAGTTAAAATAACCGCATGCGGGATTTATTTGAGGGAAGCCAATGTTAATTAGCAGGTGCCGTTCCATAATCAAACCGGCCACAGGAGTAGTGAATTCGTATCATCCATATCGACGATAAATTGTAGTGTTATAAAGACTTGCTTGGTGTTTTTAGCAGGAACTCCGTATTAAGGCGTTCAAGATTATATTTTTAACATACTCAGTTCAATAATAAAATTATAACAAATATAGTCAAAATTAACAGCTAACAATAAATCAAAAATCCAAAGTTTACGATTCCATAAAATAACCAAAACGAAAGTAAGAGTAACAAACTTTACCAAGTTACAAAAAAAAACGTATTCAAGTCAACTCCTTAATAATACTAAATCAAACGTTTACATAAGGCTGCTAATTTACTCATGTTTTTACCATTTACATAAAGATTTACACTGCCAAAACAATCGAGTTTATTTAAAAATATTTTTTTACAATGGTTGTCCTTTAAAATATCAAAATTGTAGGATATTTACAAATAAGTAGGAAGAAAATATATTTTTACTTGGACATAAAGAATTATTGAGAAGATTATTTTAATCCAAGTTCAGTTTTGGCATATTATTTAATGCCATAAATAGTTTTTAATAATGTATTATATTAATAAATTAAAACCAAACTTAATTGTGGTGTCAACAATAAGTCACGTCGTTAAATATTCAAAAATAATTCACTTGTAACCTTTGGGTAAACGTATATTGTAGATCAAATATAAAAGAAAGAATAACTTGAATAATCTTGATCACCTTAATACGGAGTTCCTGCTAAAAACACCAACAAGTCTTTATAACACTGCAATTTATCGTCGATATGGATGATACGAATGCACTACTCCTGGCCAGTTTGATTATGGAACGGCACCTGCTAATTAACCATGGCTTCCCTCAAATAAATCCCGCATGCGGTTATTTTAACTCGACACCAAAATCCAAAATATCAACAACGAAGGTAAGATAGAATAGTCAAGTTAAAAATTAAATGGTTTTTCTTCAAAATCCAATTAAGATGGCCCAAATACAGCCAGATGTGAAAGATAAACCGTAGAGGTTTTGCACACGTGTTAATATCACACCGTCCCAAAAATTCTCCCCACACCCGACTTCGAAGACTCTCACCAAACGACTCCCACTCCTTCCCCAAGCCGGATATCAAGAAATGACACGGAATTGACGTCAAACAAAAATCGCGCTCGTCCGTGTTGATAGCCAGCCCCATCCACACAGAAATGCAAACCAAACAATAATATAACCGACACCACACAACAATCGAGGCCAAAAACCCAAGCAAAATCTAATAACAAAAACACCACAGCCATTAACAATCGAATCCTATCACTGCAAGGTATGCAACACTATTTACAACGAATGATATATTTAAATTACAACAAAATACAGTACGCAACCCTACTTACGAGTACCTAATGAATACAAAATCATCAGAGACACAATTATAATGAACTGTAGAAGGGAAAAAATAGGCACGTTACACGTTGTAATTATTGTACTTTAATTCGCGTGGATTCAAATCCGCGAAAAGTGTGTGCGTATGTCTTGTCAACAGACTGGAAGATCGCACTTGCAAAGCAAACGACGACCGGTGATTTTTTATATTGTTCACAAACAAGCCGGTCAGCAAACTTCAATCATTAGCTTCCCTGCCCAGACGAACTACGAACAACGCGATTTAGGGTTGGTCATATAAGTTATCTATGTACCACTTTATCTTATAGATTTTCCGTCGGCGTGTTAGTCGTTTATTATTTATTTCTTCAGTAATAAAACTCACACACATAGTTTTGGTCTTTCGAGCCGGATTTGACAAGCGGATATCAACGAAGTGGTTCATTGACCTCTAGTACAGGTTTGGGTAGGTCCAACAATTGTCCATCTAAATATGGTGCTGATTGCGATTGGGCCCAGCGGACTTTGAACAAAGGATTAAGGCAATAACATGAAGGAGATTATTTTGAAAATCCAAAAAAATCACTGTTACTTCATAGTTTTAAATTACACTTCTGTCCCAATGACTTTTTGATATATCGATAATAAAAGTTTCTCTAAAATATTAACTTTTTGTAGATATTTAGTGCAAGGAAGACACACAAATATAAATGTATTTACTAAAATAATTAAAATATTTAAGTACTTCCTATCAATTGTTAAGCAGGTAGTAAAGAGATTGGATTTGCAAACTTTAGCTTTTAGCTTTACTTATAAAGAATCACAATAAGTTAACAAGTCTTGATTTATCGGTTTATTAGTTATTTTATTTCCACTTTTTAAGCACCTTTCAGTTCAATGTAATGACATTGGAATGTTTACTGAAGATACGGCTGTTTTTTAAGAAGATTTGATGGTTACGTTTACCTTTTGTTGAACTTTAAATCAATACCGTAACAAACATACTTTTAGAAACTAAATAATTATGACTCCTAACTTACCATATGAATTTACAAAATCTTCAGTTATTAAGTGGCCACTACAAATATGCAAGTTTTTGGTAATGGGTTTTTTAATTTTTAACAAGTTTTTTGTTTCTTATAAAGACTAAAAAGAAATTGGTATTTTGAGCCTAAAAGCTTAAGGTATACCACAATTAAGTAAATCAGGTATGTGCAAAAATATAGTCATGCCTTTTTCCCGTAGGGGTAGGCAGAGACCACTTCCTTTCACTTGCTACGGTATGTAAGCATAAATATTATTGTTACACCGGCCCTGTTTATTTGTCGGCATCCAAGAACCGACCACAACTAGGGTGCATATTAATGAGCCCTTTGTCGGCTTCCGCCTCCGTCTCTAAATTCTCACTGCGTCTAGAGACTTCGAAATGGTAGAAAGATTGTTTCGGACTCCCGAAAAACAGGTGGAATAGTCTGGAATTATGGTTTAGAAATAAAAAAAAGACAGCGGTCGTGAAAAAAGTTTTTTAAAAGTGTTTATGAGTTATGAAATTAAAATAGTTGTAATAAGTTAAATATCTAAGTGAATATCTATGTGACTTGTAAAAGTAAAGTTTATTGTGTAAAAGTATTGGAAATCAATAAATGAAAACTTTGAGAAGTCATAAAAGTTCATGACTACTTAAAAGTAATTGGGACTGACTTAAAAACTATTCAAGAAGTAATCTGATAATTTACTTGCTGGTTGTGGAAATGATGTTCAAAATATCCATATCCTTATCCAGTGGGTATAAATTTAATTTTTTTCTGAAGAGTATAAAATTTAAATGACTAACTGTTATGAGTAAAATTATTAATGTTGGATAAAGATTAAAATATTGGGCAACGTTGACGACGCAGTCCTGATCGCAGAGAGTATGAAGGATGTACAAAAACTATAACAAGTATTTAGCTGAACAGTAAAATCACATGAACATATCGACAGGTAAAACAAAATGCATGAAAACAATTTGTTTTACTGTAAGTGAAATTCACGGTTCAAAAATGTATGCAACGCATTCTAAATATCCTAACTAATATTATAAATGCGAATGTGAGTTTGTTTGTTAGGCTTTCACGCCCCCAGGAAACTAATAAAGTTTGTACGAAGTCTTGAAATCCTGGGCCTCGAATAATTAAGGGTTATGCACAAAAGATCTGATAGATCGTGGTAAAGCCTTCACGACCCCTCTTATAATCTACAATCTGAGTATTCTTCTGTATAACCACATTTCAAAGGCTTTCAATTTTTCTATTGATGTTTTATTCAGTGTAGCTGCTTCTATGTCATAGAGAAGAATAAAGAACCAACCTTCCAATCTACTAAATACCTAATACGAACTATGAGATTTGGATTGAGATATGTTACATTTGAAGTTATTTAAGTAAGGAATATCAGTTACCCACAGAATGTCAGAACACCGCAGGATCGTAGAAAATTAGAAACATATGATTTGGGTTTTAGTTAATCCGTGAACTGATTTTACTATTCCTGTGAGTCGGATCGAACTGAAAGATCAAGATTCTCTTTCTAAGATAGAATCTTTAATTTTTGTTGTCCTTTTTAATAAGACAATTAAAACTATATTCCAGTACTATAAAAGTTAATATTTTGTTACGCAACCCCCGATTGTTTTCCAATTAAACCGTAAAAATATTCATTTATCGCCAATGTCGTCTGACTAATATGCAATAAATCGTTCGGTTTTTCACCAGCCAGCGCCAAGCTGAAGTTAGCCCGAAGGATTTCGGTAGCGTGAGTCTGACAGTGACAGCTGGCAATGCGGCGTCAGCGACGCTAACGTCGCAACGTTCTAGGCCCTTTATTCTAAAATTAAATAAACACCCCTTCGTTTGATAATCAAATTGATTTCACTTCGACTCGACAATAATTGTCTACGGAAATCACATAATGTGTTGGCGATTACATGTTTTGGCTTCGATGAGGAAGGATATCGCAAAGAGGAAAAGTATGAATAGATTATTAGGTTGTATTAAAAAAAAAATCTGACTAAAAATTAAAGGATTTTAAATTTTTTTTATTTATTTTTTTTAAAAATTGGTAAATTTACAAATTGTAAACTTTTATTGCATAAAGAAGACTATCTACAGTGTGAAACAGGCAATTGGATTAAATTAAATTTCAAATATTAAGCTTATTTATAAAAAGTACCAAAATATAACAATTTCGGATCATGAATTGACAATGAAAGTTAAATTGTAAAAAGGGAAGTTTGGGTTAATGATATAATATTTAAAAATGTTCTTATTGTCTATTTTAAATTGGTATTTTTTTTGTTACAAAAATTAACAATAAAAAAAACAAACAGTCATTGTGACAGAAGTAAAAATCTTTAAACTATAAAATAACAGTGTTTTTTTTTAATTTATTGTACTATTTAACATTAAAATTTAATAATTTGCCAATTAAAATAATTGAATAATAAATAATCTAATAAAAGTAGGCTATCAACTCAAGGCCACTTTTTGACAGATAGAAGAAGAAGCTATATTATTTTGACCACTGCTGACAGCCGCTATCACCTACAACCTACATCGAAAACACTATGAAGGTTAGATATAAGGTAAACAATCCTACTTCGCCCAAATTTTTGATAAACAGGGCTTTTTTTATTTCCTTTTTACTTTTACGTTCATTTGAGCAACTCTTTTTACTGCATAATTGTTTCGACTATTAGCCCCACCTTTATTTACCAAAATCCCTAAAGACTGGCTTAAATCCATATTTGTTGTGCTTCCTAAAAAAGATAGATCTACAAAATGCAGTGAATATCGTACCATCAGTTTCATGAGCCATGTACTAAAAAATTTTTTCCGAATAATTCATCAAAGAATTTATAGAAAAATCGATGAAAGAATCTCAGAGACCCAATTCGGTTTTCGTTGCGGCCTTGGCACTCGCGAAGCACTATTTACAACTCAAGTCTTAGTCCAAAGGTGTAGAGATATAAACCAAGACGTTTTCATGTGCGCCATCGATTTTGAATAGATAGAGTTCGTCACGAAAAAATGTTGAAAATTCTCAAGACCTCCAGTCTAGGTGGTAATGACTTAGACTCATCGCAAATTTGTATTGGGGTCAGGCTGCCTGTGTCAGGGTTGGCAACCAATACTCTGAAGAAGTAGATATTAAGCGTGGAGTTCAACAGGGCTGTATATTGTCACCACTTTTGCTTAATCTGTATTTTTTTTTTTATGAAAATAGTCGCAAAAAGGGTAGACCTATCGTGTGGGCCGTGGACGGCCCGCACTGCGACTATTAGAAGGGAAAGGGATTATAGAAAGGAAATGATTGTGGACACGCTTTTTAAAAAGTTGTAGGTCATAGTTCTCTGGAAAAACTGATTTTGGAAGCTTATTCCATTCCGTAGCAGCCCTGTAAAAGAATGATTCTTGATGAAGTTTGGTCATAGTAGTGTCAATCTTGAGAGTAAATGGGTGAGACTGATCAGCGTGCCGAGTTTTTCGGCCGAATGTGGCCAATGGTGGTACAAGAAGTTTTATTTCTCTGGAGCATCTGCCATGGAAATATCTGTAGAGCAATGACTGGTCTGCAACTCTTCTTCTATGTTCTAGAGGGTGAAGGGTATCTGTGAGAGTTGAGCTGTTTATCAAGCGAATGGCTCTTTTCTGAATGGAATCTAGAAGACGAAGAGAATGCCTTGGTGCTGAACCCCAAATGTGCGAGCAATACTCCAGTAGAGGTCGGATTTGAGCCTTGTACGTCGTCAACAGTTGATCAGGAGTAAAAAACTTTCTGGCTTTCCACAGAAAACCTAGCCTCTGGCTTGCCGACTTTGTGATGTTAGCAACATGGTCATGCCAAGACATATTATTGAACACCGTGACTCCCAAAATCGAGATGGAGGGACTTGGTTCAAGGGTATTTCCGGACATTGTGATGGGATGATTTGAGGAATTTACGTTCATGGAAAACGTGGCACTTTGTGTTTTTTGGGCGTTAAACTGAACAAGATTGTTGGTTCCCCACTCGACGATTGCTTTAAATTCTCTATTGCTGAATGCTGAAACAATCCTGGAGGTAGTGTTAAAACAAGCTAAAGAAGGCATACTCATTAATGGCGTGCTTATGAATAATATTAGGTACGCAGATGACACCTTGTTAGTGACAGGGTCAATTGAACACCTTCAAGCGTTGTTGGACCAAATAGTTGCGATCTGCGCGTTATATGGGCTCAAACTAAACGCAAATAAAACAAACTTTATGGTCATTAGTAAAAAAGCAGTCGTATATAATAATCACTATAACGTTACAATTGGTAACGATTCAATTAAACGCGTAAGTCAGCTGGTATATCTGGGTACTAATATTATCGAAAACTGGAACCCTAGTACAGAAATCAAAAGTAAAATTGCTAAAGCACGAACAAATTTTATGAAATTTAGAAAAATACTTTGTAGTCGTAATCTTAATTTTTAACTTCGCATGAGAATGGTTCGTTGTTATATATTCCCAGTATTGCTTTACGGGGTTGAGGCATGGCCCTTAACTGAATCGCTTTTGAAGAGACTAAAAGCATTCGAGATGTTGGTATATCGCCGTATTCTAAAGATCAGTTGGGTAGATAGAGTCACAAACGAAAAGGTTTTGCAACGCTTAAATAAAAGTTACGGAGTCGTGAACACGGTTAAACGACATAAATTGGAATACTTCGGTCACATAATGCGTCACTCAGAAAAGTACAACATACTACATCTTGTTATACAAGGCAAAATCATCGGAAAAAGAAGTGTGGGCCGCCGTACTACTTTCTGGCTTAAAAATCTACGCCAGTGGTTTGGAGAAACTACCAGTAAATTATTTCGCGCAGCTGTAAATAAGACTATGATTTTTAATATGCTGTGCAATATGAGAGCCTACCATCGACAAGCAATCACGGCACCTTAAGAAGAAGAAGAAGAAGATTATTTACCACATTGGTGGACACTTTTTCAAAGAAAGCCCCAGTTCTCCTTTTCTCTTTTACCCTTTATATTAATAATATAAAACAATAAATAACTCAATAGAAAGGGCTGTCAGTTCAAAGCCACTTTCTAAGACAGATAGAAGAAGAAGAAGAATATTAATAAATAATACACTGTATATTGAAGCACCTTATTTTTGTGAAGTTCCAAAATCATATGAAAAAGATATAAACTTAAAATATTTTGAACTTCTGTGACTTTGTCCACATGAAAAAAACATAAGCTATACCTATAGATCATCGCATTAAGACGAAAACAAGAAAATAAAATGAAAAATATTGCTGCCGAGAGTTAAAGAATTATTTAATAATTAGGACTTATTATTATGCAGTAGGTACCCATAAGTCAGTCTAAAATTATGTTTTTTATGAGAACCGTGAATAAAAAGTTAAATACAGAAGAGAGTTTATTTGTTTAGCAAACATGGTTAAAACGTGACTTAAATTACAGTGATATTTGTGATTTTTTGGCGAAATATTTTTCCAATCTTGACAAATTACATAAATTATTTGAAGAGATCGGGTCAGTAGTGGAGTATCCTTGTTTGGGTAAGCTAAAGTCTGTTACTGCAAAAGAGAATCTCAATGTTGTCGTGCAATGTATAAAATATGATGAAATATCGATCCGAGATTGCATCCGTTCGTTGATTAGAATCCGATTGGATTTTTGCAGACGTTTCGCCAAGCTCTCAATTGGCTAAGAACTGAGAGTTTTTGTTATATCAGATAATATTTATAGGTTTATGCCGAAGATTGTAACGGCGCTCATTGGTTGGCGTTTGCTCTGCCCCCTCCAAAGTTTTGTTTGGTATTAT
The DNA here is from genome assembly GCA_950111635.1 of Agelastica alni. NCBI lineage: Eukaryota > Metazoa > Arthropoda > Insecta > Coleoptera > Chrysomelidae > Agelastica > Agelastica alni. The sequence continues at coordinate 44,672,765 of OX467711.1, read as the reverse complement.
GTCAAATGTGTTCAGATGTTGTGGTTTCGCTTGTTTTTTTGTTATGGTTTTCACTGTAGATGGTAAATGCAAAGCATCGTCTCTTTTGTTGAGATACCCCATCTTCTCTATTTTAATGCCCTCGCGTATTGTTCTTGTTGTGTGGTTTTCAATATTCGCTATTTTTTTGCAGCTGTCGAAATTTAGTTTGTGACCAGTTTCGTATTGATGTTGGTAAAGGCGGATGTTATTTGTTTGTTTTTAATGGCCAACTTGTGTTCTTCTAACCTGGCTGCGATTCTTCTATTAGTTTTTTAATGTCTTTGCTTCGCTCAATTTTTTATTTCTTCCTAGTAAAATCTTTCCTATTATGTCGTTCTAGGTTTTTCTAGGTCTTTCTCTTTTTCTTTTGTTTTGTGTTTTTGCTTCATAGATTTGTTTAACAGGTCTACTTTTTGGCATTCTCTGTATTTGTCCCCACCATCCCATTGTTTTTGTTCTATGAATGAAATAATATCTTCTATGTATAGTTTTTCTCTTATTCGTGTATTTCTTATTTTATTTCTCCTTGTCACTCCCTTAATTCTTTTCAGATATGTTGCTTGTATTCTACTTTTGGTTTTTTTGTTAATATCCAAGATTCACATTCATATATTAATACAGGTCTATATATTGTCTTGAATATTTTTAGTTTCGTATGTCTTGAAGTTCTTTTTTGTTGATAAATTTCCTGTTCAGTGCATAATACAGTTTCATGGTTTTCTCGATTCCGTCGTTGATTTCCGCTTCTTGTCTTCTCTTTTCGTCTATTGTTACTCCTAAATATTTAAACTCTTTAACTTTTATTTTTATATTATCTATCATAATATTTATTTCTTCGTCTCTTATAGTCATCACTTTGGTTTTTTCTTTATTTATTTTCACATGTTTTCTCTTTAGTGCTTCATTCCTTACTTCTATTATTATTTTTCATTTTCAGCAATCAGTATTATGTCATCTGCAAATGCTCCTTCAGCTATCTCCACTCTTTGCATGTATTTGTATTCAATTCACATTTTTTTGATATTCCTTTCACATTTCTTGATGATTTCGTCCATAAAAATATTAAACAGCATTGGGCTTAATGATCTGCCTTGTCTCAGCAATTCACATAAATAGTACCAATTTCTTAATAAGCCAGTGAAAATATTTTGTAGTAAAGTATAATGAAATTAACTATCAAGTGATGAAAACAATCAGAAATGTAGCAACTTAATGATGAACAAAAAAATATATAACACAATTATATAATTAATTTCATCTCGTGTGTGGTGCACATCCAACAAACCGAGCTAATCATAATTAATTACAATAGAAAAAAAAATAAAATACTAAATTATCCTCGTTATTAAAAATTGAAATTCCGCACCGTTTGTGCATATTTTAACTGACCGTAATTATTCAAGATTAAAAAAATAAGATTACCGTAATTGTTAGAACATAAACGCAAAAGTCTGTCGAGTATTATTTTCCTGCTTAAATTACAAAGTCATATAGCGCCACCCTGTACAGCATAAAAAGGTAATTTTTCAGGAGAGCGGCCAAGCCCGCCATATTTCCATACACCAAATCCAGTTGACGATCGCGTCCAATCTCTAAACGGAAAACAACGGAACATCCACAGCAGGAGAGAACATAGCGAGCCGTGACTGAGGAAATCTTCCGTATATCGATCCATTCGAACCTCGCCGTTGCCCGGCAACCGGGAGTCAATCTGGCCAACACACAGCCAAAAGAAGGATATTTTTTTATTTATTATCCTCCATTATCCCTTTCGGCTCGGCTAGCGCCGCCTCGCATCGACTACGGACGAATTCTTATGCGGGTGTTGTCAAGTTTGATCGGGTTTCTCGAGTGCTTACTACAAACATTACATAAAATATCTTACTTGGACAAAAGCGTTGGAGGTTTAAAACAAATACTCGACAAACCATTTCCTAATTGTGGATAAAAGGTCATAACTCTTTGTAGTAAATTAAATTTTATAACCCTTGGAAGCCCGTACGGTAAGAGTTTTCCTATCGGTAGAATTTATAGTGTAAAGTTTATGCAAGTAAATAGCGCAATCTGGACACATCAATCCCCAATAACCCTAAAAAAACTTAGAGATAATTCGTCAGTAAAGTCAGTTGGTCAAAATTCAACACAAAATTTGCACCTGTTGTTTTAAGTCAAGTAGGATGATTTTGACAGGTTAGGTTAGATTAGGTTAAAACGGCAGTTTTGAAGGAATTCACTTGGGCCTTTTGGCCCGCTGTGATACCATTATGGACGTCGGTGCCTTTTCCCTCTACCGTGGGAACCAGTTGAAACTTTTAATAAAAAGTATGAGGTCTTTAATGCTAACTGAGCTGAGATCAGATAAGTCATTAATGTTCGGTTGCCCTAGACTAAAAAGCCGTTTTCTGTGTATATATATATATATATATTTATATATATATATATATATATATATATATATATATATATATATATATATATATATATATACCTTAAGAGGAGTTGCAGGCGATGGTAAATGTTATGCATAATGGCCTGAAAATCAAAGCGATGAAAATAAATGTGAGCAAAACGAAAGTAATGGTTTTTGAAAGAGAAGAAAGTATAACAAACTGTGGAGTTTCGATTAAGGGAGAAAGAGTGAAACAATTAAATAAATTTGTGTACTTCGGTTCAAAGTTTACGAGAGATGAAAAGTATGACAGTGACATTGAGCGAAAAATGTTGGCAGGAAGACAGATGAATAAGGCACTGCATAGCTTTATAAACAGCCAGAAAGTGTCAAAAAGGCACGTCTGACTGTGCATAGAGGTGTGTTGGTTCCTACGCTTATGTATGTTAGTAAATATTGGGTTTGGCATAAGAAGCATGAAAATAGGATTAATGCTGCGGAGATGAGTAGTCTGAGAAGTATAGCCGGAGCGACTCTGTTGGAAAAAGTAAAGAATAGTGAGATAAGAGAACGCTGTGGTGTAAAAGAAGATGTGGTTACAAAGATAGATAAAGAAATTCTTTGATGGTTTGGACACGTAGAAAGGATGGATGAAGGAAGATTGACGAAACAAATTTATATGGCGAGTGTGAATGGACAAGTCGGTAGAGGTAGACCTCGGAGAACATATCTCGATCAGATCAACATTGTTTTGAAGAAAGGCCAGGTCAAGAGTACCAACACCCGACGAGCATGTATGAGAGCACTGATGAAAGTAGAGGAAGCAAAAGATGTGTGTAAGAACCGTAGCAAGTGGAAGGAAGTGGTCTCCGCCCACCCCCATGGGAAAAAGGCGTGACTTTATGTACATATATATATATATATATATATATATATATATATATATATATATATATATATATATATATTACCTTTAAGTTTTATTTATTTGTTACTACTGACAAACGAGCTAAACTATGGGATGTTTTGCATGTTATGGCGGTTTCCGCTCATCTAATATCAATTACTAAACAACTTTATGAAAGAAACACAGCTCACGTGCGAATTGACGGCATGCTGTCAGCCGAAACAAAAGAGGAGTTCGTCAGGGCTGTATACTATCCCCTATGCTCTTTAACACTTACTCTGAATCCATCATGCGACAGGTGCTGGACAACTGGAAGGAAGGTATAACTATTGGTGAAACTAGGATGTCTAATTTGAGATTCGCCGACGACACAGCTCTCTTAGCAACCACAGATGTGGAACAATTAGCTCTCCTTAAAACCTTAGAACAAACTAGCGAGGCTTACGGCCTTAAAGTCAATTATAAGAATACCAAAGTGATAATTATAGACAGAAAACATAGCAACCATCCTCAAAAATCCCAAGTTAAAAGCTGTCAAGTGGTGCAGAACTTTTTATACCTTGGATCGTTAATCGAAAACACAGGCAGCAGTGAAAAAGAAATCCGCCGGCGCATTCAACAGGCACGACTAGCCATGACAAAACTTAATAGAATATGGCATATCTCTAACATCACCAAAGCAACTAAAATATCTCTGGTCTTATCCCTGGTTTTTGCATCTTTCTGTACGCGTCAAAGACGTGGACTACCAAAAATGCTGATCGCCATCGTATAGATGCCTTTGAGATGTGGTGCTGGAGGAGAATGCTGCGGATTCCGTGGACGGCACATAGAACAAACGTCTCAGCTTTAAATGAGATTGGCAATCCAAGGCGCCTGTCCTCTATAGTATTAAAGCGTGCCCTGACATTTTTTTGACACATTCACAGGAATGACTGGTCGACGATGTGGTCGATCTCCTACATGCTGGGTGGATCTAACAAAGACATGTCTTGATCTAAACATCAGCAGGGCTTCCAAACTAACTTCTAATCGCATGAGATGGCAAAACACCGTTAGGAGAACAATCGACAAACTATATATTAGTAATGCATCGGCCAATACCAGCAACAACTAACAATAAAATGAGTTCACAACACATCTGACAAGATGTTATGACTGTGATGATGATGCTTCTTTGAGACACCTTGTATAGTTCTAAATATATTTAAATTAAAAACAGTTTGTGACCACATCATATGGAGAATTATTTTGTTTGACAATTTTCATGTACTATGCAAGAGCTTTTTTCGTTGACTCACCCTATACAAAATGTTGTTAATTAGGATCTTTCAAAATTACTTTAATGCTCAGTAGACACCAAAAATACGAAGAAATTTTCATTGCAGTTATTTCTCTGTTCGGAGATTGGCAACGCTGATCCGAAGGACGCTCGCTGACAGCGAGGGAGAAATATGGGACACGTGGTTAGACTTGAAACGACATCACTCGACGCCGGAATCGACGTCTCGGCGCCCGTATAATGTCGCATTAACGGACACGGAGTAGTGGAAAAAGGTTTCGCCATAAGCCGTTTTTGCGCGACACTTATGGGAAATTAGTCGGGAAAATAAACATGAAAAGTTTAAAAACATCCATTATGCAATTGACTTTTGGGGAGGATATAATTTAGCGAAGATTGATTAAACTTATCAAGTTTATACCCGAGTCAAAATTAGGGCTGATGATATTGTTTTAAATCAAGAAATATTCGCTTTATACGGAGTACAACATAATTTTTGCAATCATAACAATGTACATACAGGTGTCCGTAAATTATGGAATACATTCGATATTTCCTTTATGAAAATCTCTTTTAAAAAAATTTGAAAAAGTTGGTTTTAAATTTTAATGTTCTACATTTTACAACCAAATTTCATTATACAGGGTTATACACATTAGGGTGATGACGTCATCGGCAATATTTTTAAATGTAACACCCTGTACTTTGTCGCATTTTTTTATCAATAAAAATGAGCTGATTTCAGGAAGGTAGAATACTTGGGGTCTAGCGGATAGAATTTGAGAGATACTTGCCAAGAAAATAAATTTTATTGATTTCTAATGATTAATGTAAGAATTTAAAAGTAATCCAGAAATTGATACATGTACTTTATCTTAATTGTTCGAACTGTAGTCATTGCTGTATTTGACAGTAACCCAAACATTGAAAAAATTCTTGTTGAACCTTGTTTATAGTTTCTTGAGAAATATTGTTGATTTCTAATATTGTTTATTTCTGTTCAAATTAATATATTTAATATTTAATTCTTCGATATTTGCTGGTTTCGTTTTATAGACAACATTCTTCAGATGGCCGCACATAAAAGTCTGGCGACCTCACTGACCCTTTAATATGTCCCACGTCTACCAATACACCGGTTCAAAAAATTTCGCTTAGGTACCTTCGAACATCTACAGCATAATGCGGAGGCGCACCATCCTGTTGAAACCATAAACTTTCATCAAAACCTCCAGGATAAATTCTACTGGGAAATAAATTAATTAATGCAGGCACGAGATTTCCCCTTAAAAACTTAAGGTAAGTTGACCCATTTAAATTACCCTTGAAAAGTTAGTTGTCTGTAAAGTCGGTTAACGAACGATAATTTTACGTGATAACTTCATAAGAAAACATTGATTAAAAATTGTATACTTATATGAATTGAATTATTATCATTAAATTATCATTATGTTGTATAATTGAAAATTACAATTGTTTCGATAAATTAACATTTATTTGCACTCGTTAATTTAAATATTTTCTGTCTTTTTTCTACTCGGACGCATCGGCCGATGGAATAGAAGAGAGATAGATGCGTACAATCCGAACGCTTAGGCCGATCGTGCCTCTCTATAGCTTGTTCCGCGTTCTCGATTGCACGCTCGGCTCAGGCGGAACGTGACAATGAATCATGCTTTTTCGTGCGTGCATCCGGCGTTCATCGATTTATAAGACGTTATCACGTCAAAAAGTAGGGTCCGATGAATCTATTTCTTACAATGCCAGCCCATACATTTATTTTTTGCGGGTATTGTGTATGTTGCTTAGTTGTTTAAGCATCCAGTTAGGTTTTTTTTTGTTGCCAAGTATCTACAATCCTGACGGTTGACCTCGCCATTTAATGTGAAAGTAGCCTCATCAGATAATACGAGGGCGGTTTGATAAGTCAGTGACTTTTTGAATAAAACAAATTTATTCCGCAAATAAAAATTTTATTTTTCTACATAATCACTTTTAAGCTCGATACATTTAGTCCAGCGTTGTTCTAATTTTTTAATTCCCTCCAAAAAATAGGTTTTTTCAAAGCTCTCAAAATACGCGTTTGTTTCGGTAATGACTTCTCCATTCGACTCAAATCTCTTACCGCCCAGCCATTTCTTTAGCTTTGGAAACAGAAAATAGTCGCAGGGAGCTAAATCTGGAGAATATGCTGGATGGGGTAGCAGTTCGTATCCCAATTCGTGGATTTTGGACATCGTGACTAGACAAGTGTGCACACGTGCATTGTCTTGATGGAACAGCACTTTCTTCTTTGCCAAATGCGGCCGTTTTTGCTTCAAATCAACGTCGAATCTGTTCAAAAACTTTGAATAATATTCGCCGGTAATCGTTTTACCTTTCTTGAGGTAATCGATGAGAATTACACCGCGTACATCCCAAAAAACTGTGGCCATGACCTTGTTGGCTGACAGACTCTGTTTCGCCTTTTTTGGTCCACGTTCACCCCGAGCAACCCACTGTTTCGATTGTTCCTTGGTCTCTGGCGTATTGTGATGGATCCATGTTTCATCCACAGTAACAAAACGGCGCAAAAATTCGTCCGGATTACGGCTGAACATCGCTAAACACTCTTTTGAAGTGGTCACATGATTGCGCTTATGGTCGAGTGTGAGCAATCGCGGCACCCATCTCACAGAGAGTTTTTTCATGCCCAAATATTCGTGTAAAATTTGATGTACCCGTTCGGTTGAGATACCTACAGCATGAGCCAACTCACGCACTTTCATTCTCCGATCATCCAATATCATTTCATGGATTTTATCGACGATTTCCGGCGTGATCACTTCTTTTGAGCGACCTTGTCGTTCGGCGTCACTAGTGCTGGTACGCGACCACAACGGAACTCTGTAAACCACTTCTTAACCATTGAAATTGATGGTGCCGAGTCCCCGTAGTATTTATCAAGTCTTTCCTTAGTTTTAGTGATGGATTTTTTACGTAAAATGTATTGCTTAATCAGCACACGAAATTCACTTTTTTCCATTTTCGTAAAAATTCACGAGGTTGTCTGCTTTGAACGGCTATCAAACAACAACTGCACGACGTAGCTTGCTCAAAATTAGAAAGTTGCCCACTGATAGATTATAGTTGACGGCAGCACTGTTGCATTTGGAGTAGCTGCGCGGGAAATTCAAAAAGTCACTGACTTATCAAACTGCCCTCGTACCATGGACGAGTAGAAACGATGAAAGCTTACTGAGTTGTATAAATCAAGAAAAAATACGGTGCATGTTTATGCAAACATTACGCTCGATAAACTCAGAATTATGGTAAGAAATCTTGTGGCAATATGTATAGACTAACGCATATTCTCGAATACTGTAATTGGGGGACAAAAGCAACAGCGATGATGAATTGTGGTTTTATTATTCCCACAGCAAAACAGTGCACAACTTTATTCATTTGTAAAAATAAGATATGTTTCAACGTTTATAAAAGGATGTATACTGAAGATCCTAATAGAAGACCATATTAAAGATAAACAACCTGAAGAACAGGCTGGATTTCGAGCGGGTCGACAACCTTTTTACCCTTAAAATAGCCTTAAAGAAGTGTATGCAAAAAGGCAGAGAAACGCATATAGCCCCAATTAATCTAGATTACGATAGCGTCCAGATATCACAACTGAGGAAAAAAATGGAAAAACTAGAGATCAGACCGACTCTACTACAGACCACTAAAAACTATTATAGCGACAATTCTGTAAGAGTAAAGCTAGGAACAGGCCTGACATAGAGTTTTAAGACCTTCAAGGGATCTAGACAGGGGTGCTGTCTATCCTCTGCTCTTTTTAAAATTTACCTTGACCGATCCCTTAGAGGGTGGACAAGAAAGTGTGCACAAATGGGGGATGACACGCTCTATAGTTTATACTTTCCTGACGATCAAGTTCTGATGGCAGAGAATAAAGACGATTTGGGGTGTATGGTCAAAAAACTGAAAGAGGAATACGAAAAAGCTGGTCTATTGATGAACATGAGTAAATGCGAATACCTTGCAATAGGCACAAACAACAAGAATAATTTTCTCTTAGAAAACGAATTCATAAAAGGAGTAGAAACGTCCGTATACCTAGGGGTTGTAATTAAGCCCTAAATTCAATCCTTTGGGGAAAAAATATAAGAAGAACAACAAAAAAGCGACTATACAAAAGTTTTGTTCAAAGTGTGATAACGTATGGAGCAGGAGTATGGGATATAACAAAAACACTAAAGAGAAAACTAATTGCAACTGAAATACATTTTTTAAGAAGAAGCTGTGGAGTATAGCCGAGGAATATATTTAGAAACGAGGAGATCCGAAATAGAATAGACATGGAAAAGAATATTTCAGACGAAGTTGAGAAAAACCAACTGTCTTGGTTCAGTAACACAAGAATAGAGAGGAAGACCTAGAAAAAGCTGAAGGAATGAAATAGATGAAGCGATGGAAACAAGAAACCCAACCAAAGAACAATCTATTGATAGGAGAATATGGAAACTGGGGACGAAGACGGGCCAAAAGGCATAAGTTGGTTTCTTCCGAACTGCCGTTTTAACCTAAGCTAACCTAATCCTAAAACCTTGTAACTAACAGACAAATTAGTCAATGTAGTAAATCATTAATACAATACTTAATTTACTTCGCCAACTGTATTCTTGCAGTAACCATTCGCTCTAGAGTGTGAGGACTAGAGATGGGTGTACCAAATTCCTGTAGTTAATAAAACTACTCTCTATATCAATAGGTATATTAAATTTTTAGCAAACCAACGATTTTATAAGAAGGTTAATTAAACAGTTTATTCGAACAGTTAACAGTCCACAAATATTTGTTCTTTTTTTTGTCACTTTAACAAACATTTTAAAAATTTTAATTTCAACCTTTTAAATAAAAAATATGAAAATAAAGAAAATTTTTTGCAAAATTATCAACGTTGCTTTGTTTTTTAAAATAGGTTCCAAATATCAATGTGTAAACTTATTTGGTAGGCTGGTATGACTGTTGACATACATTTTCCGACATTTGCCTCATTAGGTTAGAAACTGTAGCGTTTTTTGTGTTTTTGTCAGTAATTCTTAAATCGTAAAAAATCTGTGAAACAAAGAATTAGCATAAAATTTTTAAGAGATAAAAATCACAACAAAATTCACGTCAAAGCAATTTAAAAACACAAGGTAATGTTGACTGTTTTCTTTGTCTACTGTGGCGATGTCCACGAATAATTAAATCAATTTTTCAAAAAAAAAACAGAATTATGGCAAAACAATTTATGCTTTTTGCATAACGATTAGTTAACGTGGTTAAAGAATATCAATGGAAAATATAAAATTAATCACTTTTTTGTTATTCAAATTGTTTGTTATTTAAAGAAAACTTCATTGCCTCGTTTTATTTTTAAAACTATACTTGTTGTAGTTCTTTTATAGTAAACTTTATTGTACATACTTGTTTTCAGTTTTGGAGCAGCACCCGTACTACAATAAATTCCCGAATAATTCTACTAAATATGGCGAATATATTTATGATTGAGGGTGCAAGTTAAGCAATGCGTCGGCTCCGTCTACTTTCACAAATGACGGTTTTTCTGGAAATGATAAACCCCCTTTGGATGATGATCTCGCCAAAACTTTATAAAGCAATATTGTCTACTTTTATGATCTTGGAACATATATTATTTTTTTGCATTACAGAAATAGAAATTGGCAACTTGTTGCCTCGGAACACTTTGATCATTAATGATTCAATTAAAAAAAAATAATTTAGCGTTAAGGTAAGACATTAATTGGGTAATGTGGATTAAAATACGACCGATTTACACGGTGGATGTCATTCTTAAGCCGATTCAGTAGCTCAACAACTCGTTTGACAAAAAATATTGGGAAGTAGAGAGGTGATTACAAGTGGGAAGTAGAAAGGTGATTACAAGTAAGGAGTAGAGATATAATTACAAGTGAGATGTAAAAAGGTGATTACATGTGAGAAGTAGAGAGGTGATTACAAGTAAGGAGTAGAAACGTAATTACAAGTGAAAAGTAAAGAGATAATTACAAGTGAGAAGTAGAGAGGTGATTACAAGTGAGATGTAAAAAGGTGATTACAAGTGAGAAGTAGAGAGGTGATTACAAATGAGATGTAAAAAGGTGATTACATGTGAGAAGTAGAGAGGTGATTACAAGTAAGGAGTAGAAACGTAATTACAAGTGAAAAGTAAAGAGATAATTACAAGTGAGAAGTAGAGAGGTGATTACAAGTGAGATGTAAAAAGGTGATTACATGTGAGGAGTAGATAGGTAATCACAAGTGAGATGTAAAAAGGTGATTACAAGTGAGAAGTAGAGAGGTGATTACAAATGAGGAGTAGAGAGGTAATTACAAGTGAGATGTAAAAAGGTGATTACATGTGAAAAGTAGAGAGGTGATTACAAGTAAGGAGTAGAAAGGTAATTACAAGTGAAAAGTAAAGAGATAATTACAAGTGAGAAGTAGAGAAGTGATTACAAGTGAGAAGTGGAGAGGTGATTACAAGTGAGGAGTAGATAGGTAATCACAAGTGAGATGTAAAAAGGTGATTACAAGTGAGAAGTAGAGAGGTGATTACAAATGAGGAGTAGAGAGGAAATTACAAGTGAGATGTAAAGAGGTGATTAAAAGTGAGAAGTAGAGAGATAATTACAAGTGAGATGTAAAAAGGTGATTACATGTGAGAAGTAGAGAGGTGATTACAAGTAAGGAGTAGAAAGGTAATAGGTAATTACAAGTGAAAAGTAAAGAGATAATTACAAGTGAGAAGTAGAGAGGTGATTACAAGTGAGATGTAAAAAGGTGATTACATGTGAGAAGTAGAGAGGTGATTACAAGTAAGGAGTAGAAAGGTAATTACAAGTGAAAAGTAAAGAGATAATTACAAGTGAGAAGTAGAGAAGTGATTACAAGTGAGAAGTGGAGAGGTGATTACAAGTGAGGAGTAGATAGGTAATCACAAGTGAGATGTAAAAAGGTGATTACAAGTGAGAAGTAGAGAGGTGATTACAAATGAGGAGTAGAGAGGAAATTACAAGTGAGATGTAAAGAGGTGATTAAAAGTGAGAAGTAGAGAGATAATTACAAGTGAGATGTAAAAAGGTGATTACATGTGAGAAGTAGAGAGGTGATTACAAGTAAGGAGTAGAAAGGTAATTACAAGTGAAAAGTAAAGAGATAATTACAAGTGAGAAGTAGAGAGGTGATTACAAGTGAGATGTAAAAAGGTGATTACATGTGAGAAGTAGAGAGATAATTACAAGTGAGATTTAAAAAGGTGATTACATGTGAGAAGTAGAGAGGTGATTACAAGTGAGAAGTAGAGAAGTGATTACAAGTGAGAAGTGGAGAGGTGATTACAAGTGAGGAGTAGATAGGTAATCACAAGTGAGATGTAAAAAGGTGATTACAAGTGAGAAGTAGAGAGGTGATTACAAATGAGGAGTAGAGAGGAAATTACAAGTGAGATGTAAAGAGGTGATTAAAAGTGAGAAGTAGAGAGATAATTACAAGTGAGATGTAAAAAGGTGATTACATGTGAGAAGTAGAGAGGTGATTACAAGTAAGGACTAGAAAGGTAATTACAAGTGAAAAGTAAAGAGATAATTACAAGTGAGAAGTAGAGAGGTGATTACAAGTGAGATGTAAAAAGGTGATTACATGTGAGAAGTAGAGAGGTGATTACAAGTAAGGAGTAGAAAGGTAATTACAAGTGAGAAGTAAAGAGATAATTACAAGTGAGAAGTAGAGAGGTGATTACAAGTGAGAAGTGAACAGGTGATTACAAGTGAGGAGTAGATAGGTAATCACAAGTGAGATGTAAAAAGGTGATTACAAGTGAGAAGTAGAGAGGTGATTACAAATGAGGAGTAGAGAGGTAATTACAAGTGAGATGTTAGAGGTGATTAAAAGTGAGAAGTAGAGAGATAATTACAAGTGAGATGTAAAAAGGTGATTACATGTGAGAAGTAGAAAGGTAATTACAAGTAAGGAGTAGAAAGGTAATTACAAGTGAGAAGTAGAGAGGTGATTACAAGTGAGAAGTGGAGAGGTGATTACAAGTGAGGAGTAGATTGGTAATCACAAGTGAGATGTAAAAAGGTGATTACAAGTGAGAAGTAGAGAGGTGATTACAAATGAGGAGTAGAGAGGTAATTACAAGTGAGATGTAAAGAGATGATTACAAGTGAGAAGTAGAGAGGTGATTACAAATGAGGAGTGGAGAGGTAATTACAAGTGAGATGTAAAGAGGTGATTACAAGTGAGAAGTATAGAGGTGATTACAAGTGAAAAGTGAAGAGGTGATTACAAGTGAGGAGTAGAGAGGTAATTACAAGTGAGATGTAAAGAGGTGATTACAAGTGAGAAGTAGAGGTGATTCTACGTAAGAAGTAGAGTGATTACAAGAGGAACTTCTAACGGCAATGCTTTATTGTTATTAATGCCTGTCAGTCCATTATAACCCACAGTTTAACAGATGTCTTCAAGGAAGGCTTTTCTTGGCCTTTCTCTTGAACGTTTTCCCTCAATTTTAATTTCTATAAAATTGATAATCCGTAACAGATGTTTTAAGAGATTACTTTTTTTTTTGTTTAGTCTTCGTTCATTAAAATTATTTATATTTGTTATTGTTTTTACAATTCAATTGTTTTCTATTAAATACTTTATTTTTTAAACTTACTGTTTTTAGTAATCACTTAAATATCATAAATTCAAATATCCCGCGCAATAATTCCAGTTGAGCTACGCACTTCTGTAGCGCCCTCACGCGGCAGAGAGACAAAGCATTCATTCATTTAAGAAATACGAGAATTATTCGCACGCAAATTTGCAATAATTGCTCTCACTACCGCCGCCTCCAATCCAATTCAACATATAATGTTAGCACCTGTCAACCACCGCCGCTTCAACAAGAGGAAATCATTTTGGTAACCACATGTTAAACTTAACCTCATTTTTTTTCTTTCTTAAAAATTTGCATAAAATATCACGCAACAATTGTCATTATCGATTTTAGTAAATTTTGATTTTCCTCTAATTCAACTAGGATTGTTTTATTCTTTTTTCTCTATATTAATAATTTCTTTGTCATCCTTCGTCATAACCACATTTCCTTAGCTTCCAATCTTATTATCTTATCTTATTTATATCTCTTTAATATCCAATTTTCACAGCCGTATAGGAATAAGTAAGCTGTATATGAGTTCTTATTTTTAAAAAAATATTTGTTTGATAGCCTATTGAAGTATACCTTTACAACTCCAAGGTAAGACTTATCAACATCAAAATAAGAATATGAACACTTTAAAAATAAGACTTGTTTGTCGTCTTGACATTAGTTTATCACATTCAAAATAAGAATAAAATATTTCAATTTGGAAATAAGCACAATCAAATTGACACTAAGCAACTTCAGTACAAGAATTGTCATTTTAAAATAAATCTATCTAAAAAGCTATATTAAGTATACTTGAACTGTGTGTAGGGTGGATTATTATTAAAATAAAACTAAATCTAAATACTGTCCATTTCAGTCAGAGAAACCCCCGAAAAACTGTAATTATTCCTTTTACGAAAAGGAAAAAGCTAGATAAGCTTCGGCAGCCTGTCCTATACGGAGAGAGCATTCCATTTGTGTGAAATACCTGGGTGTAGTTCTGGATAAAAGACTCACCTGGAACGCCCATTCGGAAAAAACAATAAACAAAGCCAGGTTTTCTCTCTGGAATCTCAGAAGAGTATGTGGCAAATCTTGGGGAATGAACCCCAAACAGATTTACTGGATTTATCAAACAATGATAATATCTATGGTCACGTATGGTTCAGTAGTCTGGTGGACCAAAGGGTTACAACAGACAGCTAGAGCAAAGCTTGCTGGCCTTCAGCGGCTGGCATGCCTGGCCATAACTGGAGCTATGTCCAGCACACCAACGGCAGCGATGAAACACCTCCTACATCTCCCTCCCCTAGATATTCTCTTAGAGAGGGAGGCCAGGATAGCTTCCTACAGATTCCTGTCTTTGGAAAAGCAAATAAATGGAGAGCAACTCGGAGATCACTCCGGGATACTGAGTGAAACAAAAAACCACCAAATTCTCGGGATGGTTCCTGACTTGCTAGCCACAAAAATACACGTAGGAAAGTCGTTGAAAGTCCTCTTTCCGGAGAGAGACGAATGGATGAGGGGACAAATCCTCTTCCCAGAGACTGAATACGTAATGTACATAGACGGCTCAAAAACCACAGATGGAGTTGGGGCCGGTGTTTTCAGCAGGAAACCAAAGATTGAAATATCTACCAGTCTTGGCAGGTATGCCACAATCTTTCAGGCTGAAATATTCGCTATCGAATTGTGTGCAAGAGAGTTGACCAACAGACCTCTAGCAAACAAAAACATAAATATAATATCAGACAGCCAGGCCGCTTTAAAAGCACTGAGCTCCAACAAGATAAATTCTAAACTTGTATGGACTTGCATTGAATCCTTAGAGTACCTTGGTGCGAACAACAGGGTGACCCTACTGTGGGTACCTGGGCACCAGGGGGTGGAAGGAAACGAAAAAGTCGACACCCTTGCAAAACAGGGGGCCGAATCTGCGTTCACTGGACCAGAACCGGTTTTTGGAGTCACCACAAGTGCCGCCAAAACAATTATTTCGGACTGGGCGGAGAGGAAAATACTCACGTACTGGTCCGACTTACCAGGGCTAACCCACTCGAAGGCGTTTTTACCGTTACAACCCTCGAGAAACACAACTAAGCAGATCCTAGAATGGAGCAGAAATGACCTGCGTATTCTAACAGGACTGCTTACGGGACACTGTCGTCTGAGATACCATCTCAGAAAGATAGATCTGAACCAACAAACGGACTGTCGGTTCTGCTGCGTGGAAGACGAAACTGCTGAACATATACTATGTTCATGCCCCGGCCTGGGAAGAATAAGGTTCAACATATTTGGTTACACTAACCTAGAACCTACCGATTTTAAAAAAATCTCACCCTATACAACCATAAACTTCGTAAGAGGGGCTGGATTGTACGGTGAACTGTAGCCTCTAGGGGTGAGCCACAATAGACCTACTAAGGGTCGCGGTGGAGGGGCGACCACGCCCCACTCACATAAAACCTACCTACCCACCTAGGGTGGATTAAGTGGATTAAATATGCCGTACGAGTATGTAAAGCAAAAAGATGATAAAAATTTAAGAAGGAAAATTTGTGCATTATATAATACCAATAGACATACACATTCCAATACACTTTTTTTTTAAGATATAAATATAGCTGATTGTCCAGAAGTTTGTTGATCGCTTATTTAAAATTTCCGAATAGTACGGAGCATTATCTAATACAATGACAAATGGTTTATGTAACTATGGCAATAGTATCTCTTTTAACCATTTTACAAACATCTTTGTAAGCATATTGTCATGGTTATCGGCCGATTTTGATTTTGACGTAAATAAAAGATCCTTTACCGTCGGTAAAGACTTTATGTTATCGTACTGCCAAATTTGTTTTGTTCCACCTTTATCAAAAAGTTTCGTTCAGATAAACAAATGAAAAGCATTCTTGTTTACAGTGAGTATAATTTCTCAAAAATTCAATTCTTTTGTGCACGATTTTAACTTTTTTTACAAAAGCCTTTGGCTTTTCTTATTTTTAAACCCAAACCCTATTTACCCTTAATTTCCAAACAAGAAGTCTTTTATAAAATAAAATTCGTTACCTACGAAATTTGTTTAAAAATATTAGGGCAAGTTAATTTCGTACTTCTTAAATGTACAGTTGAGTACTGGTTATCGAGTTTCCAACGATAACCCGAAACCACCGTATGTTCGTGAAATATGCCATATTTTAGATTATTACAGGACTAAATTTAAATTTTGACTTAATTACTAAAACTGTAACTTTATTAAAATCAAATTTGCCGGCTACAAAAACCATATTGTTAAAATAAAGATTTTTTTTATTTAATGACATTAAGTTACGGTAACTAAAACGTTGATCCAAACGGCGCGGTTTATTTTTCCAAATTTATAGATATCAGTGAATGCGGAATAAAAATTGAAGTTGTTAAGGAGTATGTCTCCTATCCGCAGTGAGTGGGAACCAAAAAGAACGTTAAAATATATTTATGTCATCGTTTGGTAGTTAAAATTTTGAAAATACCAGATTCCAAAACATATATTAGAACTTTTGTTGTAATTGGGCAAGAAAACCTACTGCAGTATAGGCAATATTTATTTTTGGGACCATCCTACACTCCACATAACAGATTATGCGTGAAAAACATAAAAGAATTATGTTTGATTCAGCCTGTTGGTATCCATAATTTTGGGAATCTCAGATTAAAAATCGCAGAATTTTTAAATTTATCCAATCCCAAAAATTGCACATGCCATAGCATTCGTCGATCTTCAGCGTCGTTATTTGCTGATAATGTTGGAAATATCACAAATTTGAAGAGATACGGTGGCTGAAAGTCTACCAATGTCGATAAAAGATATATAGACAATTCACCTACAAACAATATTAAAATTGCCAAGACCATTCAAAGATTATCAGATGAAGGCAATCAATGTGAAACGAAAACTTTACTTTCTTATTCTGACTTCAACAAAAGGCAATTAAATATACGAAGCATCTCAAAAAAAAATTTAATCCCTTCAATATAAGCAATTGCTCGAATTTTAATATACATGCTGTTTCAAAAAAAAGGTGACCCTTTTTTTGGGATAGGTAGAAAACTAAAAAATAATTGGAATTTGCATGGTAAAAATTTTTCGTAAAGCCATGCGTAGTCAAGATAAAGGGCGTTAAAGAAAAAAAATTTGGCTATTACTTCATAGTTTTCAAATCAAAATATTCCGAAAACGGTATATAGTATCGAGTTGTACCAAAAGAACATTTTTGGTGCAAAATTGAATGATGTGTAGGTTTACCTAAAATTTTGATTAAAAAATCTAATCTTAAAAAAGTTATGTGCAATACTACTTGATACGAACCGTGTAACTAGCGCCCTCTATGAGAGTCAGATATAAAACAAAGTTATGGAATGTATCAGCTTCTAAAACATATTCGTATAAAATTTCATTACGATGTTTTCAGTAGTTTCGGAAAAATCATAATAAATGTGTATACATTTTTTTCTTTAATGTCCTTTATCTTGAATACGAATGGCGTTACGAAATTTTTTTACTAAGCTCTACCTATCCTAGAGACGGAGTCACTTTTTTTTAAACACCCTGTAAACAAGCATTATAATGTTCGAAATATTGTTCTACAAAGAAATGTGTCCCACTGATTTGTTATTTTACATGTTTGCCGAGAAGATAGTGTACCCAATAGTTTTTTGGACTCGCAGACTTCTATTTGTCCATAAAAACAGTATTTTCCGTACTTTTTATGTAAATTACTATTTTCTAACAATATTTGGTAAGAGTACGTAAAATATTGTTCCAAACGGCGCGCATCATTCTTCCGAATCTCTGGTTGAATAGTGGCAAAAAATGTAAGTTTAAACACACATATCTTCGTCCTTCTTGCTCCCATTCCAGATGATTCTATCGCCAAAAAGGATTGTTTAATCCTAAAGCGATGCTCAGATGTCGAGTATTCTCCGGTGCAGTTGCCATGACAACGCAGTTTCCGGTGATACGCGGCTGCGGAATCACTTTGCAGGCGCTGGCACGCTAACAGCAACCACCGATTTCACTTCCTTTCCTATCTCGCCTACTCTCTTCATCACCAAAAGTGGCATTAGCGAGTTCCTTTTCTCTTCTGGTCGCTAAAAGACTATCATTTTATTTTCGAAAACATTCAATACCGGGGGTTACTTTTAGTGTAATGATAATATAAGCATTAAATGGTGAAAACGAAAAAGTTTCCTACAACTCTAATTGTTTACCTGTCTTTTTTATGTCTCAAAAAAAGAGCAGCGTTATATTTTACGAATTTATGCTAATCAATTAATAAAATGTTTCATTTAGAGATTTATCATCGCAAGCAATGTTGTACAAAAAGTTAAACAAAACATTTTCTTTATTATTTTGTACTACATTTTAATTAAACTGAAGCCCAAACATTTTTTCAAATCTTTATTATTATAAAACTGTAACATAAGTATGTTTTTAAAGATATTTACAAAAGAAAGGTACGAAATGGTGTCTAGGTGTACCTGAATCACAATCACCGATTTTTGGGTTGTCTGCATGTTTTTTTGTTTGTTTGTTTGTTTGTTCAAACAACGCTTAAAAACTACTGAATATATTTTGACAAAACTTAATGTGTTTATTAGCTTCTAATTGGACTTTAAAACTTGTATACAGTGTGGCACAGTTAAATGGTATAATAATAATGCATATTAATAAAAACATGTCAATTTTAGATAATAAAATGACATCCTGCAATAAAAAACATTTAACACAGTACTGAACCTCTTTTAAGTGACAGTTATAACGCTCAATTTTTTAAATGGAAAGAAGAGGCTCGTAATATATCATTTAAGAGGTCTCTTCGTTGCTAACTTATTTTTTTTATTGCCAAAGTAACAAAAAAAAATTTGCAATCATTGGAACTGCCGACAGACTTAAAAATATGAATTTTTGGATTTATAAATTAAGTGTAGCATTTAAAATTAAAATTTTATAATTTGTAAATTAAAATCATTGACCAATAAATAACCTAATAATAGTAAGCTGTCAGCCTTACAGAAGAAAAAGCCGTGACGTCACCCATCTGTCGCTTCTCTATCATGTAAAAAACAAAAAAAACTAATCTTTATGTGAGAGATGGAAGCAATAAGTAATATTATATCAGTATAATTAGGTAGGTTAGGTTAGGTATCATGTAAATGGGGCATAGGTCGCCGCTCCACTGCGACCATTAGTAGGTCTATTGTGGCTCATCCCTAGAGTTTACAGTTCACCGCAAAATACAGCCCTTCTCACAAAGTTCATGGTTGTATGGGGGCGAGATTTTCTTGATATCAGTAGGTTCTATAGTCCGTACACAATTTGTTGATAGCTCACTGCAAGTTTGACCCTCATTAGAGAACTGAAATACAGAGAGGACAGGTAGTATGATATAATAACAAAAACCAACCTAAAACTGGCAGTTTAAGATGTTTTCGACTAACCCACCTTGTATCTGAAGAAATACAATACAGCTATAGAACTTTTAATCCGATTATGTAGGTATTTTGAGTGGAAGTGACTGACCAGTGTCGTAGAGTATATGATTAAATCATTACGTTACTTTAAATAAATAAATATATTAATATTCTTAAACTGTAGGTACTGTAAATTGTATTTTTATTTTAATAAAATTTCTTTATTTTATTTAAAAATAAAAAGTTACTTGCAATTTGTAAAAGATACATTTATTTAATTAATACCTATTTTTAAATGATATAAACTACGATTACTTACAAAACTATTCAAATTCAAAATAAACAGGATCATCTTCGGAATCCGAGTCGTCTTGCAGGTTAATAATTAGCGGTTGTGTCTCTACAGTCGCATCAATTATATTGTCAAGATCCCACATTTTTTGTTCTTCTTCTATTACATGTCTTACTGCATCTCGCCAATTTTGTTCTGTAATATGTTGTAAAGACTCATATAACAATTCACGTACAGCTTGTATTTTATATGACGTATTTTTTCTAGCCACATAGCTTTTCATTTGTGCCCAAATGAGTTCAATTGGATTTAATTCGCAGTGGTAGGATGGAAGTCTAAGGACTGTGATGTTTCGTCTTTCCGCCATTTTGTCAACTACGTATTTCTTGAACTTAGATTTGTGTTGCCGGGCAATTTTTAAAAGTTCTGCTTTAACCATTCCATCTTTGTAAGGCAGGGACTTATTCCGCAGCCATTCAATGATATCCTGTTTCTTCCACGCAGTCGTTGGAAGTCTTTCTACTAGTCGTGAATGATAAGGTGCATTATCTAATACTATAATTGAGTTTGGTGGTATATGTTCAATCATCTGCTCAAAATACTCTTCGAAAACATCAGCTGTCATCTCCTCGTGATAGTCTTTTGTGCTTTTGGATTGAAATTCCAACAAACCATGCTTAGCAAATCCTTTTTCACTGCCAATGTGAGAAACTATTAATCTACTGCCTTTACCAGAGGGTGGGGAAATACCAGTAGACCAACCTTCCATAAAGGCTTGCCTGGAGCTTGATATATTTTTATCTGACCAAATTTTTGTGAGAGTATGACCTGCGTTTACCCACGTTTCGTCCTGATAGTAAATTGGCTTTCCTTCAGCCCGAAATTTTCGTATAGATCTTAGATACTTTCTTCTCCAACATATTATCTCTTCCCGGTCAATCAAAAGTGATTTTCGGTCTGATTTCTCCCACCGGAAATTTAATTCTTTTAAAACTTGCCACAATTTGGTTCGTCCGACATGAGGCAAATCCGGGTCGTCTCTAACTTCTTGTAAAATTTTGTTTAAGTTGGGTATTTCTTTTTTGTAAAAAAATTCGTGAATTTTCCTTCGAATACCATTTTTGGCAAATTCATCAATTTCAATAGGTTTTCTCCCCCTCTTTAAGTATTCGTTTGTATTTGGGTTAGCTATACCTTGTTTTTTTCTTTCTGATAGGAACCTATATATTGTTGACTCCCCTACGCCCGTCATGTGGGCACAACTCTTGATTATGTTCTGAACAGTGTTTGTGGGATTCTGAGAAAGCAGAGCATCGTGAACGTTCAAAACAATAGTCTTCTCTCTTGGTGAATAGACAGACTTACTGACTGTACGCAACAGTACCGGTGTAAAACTTGATGATGTTGATGATGATGACGAAGCCATCGCAAGCAATCAAACAAAACAAGCAGGAACGAAAGGTACGTATATTTTTGTAGGAATATGAAAAAAAGTTACTCACGCACTGCACAAAATTCGCAAAATAAATATTAGAGACGTTAATTACTGCCGTAGACGCCGAAACACCAACGAGCCGTAAATTAAATGCGATCAAAAACGTACTAAACCTAATGAGGGTCAAACTTGCAGTGAGCTATCAACAAATTGTGTACGGACATGAATAAACACCTCAGGAACCTCCGCCTATGATTTTACGACTATTACGGCCGTTTTATGACTTGGACGCACATTTTGTGCTATCGACAAATTATGAACGGACTATAGGTTGGTGTAACCAAATATGTTGAACCTTATTCTTCTCAGGCCGAGGCATAAACATAGTATATGTTCAACAATTTCGTCTTTTACACAGCAAAACTAACAGTCCGTTTGTTGATTCAGACCTATCCTTCCGAGGTGGTATCTTAGACGACAATGTCCAGTAAGCAGTTCCGTTAGAATTCGCAGGTCAATCCTGCTCCATTCTAGGATTTGCTTAGTTTTGTTTCTCGAGGGTCTGTCTGCCCAGTCCAAAATAATTGTTTTGGCGGCAATTGTAGTGACTCCAAAGACCGGTTCTGAACAAGTTAAGATTTTATCTTGTTGGAGCTTAGGGCTTTTAAAGCAGCCTGGCTATCTAATATTATACTAATGTTTTTGTTTGCTAGAGGTCTGTTAGTTAGCTCTCTTGCACACAATTCGATAGCGAAGACTTTAGCCTGAAAGATTGTAGCATACCCGCCAAGACTGGTAGATATTTTAATCTTTGGTTTCCTGCTGTAACACTAGCCACAACTCCCTCTGGAGTTTTTGAGCCATCTGTGTACATTACATATTTAGTCTCTGGGAAGGGGATTTCTCCTCTCGCCCATTCATCTCTTTTTGGAAAGAGGACTTTTAACGACTTTTCTATGTGTACTTTTGTGACTAGCATGTCACAAACCATCCCGAGAGTTTAGTGGTTTTTTGTTTTACTCAGTATCCCGGAGTGGTCACCGAGTATCAGTATAATTAATTCTATTCGTTAAGTATATCCACAAAAATGTTCAAGATTAAGAAAAGTGTATTAAAGTTAACTGGTGGTAATAGTCTCTCGCGTCTATCGCCTGGCAACAAGTTTGAAAAAAGGCCTGGAGAATTATTATCTAATTTATCAAACTCTCGTGTGGTATTTGATAGATTATTTTTTGACATTACAATAAAAATCACTTTTAAGATTTTATATTTTTATTTTCAACAAATTCATATCACTCGACTCAATATAAACTAAATGAGTTATTTAAATTAGGATGCATTGAAGTTTTGAACATAAAAAATACCTGCTTTGGCAAGGTGAGACAATGTGTTTGATCGTGCGGAATAGTTGGTAATTTTAATTTTTTAAATATCGAGTGCAATCATCTCTGCAGATTCTTTTATCCACTTGGACATCATGTTCACACCAATCGGCATATTTTTGCACCATCCTAAAGAATATGGTTTATCCTAAGCAATTTCTTGAGCAGTCGAACAGGACAAATATCAGGTATCATGGTAAGTAACTTCCATTATCAATTCCTTTCTTTTTTTGGGGAATCCCTTATGTAGTCACCTAGTGATTTATTTAAACTAAAAATAAAAGAAAAGAAATTTTTTAAATTATTTATTTGTTATTAAATCATCCTTCAAGAAAATATTTGTGCAAAATATATTTAATAAGAAAACGTAATGTCTGTCGTATCTAACTGTATAAACACAATTAAAAAATAAGCATTACGTCGTCGAGAATTTCAAAAATTGCTAATTAATCTTGAAAATGACTACACAGATGTTTAACATTATTGCCCACTTCGATGGCTATCAAGTGCAACCGTTTTAAAAAAATGTATGATTGGAAGAATGAAATAAAACTATTCATGGATGTGAAAGGAATTCCAATTTAATGATGAAGGATGGTTGCCGGACACGGCGTTCTGTGTTTATATTACAGGACATTTGAATGTTTTAACCTTTAAAAGGCGGACTGGGGTCCTTTTGTACCCCACTTTCTGTTTTTTGTAAATAATTCGTTTATGTTTATAAGTTTTAATTATTCCTTTATTACATGTTCATATTTTGTGGTGTTCTATATAGTGTATACCCCCAATATTCAATTTAAAATTTCGCCTATTAGTTTTTTTACTGGGGTCGGTTAGAACCCCAGTCCGCCTTGTATGTTATAAATTACACATAATATTTTTCAGTTTATGGTGTCGGGAAAATCCATTTGTTTACGGTACTTCTTCCATTTATTTTAAGTTCTGGAAATCCTATGCGATTTATAGTTTTATATTTAGTCGGGGAAATCCACTTGTTTTTAGTAAGAAGAATCCCATACGTTTGAAATCGTTTCATAAAAAAATATAGGTAACAAAAATGTGTCAATCATTCTGGCCCCTGTTAAACGAAAGATTGCCCACCACTGTTCTAGACCCTTGACTTTAGGTTAGATAAGGTTAAAACGGCGGTTCGGAGAAAACCCACTTAGGCGTTTTGGCACGTTGTGATACCATGATGGACGGCGGTGCCTTCCCCATTTACCGTGAGAACCAGTTGGAACTTTTAACAAAAAGTGTAAGATCTTTAATGCTATCTGAGCTGAGATCATTTAAGTCATTAAAGTTCGGTTGTCTTAGTATAGCAGGGAAGTGGCAGAAAATATGTACCATTGTTTCCTCCTCTTCCTTATCGTTACAGTTTCTACAGAAGTCGTGTAGTAGCTCTGCGATTTCCATGCGGCGTACATGGGATCCACCTGCCCAGTGTCCTTTTATGGCCGCGATCGCATTTCCAATAGACTCCCTGGATAGAGTTAAAATATCATTATTCAACGTAGATCTAGTTTAGGCCAAATCTTTTTCCATGATGTGCATAACGGGTTCGTTTTTCCACCTCAAGTTGGCTTTTTAAACTACTTTGCTGTGCAGGAGGAGCCGGCAATTTGCCTTGCTGAGATGAGACAGATACGCTGGGAGGGTGGTGCCCTCTCTTGCTAGCTCGTCTTCCTTACAGTTACCTAGTATGTCCCTGTGTCCAGGTACCCAGACAATGTGAACTCTAAACTTAGCTGCTAGCTCATTCAGGGCGGCTGGGATTTACACCGTTACCCTAGAGGTCAAGTAGACTGAGTTTAGATTTGATAACAGCCTGGCTGTCGCAAAAAAATGGATATCTTGAGTGTCCAAACAGCTTCCTTGATAATAGCTGTCGTTTCGGCTTGATACACACTCCAATAATCAGGCAAAGGAAACGACAGGCTAAGTGAGGGGTCTTTTGAGAAAACACCGCAACCTACTCTTCCCTCTAGTTTAGAGCCGTCCGTATAAAATACTGCTCCCTGAGGTTTAACCACATTATCGGCCCAATCTTCTTTAGTTGGGATTTCCAGGGATAGGTCGCCTTAGAACATAGGGGTAGGTTTAGTGTAGTCAGTGTTTTTTGTGCACAGGTAGTACTTTCTCATGATTCTAGATTGACCATAGTGCGTTTCGGTCCATAGGGATACAGCTTGAAGCCTGAGAGCCGCACAAGCTGTGCATACTTTTCCAAACAGATCTACAGGTAGTAAATGTAGTTGGGGTGGTCCGTAGATAGCCTGTGATCAGCAGACATGCCAATCTCTGGACTTTTCCTACCTTTGTATGATTGACTGCCTTTTTTAGGGCTGGCCATCATACTAACGATCCATATATTAAAATTGGTCTTATGACCGTAATATAGAGCCAATGAACAACATAGGGTTGTAACCCTCATTGTCTGCCAATGACCCTTCTGCAGGTATAGGTCGCCACAGTGGCTTTTCGTACCCTTTGCCACGTCTTTTTCGTTCTCTAAAGAGTACTCTGCCAGCGGTCTCTCTACTGTCAAATTATGCCCGAGCTCAGCCGTAGAAGGTAGAAGAAAAAAATATAAAAGTGAGCCGCGCCACCGACTTAGACGGTACAAGCCGGAAACCCCTAGGTCTTGTAGGCACTAGCAGAGCCACACAATAAACAACTAAGATTATGGTGAACCAAATAAATAAAATTATAGCAAAAATATATTGAATACTTTACTCACACAATAAATCGAAGTACACAGTTCAATAATAAAATTATAACACATATAGTCAAAATTAACAGCCAACAATAAATCCAGGCACACAGTTGAATAATAAACTTATAACAAATATAATCAAAATCAACAGCTAACAATAAATCGAAACTTTAAAATTTACAACTTTATAAGACAACAATAAATCAAAAATCCAAAGTTTACGATTGCATAAAATAACCAAAACAAAGGTAAGAATAACAAACTTTATCAAGTTACCAAAAAAAAAAAACGTATACAAGTCACCTTTTTAATAATACTTAATCAACGTTCACGTACGGCTGCTAATTTACTCACGTTTTTTTTTTACCATTTACATAGAGATTTACACTGTTAAAACAATCGATTTAAAAATATTACTTTTTTTTACAATGGCTGTCCTTCAAAATAGCAATATTGTAGGATATTCACAAATATGTATGAAGAAAACATTTTTACTTGTACACAAAGAACTATTGAAAATATTACTTTAATCAAAGTTTAGCCTTGGCATATTATCCAATGCAATAAATAGTTTTTAACAGTGTACCATATTTATAAATTAAAACAAAACTTAATCGTGGTGTCAAAAACAAATCGCGTCGTTTAAATATTCTAAAATAAATCACTTGTAACCTTTGGGTATACGAATTCACTACTCCTGTGGCCTACTCCTGTGGCCGGTTTGATTATGGAACTGCACCTGCTACTTAACAATGGCTTCCCTTCATCAGATCCCGCATGCGGATATTTTAACTTGACACCAAAATCCAAAATATCAACAACAAAGGTAAGATAGAATGGTCAAGTTAAAAATTAAATGGTTTTTCTTTAAAAACCAATTAAGATGGCCCAAATACAGCCAGATATGAAAGAAAAAACCGTAGAGGTTCTGCTCGCGTGTTAATATCAAATCGTTCCAAAAAAAACTCTCACCATCACCCGACTCCTAAGACTGACACCAAAACGACTCTCTAAACTACTGACTCCCAGGCCAGATATCAAATGACACGGAACACGCGTCAACCAACAATCTTCACAAATCTATGTTCCAAACCCATAATCGCACTTGTCCGTGTTGATAGCCAGCCCATCCACACAGAAATGCAAACCAAACAATAATATAGCTGACAACACACGACAATCGAGGCCAAAAATCAAAGCAAAATCTAATAATAAAAACCCCCACTCCATCTCCATCGATTAACAAAAATGTCACAGCCATTAATAATTGAATCCTATCACTACAAGGTATGCAACACTATTTACAACGAGTGATATATTTAAATTACAACAAAATACGGTAAGCGAAACTATTTACGAGTACCTGAGGAATACAAAGCTATCAGAGACCCAATTAATAATGGAACTGTAGAAGGGAAAAAATAGGCACGTGATACCTTTCCTCCATGTTCTCCCTTCACAGCAGCTTTTGGTCTATGATCAGGCCCAGGTACCCTTGACTTTAATCGTCTTTACTTTTTCTTTCCATTTTTCCGGTACTTTGCTATTTCTTTTCTCTCAATCGTTTCTATCTCCTCCATATCCCGCTTGACTTCCTATAACAATTTTTGCTTCTGGTTTTTCTTTTTTTCTCACTTTATTTTTGATTCAACACCTAAATAAAACTGTCTTTTAATATTAATTATTATCTGTGGTGAGACCGACCCAATTGCAAGCGTTATTCCTCTACTTAAATCAGCTAAATCTAGTTGTCTTGTTTTGATAAGTACCATACTTTTTACATACCCCCATAAGAAGAAGTTTAATAGCGTGAGATCAGGGGATCGTGCTGGTCATTTTATCGATCCTCGTCATCCATACCTTTTATTTGGAAATATCGTGGTACTGCTAGATTTTGATTATGTACCTAATAAGACCTGATCTTAAGCTACTCTACTTTTACAATAAGCTCATCCTCTAAATCGAAACATTTTTGATTCGTGCTAAACAGGTATTTCAGTTACCTATCTGATAATTTCTTCAGTGCCATACGTGAGCATCGCTAAGATCCTCACAGTACAGATTCTCGCAGTATCATTTTGTTGTTATCTTGATTTTATTTGGTGCGAAAGACATGGGCAACTCTTCCCACCTGCCCCCGTAATGAGCAGCTCTGTTACCCACGGCATGCCGCCACCACGATTTGATTTTTTTTGCTTGCCTTGCATCGTTACGCTGTTCGCCAGTGCAGTTTCTAGAAATAGAAAACCAGTTACTCGGAAAAATTATGTATCATTAAACGGCTGCTCATACCGCGTGCAGCCGTTAATGAAAGAACAAAGACTTTTATATCGGTTTTCGTTTGTATAGATATATGTTTATGCAGACACAGTGAGAAATACGATTGCAGGACCGGACTCAAAGTGGTTATGCCCTTTGGAGTTGAACTCTTTATTTTGGTATCAATTTTTTTTTATCGACTTTATCATACCTCCAATGACATCATTTATAATAGCTATTTGTGTATTAAGAGCGCAAAGTGATATATTGCCGCTGGACAAGAGAATTACCGTAATTTTTGGAGAGCGGCAACGACACTTTGTACTCGAAATACACACAAGATTTTTTCTACAAATGCAGTTGTTAGACAGAAAAAAACAATAAATACTTTATTCAAAATAAGTAAGTACATAATATTTCTTGTAGTTTAATTATAACATTTTATAATATTCTTGAAAATAATTACTTCAGTTTATCATTCACTATATTGAAATTAAATGTGCAATTATAAAAATCTTTGATATTTATTCCCGAACCTGATGGTTCATCAGGATATTTCTCCAACATAAATTCTTCCGAATATTGGAAATCTATAGAATGAGATATGGATACATGCGGTTTTGAAAATATTTTTTTGGTGGTTTCAACTTTATTTTTGATTGATTTATCTATATAACCTGCGACATTACTACTTTTCCATCCACCATGTTTCTTTAGTTGTATTAGATCTCCTCCACCATTCACCAATAAAGTAGAAGATGTTCGTCGAAAACAGTGTTCTGTATATAAAGTATGCTCGGGTAATTCCAAATATTTAGCAATTTTACTGGGAATTTTCCCCATTGTAATCATACTCACAACTTGTTTCGTACATCTACCTTTTTGATAACGTAAAAATAGGCGTTGGGGAGTATTATTGTTATTTTGATAAAGTTGTCTGATTGCAATGTATTTTTTACAAATTGATAGATAATCAACTAAATTTTCTTTATTATGACTAACAATC
Source organism: Agelastica alni (assembly GCA_950111635.1). Taxonomy (NCBI): domain Eukaryota; kingdom Metazoa; phylum Arthropoda; class Insecta; order Coleoptera; family Chrysomelidae; genus Agelastica; species Agelastica alni. Next base: position 44,643,916 of record OX467711.1, on the reverse strand, counting down.
GCAAAAACACGGCTAATTCTTCTTTTCGAATCTGGAATTCGGACTATTAAAATAGAAGTTTTATCTTCTATGTCACCGATCTCCATTTTTACCAATTTATCGCGTCTGCAGGCACCAGCAATACCCATAATTAGAATTACCTATAAAAAAATTAACAGTCAATAGCTATCCAAAATGTATAAGCTATCAATCCGATAATTCATTTTTCTAACGAAATAAAAGGAAAAATAACTCGTAAATTAAAAAAAAAGTGGCCCCGGTCGGAATTGAACCCAAGCGAAAAGTTTGAAATGCCTCCGCTTCAGATCCCTAGGCTAATATGACTGCTTAAGTAAAGAGTTTCATCGTATTATTCAACTAAAAAACTATTCTAACTGCTTATCAAACTACAGAGAGTATAAGGTATAATTGAAATTTACCTTTTTCAGTAGATATTCTTATTCGGTAGCTTCTCGTAGAAATTTGTCGTAGTGGTAAATGTTCATGATCATTCGGTCTACTGGAGATTTGCTAGCTTATGTCACTCAGCTCTGGACAAATACTATTGAAAAGTTTGGTGAATCCCGTGCAATAGCCTTGGATATATCTAAAGCCTTTGACCGCTTTTGGTACCAGGCATTGTTAAGTAAATTATCTGCCTACGGTCTCCCAACCAAACTGCGCAGATGGCTCTTAAGCTTCATGCAAGATCGCTCCTTACATGTGGCAGTTGACGGTATTTCTTCTGATGCGTTTAAAACCAATGCCCGGGTCCCCCAGGGTTTCATCCTGTCCACCACCGTATTTATTTTACACATCAACGACCTCTTGAAAACCACCACGAACCCCATTTACAGTTTCGCAGACGATAGCACACTTGTCTCAACTTTCACATCCTATCGATCACTTTCGGTGAATGATACAAATAGACTCAGGCAGGAACAGGTTGATTCCATCAATAGAGATCTTAAAGCAATCGTCGAGTGGGTAACCAACAATCTTGTTCAGTTCAACACCCAAAAAACACAAAGTGCCACGTTTTCCAAGAAAGTGAATTCCTCAAATCATCCCATCACAATATCCGGAAATACCCTTGAACCAAGTCCCTCTATCTCGATTTTGGGAGTCACGGTGTCCAATAATATGTCTTGGCATGACCATGTTGCTAACATCGCAAAGTCGGCAAGCCAGAGGCTAGGTTTACTGTGGAAAGCCAGAAAGTTTTTTACTCCTGATCAACTGTTGACGACGTACAAGGCTCAAATCCGACCTCTACTGGAGTATTGCTCGCATATTTGGGGTTCAGCACCAAGGCATTCTTTTCGTCTTCTAGATTCCATTCAGAAAAGAGCCATTCGCTTGATAAACAGCTCAACTTTCACAGATACCCTTCACCCTCTAGAACATAGAAGAAGAGTTGCAGACCAGTCATTGCTCTACAGATATTTCCATGGCAGATGCTCCAGAGAAATAAAAACTATTGTACCACCATTGGCCAAATTCGGCCGAAGAACTCGGCACGCTGATCAGTCTCACCCATTTACTCTCAAGATTGACACTACAAGGACCAATCTTCATCAAGAATCCTTCTTTTACAGGGCTGCTACGAAATGGAATAAGCTTCCAAAATCAGTTTTTCCAGAGAACTATGACCTGCAACTTTTTAAAAAGCGTGTCCACATTCATTTTCTTTCTATAATCCCTTTCCCTTCTAACAGTCGCAGTGCGGGCTGTCCGCGGCCCACACGATAGGTCTACCCTTTTTGCGACTATTTTCTTAAAAAAAAAATTCTGGAATCAAAAATTTCCTTAAAAGTTGAACACTTTTAATTGGACCACCATGTATATCTGCCCCGTCTGTTCAATCCTTCTCAGACGTTTTAATTGTACTTGATTTGTAGCTGTACAAGTATACTTATTTAACTTTGATATTTTTGGTAAATTTCAAAATTTGCGAATTGAATAAGCTGAATACTGTATTCATGTTTACTAAACCTTCGATACTGATATATTATTCTGCCTCTCTACAGTGTTAAAGTAACGTAAAACTGATAAGAAGCTACTACTAGAAGGATATTTATACTGGACGTTGTTGAATTTATTAAAGCGGAACTACCTTTCACGGGGAAGATTTTAATGGAATTTGACGAATGTAAACAGAGACAGAACAAGAGAAATATGAAAAAATTATTCCATCCCATTTTTACGAAAATTTGTCATTTGATGATATTACGTAAAGGATTTTTCTTAAATTTTTTTCAATTTTTTTATACAAAAGCTCTATTTAACAATTACGCTGCTTGGCAATTAAAATGTATAATAATAATAAGTTTATTGAATAGAAAGATCATAATAAATTTTTAAAGACAATCTTCTTCGAGTGGTGCCCATCCGTTCCGGATGTTGGTGATCATCTTGGCGATGCGTACCTTATCGACGGCTGCACGAAAAAAAACCTACTGTTGTTATATTAAACCATGTGCGCAAGTTTTTTTAACCATGATATTCCTCTTTTTCCAGGTCCCCTCCTGCCCTCTACTTTGCCCTGCAATATCGGTTGTAGTAGTTTATACCGTTGACTGTTTTTCATTATTTGGGTTTGGCAGAAGAAGCATGAAAATAGGATTAATGCTGCGGAGATGACTAGTCTGAGAAGTATAGCCGGAGTGACTCGGATGGATAAAGTTAAGAATAGTGAGATAAGAAAACGTTGTGGTGTAAAAGAAGATGTGGTCACAAAGATAGATAAAGGAATGCTTAAATGGTTTGGACACGTAGAAAGGATGGATGAAGGAAGATGACGAAACAAATTTATAAGGCGAGTGTGAATGGGCAAATCGGTAGAGCTCGACCTCGGAGAACATATCATATCATTTTATTAAAACAAGCAATTTCTTTTCTTTACCCATTCGTTCTAGGACACTAAGATTGGCGATATGGTCCGTCCATGGGATTTTTAAAATTCGTCGATGCAACCACATTTTAAAAGACTCGATTTTTTACAGAAAGCCTCAGTCAGAGTCCAAGACTCGACACCGTAGAGTATCACTGGAAAGACATAGCACTTCAACAGTCTAATCTTGGTTGGCAGGGATAAGTCGTAGCACTTAAACAATTTTGACATTTTCAGAAATGCGGATCTGGCCTTCTCTATTCTGCATTTGATTTCGAGAGAATGATCCCATGTTTTACACGTCATTGTTCCGAGGTAAGTATATGTATGTACTCTTGTTTGTTATTTATCGTGAGTTGGCCAGCGTGGTTGTTCGTTTTTGACATTACCATAAATTTTGGTTTTTTTAAAGTTCAGAGAGAGTCCATATCTTTGACTGACCTCAACCACCCAAACCATCATCTCCTGAAGACTCTCAAGGCTGTTTGGAAACACTACCGTATCTTCTGCATAACGTATGTTGTTTAATACTCTTCATTAATCTTGATCCCGCTGTTGGGATCTTCCAACGCCTCTTGGAAAATACGTTCCAAGTATACATTAAAAAGTAGAGGCGACAGCACGCAGCCCTGTCGGACCCCTCGTTTTATTAGAATATCTCCTTCAATGCGTACGAATGCTGTTTGGTACCAGTATAAATAAGAAATGATTCTTAGACCTTTTTCACCTACTCTAATCTCCTTTAGAATCTCAATGAGTTTGTTGTGTTGAACGTTTTCAAATGCTTTTAGATAATCAATGAAACATGCAAAGATATCACAGCTAATATCCCTGCATCGTTGGAAAAGGACATGGACACTAAACAAGGCCTCTCTAGTACCTAGCGCGTTTCAAAATCCAAATTGTGTGCGGCTTACATGTTCTTCTCATTGTTTAAAAATTCTCCCATGTATTATTTTTAAAAAGAGTTTCAGAAGGTGGCTCATAAGAGCGGTAATCATTGCAACGTTTGGCATGTGGCGTTTTTGGCAATAGTATAAAAGTCGATTTTAACCACATATTTGGTATCACTCCAGTGTTGTCTATGTTATTGAAAACTTGTGTCAGCTGTTTAATGCCTTCTGCAAGTAACTTTAAAAACTCATTGTACGTGCCATCCGGGCCAGTAGCCTTGCCTTCTTTTAGCTGAGATATAGCCTTCGTGATTTCGTCTATTGTCATTGATAGACTATCAGTGATAATAGACGAACACATATGATGACCTCGGCTTTGCCTCGATCAACAAACATGTGCTCTGAGACATTTCTTACCTTACTGCCCTTTGTGTGTAATATACTATTTAAACTTTATCTTTAACTGTTCAGTCTTTTTTTACATGTTTATTTCTCCTAAGTTTGATGTCCAGATTTAAACCCAGGTATTTTGCTGTATTCTTATTAGGAACAATCCTGTTATGAAGATTTATTGAAAGGTAATTAATTCTTTTGTTAGTTAGTTCATTAAATTTTATACGTTAATATTTAGCCCAGTATTCTATATCATTAACTAACTATATCAATAACATTATTGACATTTTATCCTTTATTTTTCCGCGCTGTCATTCTGACGCCAAGTGAGATTGCATTTGCTATAATCTGTGTGTTTACTAAGTATACAATTTAGTAAAATTTTAATATTTGAACGTTATTAAATTCAATATTTTATATTGAAAGAAATTCAGATATGTTTTTACCATTGTCCTTATTGCTTGCAGAAAATCACATTATTGTTTGTGGTGTCAAAGAAAAAAAGTATGATAAGTGGATAATCAGATCTTATTGTTTGCAGACCAGTGCTATTAAAAGTGATTCTTTTGAAATCAATCGATGACATAATTTCAATGATAATTAAAAGTATTTATTTACTTATGACTTCAATAAAAATAACCAACAAGAGAACTTGCATGTCTTCTTTCAATTAGTTTTTTATATCTTTTCTTTATCTCATCTATTTTCAGACTTTTGGACTTTGTTATAATGCTGGACACAGGTAAGTTTTTACTTGGTATAGCAGCCCCCTAACAGATTGATAGGTAATTCTATTAACCACATAAAATATAGAAAACAAAATACTTACAATCAGGAGTCATGAAAACTTTCTCAAAAAAAATGTTTAAAATAAACTCTCATATTTTTGGTAACTCTCTTTCCCATTTTCAGTTTGATCTCACTTAGTTTATTTATATCAACCATAGCCACCATTCCCGATTCTCTAATATGCTCAACTCTTTGACTCTTATTTGGGAAATATTAAAAAGTTAAATTGGGTTTTTTTTACACACTGAATCACATCCAGGTACAAAAAAATTTGCTCTGCTGATCATTTTCACTTTTAACAAATTATTAGTCACTATTAAACAACTATAATATTCGCACAAATGCGAGCTTCAGGGTATATAAACACGAAGCAATCATACTTGTTCATCACGTGATATTGATGCAAGTTTATTCCGTCAGAAGGCGTATTGCTTAGCATTAAAGAACAATACCTTATGCGTTCTGTGTGTCACTAAGGTATACCTGTCGAGATGTATTTACTATGCAATAACATCTATTTACAATAAATATTAGTTATTGTCAATCTTTACTAATTTTTCTACATTATAAATTATAAATGGATATTTATTAAAAACATGATAACTATTTTCCTTATTTTGTCTAACAATTTTGCAATTTAAACGCAATAAATACCTATCCATTTATTTTGCAAATAAGAAAATACATACAAATACTAGGTTGTGTTAATTAAAAAATATATATACTTGAAATAAATAAAACTTTAATTTTACTCATTTAGCTAATTCCTCGTCATATCCACCCTCTTGATCAATACATTTCGTCGTTTTATCGGCAAATTCCCGTAATACATTACTTATTATTTGTGAAGAAACCGGCATGATTTTGTAATTATCTTCTCCAAATGATTAACATTGTTAAACGTCCCTTGCTGGTAAATTTTATGTTTTTAATAACTCCATAAGAAGTAATCTAGAGCGCTTAAGTTTCCGCGAATAGTTTTTTCATTGAACATATGTTCAAGATATTCCTTAACATTTATTGTACTGTAGTATGAAGCGCTGTATTGTTGAAACCGAATACGTTGGGGAAAAAAATAAAATATATCCCAGGTATGATCTACCTGTCGTAAAAGGCGACTAAAAGATTCCCAATCCAATGTGTCATGCGACCCGTGCTGATAAATACATTACGGTGGGGGAGTACCGTAGTTAACGGAGCCTACAGGAAACCATGCTAAATCCTGTATTAGACTACCTTAGTTCTGTGCAGGAGACACCTCAGGGCCAGACCACCCCTTCCCCCATACTCGTGGACTGCAAAATAGAACTGAGAACGCTGGAAGACCGTAATCACGTTAAACTCATATGGGTTTCAGGACGTCAGGAAGTTGCAGAAAATGAAGAAGCAAACGAACTTGCAAGAAGAGGTTCGGAGTACTGGAAAAGCATACCAAACAAAACTTGCCACAAAAGAATCACTAAGGGACTGTATAATGGAGGCCTGGCCCATTACAGGTATACAGAGACATAAGTCTAAACTTAAGAATGAGATACGATAGATGCTATGTGAGGTCCGTACTTCTTCTTCTTGTCGTTTGGGCCTACTTAGGACCACGGGGCTCGTTTGAACTCTTCACAAGTGTCTTTTGCTTCTTTTTCACCCAGTATTCCTTCATTTTCTGGCTGTGTTCCTGCTTTCTCTCTTCTGTCCACTTAATGCCGTTGTTACCTGTGCTCTTTTTACTTGTAAGTGATTGGCTGAATATTCCTTTCTGGATTTCCTGTTTATAGTTAGGCCTATTCTGCACAGCCTCAGGCGAGATCCCTAGTTGTTCCAGATCTGCGCGTACTGTATTGATCCATTTGCCTTTGGAAGCTTTTCCTCTACCTGTTACAAGGAGAACCCTATTTGTGAGTCGCTGCGGTGCCATACGAGTTACGTGTCCATAGAAAGCTAGGCGTCTTCTCCTCATAGACGTCACTATGTCCTCTAGTTGGTTATACAGTTCGTTATTATGTCTGATTCGGTAAGTACCAGTATGCTTTCTCTAGCTTTGTGCATCGTGTGTCCATAGCTAGCGTACTATTTTATGGTATGGAAACGTGGAAAAAAAGTGGAAAAAAAACAGATGTTCTGGCTTAAAAATTTAAGAGAGTAAACAGGTAAAGTTATAAGGATTGGTAAACAGACCGCGGTTTTCCGCATTTTAGTGACGGAGAGACGTTTGATGAGGTTTCCAGGTTTAGGTATTTGGGTGCTATCATTAATAATAAGTGGGAGTGTGATAAAGAAATTAAAACCAAAGTAGGTATGGCCAAAACAACATTTTTGAAGGTAAATAACGTGTTGCTGTATAGAGACTTACCCTTGGATTTGTGACTTAGAGTAGTTAAATGTTACGTATGGTGCTCGTAGTCTGTTAAAGCAAGATCAATAAATCGCATAGAAGCAATGGAAATGTGGACCCTTCGCTGGCTGTTTAGGATATCGTGGACCGAACACACACCTCAAATGAAAAAGTACTCAGAAGAGCAGGTACTGAAAGGCAACTCATAAGTATCGTAGAACATAGAAAAATGTCCTATTTGGGTCATATACTTCCTGGTGAACGGTATTCTATTCCGAAACTAATACTCCAAGAAAAAATTAAAGGACGCCGTGGACCTGGTAGGAAGCAGCACTTCTAGTTGCGTAAAATCAGAGAGTGGGGTGGAATAGCAGACGCAGCATCACTATTTCATCAAGCTGAGGAAACCACCCTTATCCTGCTGGGATGGGGAGAGTGGTCAGGTGATCCCAATGTGCGTGAAACATACGGGACCAGAAGAAGAAGAAGAAGAAACAGGTCTCAGAAATATTGGGGACATACTGCAGTGGACAGGAAAGCGTACGGAAATGTAATCGCCAATATCCAATAGTAGTGGATAGGCAGTTGAAGAAGAAGATGGGTCACAAGTACCAAAGATGTTGTAATCGATCAAGATGAGCACGAAGGCATAAAATCACATTTTAAATGTTCCATACATTTTAAATTATTATTTTTATAAGTAATTCTTATTATTAATTTTATTTTTTGACAGATATCAACGACATAGAGTCCGAAGATGACATAAATTGTAAGAGCGAAGAGGAGTTAGAGTACAACGAGTCACAAGGTAACAGCGAAATTGAATAAATAAACTTTAAGAATATTTTTTATATGCTTTTGATTAAAAAAAAAACGTTGTAGTTTCAGACTACCTCTTAATTGCACTTTTATAATAACATATATCTCTGTAACGCGTTCCACGGAATTAACACGTATAATACTCTGAAAACATTCCATTAATAAAGTTTTTCATTTGTTTTAACTCAACATAACATGGTTCCGTTGCGGTCTGCCAGACCTTTTTCTTTCAAGAAATTGTATGCCAATGATTTTTCGCGTTTTGATGTTAACGTTATTTTTATATGCGAGGTAAATCATTTTTTTTTCGTTGCAAAATTTTTCATTTTCGACCGCCCACCCCCGACTTTATCTTTCCAAGAGCGGAGGCAGAGTTGTCACTCGGTGTTTCTTATCATTAATGAAACCTCTTAAACTTCAAATATCCAATTCTCTTTATACCTTGCATTTTTATGTAGCCAGCTCTCAGTCTATAGATTACATGTAACTACTAAATTTTCATTGTTATTTTTAACAATCGTTTCAAAAAAGAAAAAAATAATTTTTGGAACGAAGTTTCCTAACGCGGCTTACTGGTAGTGCGATTTAGTAGAAATCGTCACGTAACGAAATGGGATCCTTTACATGAGAGTAAGAGAGATAAAACTAGGCGTAATCTACGCATGCGCGCAGAACAAATGTTAACACAGTGCATCGCATAGGTGGTTCAGTGGTAGAATGCTCGCCTGCCAAGCGGGCGGTCCGGGTTCGATTCCCGGCCGATGCATTCTTTTTGTGCTTTTACCATTAAATACATTATTTTTTTAAATTATATTAAGATATTCGCGAACTACATTTTAAAATTGTTTGGCATATATAACAAAGACAGATAATTTTCTTGGTAAATGGAATAGTTTACTGACAAGAAAATTATTGTCACCATTCTAAAAGCGTGGGGTGCTTTGTATGACAAATAGAACAGTGACATTAATTTTCTCGTCAGTAGTTTTATTCTTATGTTAACAATTATTTTTTACTTTTTAGTTTAATTAACTCTAAAAATGTGTGTTTTAGTTTTTAAACTATAATTTATTATGATATAACCACAACACAGGGTTTTACAGACACGTAGAAATTTTGTGAGAATGCATTTGTTATTTATGTTTTCGTGTTAGATCATACGTGAATATTGTAATATTATTGCAATTAAGTTTTGAAAAATGGAAACTGCAGTGAATGTGTGTAATACAGTTTTAAAAAAGTAAGTTGATAAAATTGTATAACTTGATACAAGTATTTACTGTTTACATTCGTTTATTGCACATGTGATTTGATTGTTTACTATTTATTTTACTATTTAAATTATAGGGAGACAATGGTAAAATTATGTGTTCAGAGTCCGAGAGAGTATGGAAAGCACAAACGTCAGAGTGCAAATAAAATACCGAAAACAATGCTAAAAAATAGATACAAAAAGTAAAACGTTGATTTCGAATCTTGCCAGGTATTTTATATCTTTCGTATGAGAATCAGTAACAATTATATTTGTTTTATTTATTTTTTTTTGTAAAAAATACCTTGATCAAAATTTATAAATAGCGTAAGGAAGTTCGTTCCTATCGGGTGTCTAATGACACCACACGGATTTTTTTTGTAAATGTATGTAAATACATATTTAAACGTAGATTTTAGTTATCATCAACTTTTTTCTTTACCAATTTTCGATATTATCAAAAATAAAAGTCCTTTACTTTTAGGAAAAATTCATATTGTTTGACAAACCTCGTATACGACTAAAAAAATTGATATCTTTATCCGCTATGCCTTTGAGAGTACTAAAAGATGAAATGAAGGAGAGTCAAATATGTGAAAATTGAATTTTTTTTTGTAAAGAAAATCGCATGTGGTACGATGATTTTCTTCCTTCCTAACCTAACCTTCCTTGTGCCATTTTAGTTTAGTTTAGTTTTTTTAGTTTGAGCGTTTTTTAATATATGATGGCTAGTATTTTATAAAAATCAACAACAAATATTTCTATTAGAGTATTAAATAAAAAATTTTAAGTTATGATTTGTTCCAAACTCTTTTGTTTTTTAAAATATTTTCCCACAATGAATAAATGCTTCAAAACATTATAATTCCAACAATAAAAGGATGAAGATCAACCTAGCCTAACCTCCAGCAGCAGCCAAGCAGATTCCTGTCGGCCAAAAACTCAAGCGTGGACGACAAAAGAAGGCCATTAAGGCCCTTTTGCGGGATTAATTTAATATTGTCGCACACATTTTCATTTTAGTGCTTAAAATATAATATTTTATCGTTTAAAATATAATTGATTATTGCTGCTCGGTTAATTATACTCTATCGCTCATCTACAGATAATATCGCTAAAAAGAGCAATTTTATATCGCTCAACAATTTTGCTCATACTATTAACAAAGATATTTCTCATTCTATTTAAAAAAACGCTTGTTTAAATTTATGTGCAAATCAACAAATATTTACAAGTGACTTAACACAATGTAAAGGTCTTTTAATTGGACGGGAGAAAGTTAGTTATTCTTCGTAGCAACCATATTTTAACTAAAAATTAATAGATTTTTCTTTGTAAATATCTTAAATATCTTAAATATCCCTTACGGATTATTTTTTACATTATAATCTGATCAGAGTTGAATCAATGAATAACACTGGTCTACAGTGGTTTTGTTGCCCTAAAAATAAGATTGATTTTGGATATATTTATGCTCACAATTCATGAAACTATTGTTACGATTTTTGAATCCGTCTCTGTCGACTTTATCTAGAGACGACGGCGCCGACCAAACTTAGGGTGCTTGTTATGCCGGCCAGCGATTTGACGTATCTAGCGGTTTCAATAGGATAAAAGGATTGTTACGGAACCTCGAGAAAAAGGTCGATTACTCTGGAATTATGATTTAAAGGTATAAAAAGGAAAGCGGCCGCGAAGAGGACAAATTTAAAAGTGTTTATGATTTATGAAATTTAAATAGTTGTATAAGTTGCAATTAGTTGAATATCTAAGTGATTTATTATAGTAAAATTTATTGTGTAAAAGTATTGGAATAAAAATTGTTTTGTTACTGTATCGAGAGTTTATAATCACCGTAGCCAAGAAAGAACTAAATTTCATAACACTATCAATGATTTTGTAGGATTTGCTCTCGTTTTCTTTTAAATCTTTATTTTCATTTTACATTACAAAAATCGGAAAACAAGAAACAAAATAACTCATGTTAAAGTTTTCGATTAATTGTAGTAGTTTCCCAAATAAAACTGACTGTGTTTAAATAAACCCGTAAGCAACACATTGCCGTGAATAATATTCCATTTTAATTTGTTTCGGGTGACAACAGCAGAGTCCTAAATACTGTACGTACCTTTGACCCTACGGTTAAGCAGCTTCATGAGCCCCAAAACAAATTGATAAACGCTCAGCCGCCGGATGGCCTACAAACTTAATTAATTCCATACCGATTAGAAGTTACTGCTATTAGTTCCACGTTAAACTAATTTTCTTTGTAAATAGCTCAGTTGACCCGTACATACAGCTGATGAATACTAAACAGAATCGGGTTGATTTCATGTTACTTTTACATATCGCATCTAAAATGTATCTTGTTTATTGCATTTTTATATCCATAATGAAAAATACCTCAGAAAAATTTATAAGATGTTAACATAAAAAGTTACCGAAAAACACGTCAAATTTATTTTATTTTTTTGTACTTTCAAACTAAAAAAACAATTAAACCAGTCATATTTTTAAAATTTTTTTTGGTTAATAATAAACCCGCCTTAAAATAGACTAATTAGAAAAAACACAAACACACGAACAAACAAACACACAAACACATGTGGTGGACTCCACTTCTAAATAATCTATAAAGCGTATACACTCGCCGTAAATAATAATAAGATTTAAAAAATCATCATAAGTAAATCCTAAATTTGCCATTATTTACTATAAAAAATATAAAACAGGTAAAGAAAACTGTCAAAACAACATAAACAATTAACGTTCCAACTATCAAATCTTTGACAACCAGGACCTTTTTTTTTTTTTTTTTTTATATATGTTCTGGTTCCCACGAAAAGGGATATCCTGTAATGTTCAGAGAACATCGTGGGAACCAAGGGAAAGAAGGTACGAGTTGGTGTTCTTTTTTAAATTTCTGGAGGTTGTATGCCTCGGGGAACACCTCCCTAGGCAATGAGTTCCAAAGCCTCGCAATTCGTTGGATAAATGAGTCTTTGGAAAGTGATGTTCTACAGGTATCCAAAGTGACCACGAAGGGGTGTGAAGACTGAACTTGACGGGTTAATCTCGAAGATACTGCCAAATGAGGAACGATTGTTAATATTTCAGATGAGCATCGCCCATGAAAATATCTATAAAATAGAGACAAATCGCCAACTTTTCTACGGTGTTCCAGACAAGTGAGCGAGTTTGTAAGCGAGGCATCACCGACGAGAAGAATTGCCCTTTTTTGGACAGAATCCAATAGCTTCAGGATATGTTTAGGTGCCGCACTCCAAATATGGGAACAGTATTCCAGTACAGGTCGGATCTGTGCCTTATAGATCATAAGCAGCTGACTGGAGGTGAAATAGCTCTTGGCACGAAACAAAAAACCAAGTTTTTGGGATGCACTTTTGGCAATGGACCTCACGTGATTTTCCCAGTAAAGGTTATTGCTGATAGTAATACCAAGCATCGATATGGATGACTTCAGTGGTATGGTTACTCCTGACAAAGTTATGTTAGGCACAGTGAGATCGGCTTTTCTAGAGAAAAGACATGCTTGTGTTTTGTTTGCATTGAATTCTACCAAGTTATTGGATCCCCATTCGAGAATTGTTGCTAAGTCCATATTTATATTGTTAACATTTCTTCCTCGTTCATTTCTGGTTTCCCGGGCTGATATAGGGGCCCTGGAAGAGAAAGCGGTGTGGAGGGTACTATCATCGACAAAGCTGTGTACGGGACATGAAGTTGCTTTCAACAGGTCGTTGATGTGAAGTAAAAATACCCTTTACCATTTACCAATGTTAGTGTTATGTTTTAACTCAGAAAATAAAATTTCTCAAAAGTGGATGGATTTAGTTATACGAAATACCGAAATACCAAATGAATTGGCATAAAAAAATACAGCGGAAAATGTAATAAAATACAGAGTATTCTATTTAAAGTAAGCAACTCATAAATTATTTAAATTGTGCATGTTGGCGGCTAAGTTTAAAACACCCTGTTTAAAATATCAATGAGTTGGACGTATGGAGTTAACGGGCAAGCGCTTGTTGTTTATCGGTTACAATTTCACGTCACTGGCTTCGTCATTAATGGAGATATCGTTATTCAATATGGACTAGGATGTTTTCAATTTTTGAAAAAAACCGAAATATCTCGAAAATACTTCATTTTCGGTGTGGGAAATTGTGCACAAATTTATTTTAAAATTTCATGTAAAATTTAAAAATGAAATAAAAAATATTAGGTTCTATTTAAAATAACAAAGTTGACGTCTACTTCCGGAATAACCGGTAGTTCCACATTCAGGATAACATTATATTTGAATTCAGCCTCATCCAAAACCTACAACTTCCTAATTTCATATTTTTAACATAACTGTATCCGCCATTATCTTTAAACAAAACTTTTTGCGCCACACTCTGTATATTAAAATTAAATTATGCTTGTTTGTTTGTCCTTTATGCGTTTTTAAATCACTTAAACAATTTTTATGAAATTTTTAGGCAATCTTCAAATTAACCCGGCAGTTGTTTTTGTGAAGTTTGGTAGCGATCTAATTAACAAAAAGGGTGGGAAGCGGATGAAATATAAAAATTATAAGAAACGCCGATATTAGTGTCGAGTTTATAGTTTTTGGGGTCGCTGGGTTTGATAGTGACATTTTAGCTTTGTTATCATTGCTACGAAAGGGGTGGGAAGGAATAGAACATAAAAACTATTGAAAACGCCAATATAATATTGTCAGGAGTAACCATACCACTGATGTCATCCATCTCGATGTTTGGTATTACTATCAGCAATAACCTTTCTTGGTAAAATCACGTGAGGTTCATTGCCAAATGTGCATCCCAAAAACTTCGCTTTCTGTTTTGTGCCAAGAGCTATTTCACTTCCAGTCAGTTGCTTATGATCTATAAGGCACAGATCCGACCTGTCCTGGAATACCATATTTCGAGTGCGGCACCTAAACATATCCTAAAACTACTGTATTCCGTCCAAAAAAGGGCAATTCGTCTGGTCGGTAATGCCTCGCTTACAAACTTGCTCACTTCTCTGGAATACCGTAGAAAAGTTAGCGATTTGTCTCTATTTTATAGATATTTTCATGGGCAATGCTCTTCTAAAATATCAACAATCGTTCCTCCTTTAGCTGTTTCTCTTTCCAAAGACTCGTTCATCCAACGAACAGCGAGGCTTTAAAACACATTGCCTAGTAAGGTGTTCCCCGAGGCATAAAACATTCAGAAATTTAAGAAAAACGCCAATTCCTACCTTTTTTTCCTTAGTTCCCACGATGTTCTCTGAATATTACAGAATATCCCTTTTCGTGGGAACCAGAATATAAAAAACAAATATCTCGTACTCTTGACCTGGCATAACTTCAAAACAATTTCGATCTGATTGAGATATAGATCAGAGTCACTCCAGCTATAATTTTTAGATTACTCATCTCCGCAGCATTTATTTTACTATCATAATTATTTTTCTCCACGGCCATATTTGGAATATACTCATTATGAAATTATTTTTAATAACAAGTTAAGAACAAGTCGATAAATAAATATATCTGGGACAAATTATTAAACTCAACAAGGAAAACCAAACAGCAGAAATCTAGAGACGAGTTAGATTGGGTTGAGCAGCATTCGGCAAATTGAGCTACATCCTAAAAAATAAAAAATATCCGCAATACGTCAAAACCAAAGTATATAATCAATATGTACTTTCTGTCCTTACCTTTGGATCCCAAACATGGATACTTACACAGAAAAACATGAATAAAATAACAAAAGTACAAAGATCAATGGAAAGACAAATGTTACATGTAAAACTGATAGATAGAAAGAGAAACGAAATAAAACGAAAGTAAGAGATGTTAGAAAAGAGGTAGCAAAACTAAAATGGAAATTCGCCGGTCACAATATCAGACAAAAACACGACCGATGGAACAAATGTATTTTAAACTGAAGACCCTGGTAAAATTAAATAAGTAGAGAAAGACCCCAAATGAGGTAGGCTGATGAACTGAAAAAGCCCTCTGTAACTAGATGGATGAACATGGCGACAAACGGGGAAGAGTGGAAAAGACTAGGGGAGGCCTATGTCCAAAGATAAACCAAAGAAGGCTAAATAGATAGAACACAAACATTATTTAAAAGTTTGGTGAATCCCGTGCAATAGCCTTGGATAAATCTAATGCCTTCGACCACGTTTGGCACCAGGCATTGTTATGCAAATTATTTGCACACGTTCTCCCAATCAAATTGCGCCATTGTTTTAGGCAAGATCGCTCGTTACAGGTGGCAGTTGACGGTATTTCTTCTGATGCGTTAAAAACCAATGCCGGGGTCCTCCAGGGTTCCATCCTGTCCCCCACCCAATTTCTTTTACATATCAACGACCTCTTGAAAACCACCACAAACCCCATTTACAGTTTCGCAGACGATAGCTCACTTGTCTTAACTTTCACATCCTATCGATCACTTTCGGTGAATGATAACAAATAGACTCAGGCAGGAACAGGTTGACTTCATCAATAGAGAACTTGAAGCAATCGTCGAATGGGAAACCAACAATCTTGTTTAGTTCAACGCACAGAAAACACAAAGCGACACGTTTTCCAAGAAAGTAAATTCCTTAAATCATTCCATTACAATGTCCGAAAATACCCTTGAATCAAGTCCCTCCATCTCGATTTTAGAAGTCACGGTGTCTAATAATATGTCTTGGCATGGCCATGTTGCTAACATCGCAAAGTCAGCAAGCCAGAGGCTCGAATCCGACCTCTACTGGAGTATTGCTCGCACATATGGGGTTCAGCACCAAAGCATTCTCTTCGTCTTCTAGATTCCATTCAAAAAGGGGCCATTCGGTTAATAAACAGCTCAACTCTCACAGATACCCTTTACCCACTAGAAGATAAAAGAAGAGTTGCAGACCAGACATTACTCTACAGATATTTCCATGGCAGATGCTCCAGAGAAATAAAATCTCTTATACCACCACTGGCCACATTAGGCCGAAGAACTCGACACGCTGATCAGTCTCACCTATTTACTCTCAAGATTGACACTACAAGGACCAATCTCCATCAAGAATTTCTTTTTTGCAGGGCTGCTACAGAATTTATTTATTTATTTATTTATTTATTTATTTATTTACACTGTTCTACAGAAAAAAAGATTTCCAATTACAGAACAGGAACAAAGTAAACATTTGCACAATAGTACTAACAATAAAAAAGCTTAAGAGTAATACACAATTTACAAAATCAGACTAACATTAGTAGAAAGCTTAAGACTAACACAACAATATTACTGCTGATAATAATAGCTCTTAATTTGCCTCACATTACAATAGAATATATCAAGCTGATCACTTATTAGGTTATAGTTGCTACACATAGTATGAACAGGAGAGTTTTTAAGTATATTTGTTCTTGGTGTGGTAGTGTAGAATGAGTCGGTGTATCGAGATGCCTGACGGTGAATTTTAAAGTTTATCTGATGTAGTAAGCATTGACATTTAATTTCATTGTTAATTATTTTGTGTAGCATAATGACACTAGAACATTCTCGTCTTATATCCAGAGTGAAAAAGCTATGTCTTGACAGTAAACTCTCGTGTGCCGTGCCAATTAGTGGATAAGTCCGATCTACTTTAAAACTTAGGTATTTGAGAAAGCGTCTTTGGATTGCCTCCAGTTTATAAATATGCACTTGATAATATGGGTTCCAGATAACCGATGCATATTCTAGCTTTGATCTCACAAAAGAATAGTAAAGAGTTTTAAGTGTTAAATGGTTAAAGTCGCGGGCTACTCTAATTATAAATCCATACATACGGTTTGCTGACGTAGTTATATTGTCTATGTGGTTTTGGAAAGATAGCTCTCGGTCGAAAGTAACTCCAAGATCCTTAAAATTACATTGTCTGTCTAGAGAATAATTGTCTATCTTATAGTCAAATATAATTGGATCAGATCTCAATGTATATGACATTACGCAACATTTGGTAGGATTTAACGCTAAATTATTACGACTGCACCATTGGCTTATTTGATTAAGATTTTTCGATAGTTTCTCACATTCAGTCATATTAATGATAGGAGAGAAAATTTTTAGATCATCAGCATACAGTAAAAAATTAAGCTTAATTATGTCACCAATGTCATTGATAAAGATATTAAACAGTAGTGGACCGAGGTTAGATCCTTGCGGTACACCTGATTTGGCGAGGTATTTGTTAGACCTAAATCCATTTAACTGCACATACTGTGTGCGGTCGGACAGATATGATTTGAATAACGCAAGTAGGTTACTCGATAAGCCGAAATTCGAGAGTTTTTGCAGCATTAGATTATGGTTATGTGCTATAACGGTAAGATTTGTTGTTGTTGATCGGCCTTATACGAAACCGTGCTGCTGGTCTAGAATATAATTGTTGACGTGTTGATACAGAACTCCTTGCACCAATATTTCAAATACCTTGCAAAAATTGCATATAATTGAAATCGGCCTGTAATTTTTTATATCAGTTCGGGTTCCTTTTTTAAAGATCGGACATACCTTAGAGCACTTCCACATAGAAGGTATCGTATGTGAACGAATGCAAACATTAATAAGGGTTGTTAATGGGTGAGCTAATACTGAAACACAGTCTCTAACAATAAATGCAGGGATATGATCCGTTCCTGTGGTGGGTTTTGCTTTAATAGACGTCAATGTAGCTAAAACTTCTTTCTCCTGAAAGCTGCTTATATTTAAATTTAAGTGGTTCGATGAATCATTATCCTCTATGGTATTTGAGGCTAAGTTTAAAGGGTCCGCGAAAGAACTACTAAAACAGTCTGCAAACCCATTTAGTATATCCGATGGATTAGCTAGTATCTGACTTTCGTATGTCATGCTATTAGGTACTTTACCAAATTTGTTTTTATTGTTGACGTAGGCCCAAAATTTGTTAGAATTTATATTTATCTCAGATTCACATTGTCTGACATAATTTGTATGTGCAATGTTAACGGCAGTTTTTATTGCCTGTCTAAGTTGTCTAAATTCTTTAAGTGATTGAGTGTCGTTGTTATCTTTATACAAGCGCCAGTATTTATACTTCCTACGAATTTGCCTTATAATACTGCCAGTGAACCATGGAGGGTATTTATTTTTGTTACTCGTAGAGTACTTAGGTACACAGTAGTCTAATACATTATATAATTTGCCGTAAAAATATGTGAAGGAATCCTCAGCTAACAAAGGTGTCTAAGAACGTCCAGTCAATATTGTCTATCATTTCGTATAATAATGGGAAATTGGCTTTACGGAAGTTGTAACACTTTTCATAAGATAATTCTAGATTATAACTCTTTTAATTTTCACATTTAAAGTACAGGTTATTTCTAATGCTGGATGATGGTTGTCTTCTCTAACGAGTAGGTCCAAAGATCTTTTTAAGGTACAATTTAAGTTAGAGTATACTAAGTCTAACAGTTTATTATTATGGTTTAAAACAAAGTTTAATTGAGTTAGATCAAAAATGTTTGCGAAGTTGTTTAGAGCAGTTAGTCTAGCATTGGAACATGAATTATTAATATATATTGTATAATCCGGAAGATTGAAATCGCCTACCAATATAATTTTCGATTCATACCAAAAAGTTAGTGACTCTAACCACTCAAACAGAGTCTCATATTCCTCTAGTGGGAATGGAATGGAAATGGAGAATGGAACCAACTTCCAAAATCAGTTTTTCCAGAGAACTTTGACAATTTTCTTTCTATAATCCCTTCCCCTTCTAATAGTCGCAGTGCGGGCCGTCCGCGGACCACACGATAGGTCTAACCTTTTTGAGACTATTTTCAGTAAAAAAAAAGATAGATACATAATGGTAACGTTCACACTCTAGAGTGAGAATATTTATTCTGCAACAGTTGTTTCTTATGGGGTTTGCTTGTATTTTTATTCCATTACTTGTTAGGGTATACATATTCTGTAATTATTTTAAACTATAACGATTGCCATGGATCTCAAATAAACTCTTTGAAGGAAATGTCAGTTTCAAATTAAATTGGCGAATTGACGTTCTTAAAAGTTATTTTTTTAAAGTTTTGTATAAAAATGGGCAAGAATTTAAGAAGATTTAGAGTTTGAAAATACTGCTCCTGAGATTACAAATAACGCTAATAACTTTCTCACTTTCTCTACTTTCTCAAATATCAAAAGAGGAATATAAAAAATATTATACCTTGTTAAGAGATTGGCAACAACAAAAAGAAACAGAATATGTTAAATAAAAATGGTGACAACACACACCCTTGTCGCACGCCCCGTTGAATTTTATTTCATTAGTCATCTGACTTTTGTTCTTAACTTGTGCTGTTTGATTTCAGTAGAGATTTTTTTATTATCCGGAGGTCATTGTTGTTAGTACCTATCTTCTTTAATACTTCTATTAATTTGTTATGTTTTACTTTATCAAAAGCTTTCTGATAGTCCACAAAGCATGCATGTATGTCACAGTCCATATCTCTGCATCTCTGAAATAGAACTTGTTCGCAAAACAATGCCTCTCTTGTTCCTGTTGCCTTTCGGAATCCATGAAGTCATTAACACCATAAAAATGAAAAAGCTAGGTCATATACTAAGAAGACCCAAATACGCATTTCTCCAGCTGATAGTTCAGGGAAAGATTAGTGGAAAAAGGAATATTGGAAGACTCCGGGACTGGTTTAATTGTAGCAATGTTGAACTCTTTCGAGCTGTAGTCAATAAGGTCCGGATAGCTGTGATGATAGCAAACCTCCGATAGGAGATTCACTATAAGAAGAAGTCAAGTCATTATTTTTGAAGTGATAACTTCTTATGGCACGCTGTGAACTTTTTTTGTAATGGGTAAAAAATGTTAAACTCGCGTCAGGACACGTGGCCTGATCGAAAATTAGTAAGACGGATGTATTTCACTGGAGCAATATAAAATGCGACTTTTCTTGACTGGTAACTTGGCAACCTTATTCAACAAACTGACAAATTCAAGTACATTTTTTATGTCATTTTGACAAATTAATTTAGTAGCTAAATTCAAAATTTAAGTGCTTTTCATTAGTTTATTGATTAAGTTCTGCTTTTGCTGCATTAAAATGGTCCAAGGAGAGGTGTCGTTTTTAGCAGATGTTATGGACACCATAGCGTGTCTTAATGACTTTAATGGTTCTCCCCCCGACAAAATTTTAGATCAAATAATTTATCAGTGCAAGAAGCCGTTAAAAAATGCATCAATTTGTGTTAAAAAAGCATTAAAAACTGGACTGAAAGCTGGTTTGATCAAAGAGAACGGGGGAAGGTTTAAATTAGGTTTTGGTTTGCCGATAACAGAGGCTCGAAGACGAAGAAAAAATAGAAGCAGAAGCCGTAGACGACGTAGCCAAAAGCGACAAAACCGAAAACGAGGTAGCCGAAAACGAAAAAGTCGAGGTAGGAAGAAAAGCGCCATATTGAAAGAAGATCAAGCAAAAAGCGGAAGAAAGAAATCGAAAACATTCAAATCTGGTACTGATGTTTAATATATGATTTATAATAAAGCGTTAATAAAAATAATGCATTATTCATAAACTATGGAAATCTGGAGACAATATTTTTCAGATTAAAAATAATATTTTCACGCGCGTTAATACTTAAGTTTTCACTTCTGCCGGCACTCCCAGAGTGCAACCCGTAAAATTTTTTTCATGCAGAATCACCCCCTGAAGTTTGTCGCACTTATTTACTAGCACCCTGTATTTAAATTATTATTTTTAGATTATTTTAATGTATGTATATTAATTTGTACATTTTTAATTGTATAAAGAATAGACGTTGATTTTAAACTTTACAAAATTTGTTGCTTTTTTTTCCTCCCATCTTCGTCTCTCTAAACAAGTTGACAAATTAATTTCTTATCCTAGATTTCCACCCATACATGAAAGAGACTCGGAAAAACTCGAAAAGACTAACAACAATATGATAGTTAGCTAAGCTCCTTAAAGCTTCGCGCGGACAAAGAAGTCAAATAAGTATTTATGAACACGAGCCGACGCTGATGACAGAGCGAAGGGCTGTTATGATTTGTGGCCCTTGCTTTAACTGGAACTGTGGGTGTTGCCACATTCTTCCCGTCTCATCTAATAGAGTTGGAAGCGGTAAGAATGCAATAAAAAACCGTTTAGTCATTTCTAGAAAAATATATAAAAAATCTTCCTGAATAACGAAGCGAATGTTTAACTATATTTAAGTATTTCTAATTAAGTAAGTTATGTATAAAAACAAAGCCTGCGTTCATCGAAGTATCGTAGAAGTTTCCTAAAATAGATTCGTTTTAGTTATCGTGTGGGCGTTAATAGAAATATTATGCAAATTACAATATTACAACGTGCGTTAAAAATAACGCGCGTAAAGGACAGTTGTTATTTATTTATTTGAAGCTATGTAAGAAATAATAAAAACGTATTCTACTCAAAAACTATATTTATCGTAAAGCGTATTCAAACTATTCCTCGATAACAAAAATGCCAAAAATGCCAATTTTCATCAAGAATCCTTCTTTTACAAGGCTGCTACAGAATGGAACAAGCTTCCAAAATCAGTTTTTCCAGAGAACTATGAAAAAAAAAGCGGGTCCACAATCATTTGCTTTCTATAATCCCTCCCCCTTCTAATAGTCCGCAGCCCACACGATAGGTCTACTATTTTTGCGACTATTTTCAGTAAAAAAAAAATATCGTTAATAATAATTTGAATTTTTTTAAATAATGTCGATGGATTATTAGGGAAAAACTTGGAAATAGTCGTAGTATTAACGTGTACACAAAATAAACATTGAAGAGATAATTAACACCAAAACTTAGTTTCCAATCAATTATTTAAGAAACTGATGACATTGATTTATTAATTAATTTTTTTGGTTATTTTATGTTTTTAAGTAATTGCCAAAATTTGTACTTTAAATAAAACTGTATATTATGACTGGTTTTAAAATATTTTTTGTTTGTTGTTAATATTAGTGTTGCCCATCTTTATTCCCAACCCTCCTAGAATGATATGTGTTATGTCTGAGGGTAAATCCTTCGTCGAAGAACCTCATAGACTAAATCAAATTTGGGGGAAATATTTCTATGTCGGTTTCGTTCATTTTGCGATTTACATTTTAGGATACTTGAAGAAGAAATGAAATGATTCGCTTCACTAACGTCCCTAATGACTTTCGTGAGGTCGGCGTTGTTTTATTGCGCAAAATGTTATTCCAAAGTTATTCTGAAACATACACACACGTATACATATACACAGTTTTTACTTCCTAGTTGTACAATAGTAATTTCATGGGATTTTCGATATACAGGGTGGCCAACCGAAAACGAAACAGACCCAATATACAATCTACGCACTTCTCGACCCATCTAGAAGAACAGCATTAGTAAAATTGTCTTGGTTTTAGTCTTGAGAAAAAGCAACCGTTTCAACTGGCACTTGTAATGTTTGAAATATAATAATTTTTCTTCTATTAGTGTGAAACTGAAATAATTTACTTAAAAATACGTTAACTTAAGTTATTAATGTAATGAAAAAACAGGAATTTAGATGAAGTTACTCGAGAAATACGTACGCTGGCTGCTATCCAAATGTTTCCATAAAAATGTAAAAGAATGATTCGAAGACATATTTCACATTACTAACTCTTTTGACTGTATCGAATGAAAATATTAAAACTGGGAAGCAAAGCTCCGAAGTGGTAAAATTTACGAGCTCAAGAACCGATACAATAACATAATGTTCGTTTCTCAAAAAAAAAACATAGAGAGATTTTGTAAGCGAGCATTTTTGCCATGAGAAAAGTAGAATAATAATGTTTGGCAGAGAATCGTATTGAACTTTATATATATATTTTGTTTTCTAGTTTCTTTTGATACTGACAGCGGTGGAGTAAATTTTAAATTTTGGCGGAGGAACTGGGATAGCCCGAAATAATTTTTAGTCATTTAATAGAATAACAACACATCAAAACCTATACTTTATTGGCTGCTTTAAGAGTCTACTTAATGTATAGCTTTAAAAATAGCATTGTTAAAACCCTACAGGTTACATTTATAAAGTAGTGTAATTAGGGATATTTATTTTACGTGGGAACAAAAACGTCTATTTTAATTATTACGGCCGTCTAAACTAACACTGTACCTATATTTCTATTATTTTTATCACTTTTGTTTTTAATATCTCGTTTTTATATAGAAGAACTGGTTTCGAGAATCGATAGGACGGTTTTTGCACTTCAAAACTCAAACCGCTTTGGATAAAATATGGCATCAAGAGCTGTTCAAAAACCGAAAAAATTACAGCTCATTTCACCAATATATGACGATATCGGATTAGTCATCGAGGCATCAACTTAACGGGCGCACTGTGTTGAGAGTTACATTAGTAAATTACCCTAAGATTTAAACCCAAAATTTTTTTGTTTATTATTAAGCTTTTGTTGAGACGTTTTATTTTTATATTTTGCTATATTGTAAACAGAGATCGTTGATGTGGCTGTGAGGTCATTAACAATTTAAGGTACGCATATGACACGGTGCTCTTGGCGTCCAATCAGTAAGATCTGCAGGACATCCTTGACAGAGTGGTTTCAGAATGTGCCACGGCTGGTCTTGACTTAAAAAACAAAAAGACGAAAGTGTTAGTGATCATCAAACAACCTAACATCGTAACTAACATTACAGTTACAGGCGAAACGCTACAGCAAGTTGATCAAATAAAATATATTGGCAGTATTCTGACAAGTAACGCTGATAGCCAATCTGAAATAAGGTCACGAATTAAACAAGCTCGTACTCGTAAATGATAACAGCTTAAATGCGGTTTTCACGAATCCACCATTCCTTTATTAAATTTTTACATTTTGTGACACTTTTTTCCCAAATTTCAGGAGTGCTCGTTGCCAGGTTTTCAAAACAGCCTTATTATTGTAACCATTTGATCAAATGTGTTTGTCATAATAAGTTTTGCATATTTCCCGAATAGACTCAATGGGATTAAATTGGCAATGATAAGGCGTAAGTCTAGCACACGATGTCCATAACTAAATATAATTTGATCCACTAATTGTTTCTCTTTTGTGCCTTTTAGCTATCGATAAGAATGTACAATAAATAATGTTATTAAGAATAAATTTGATTGCAAAATTAACCGTGCTAACAAATAAAAATATTGACCCTTAATTTCCAAGCAAGAAGTCCCTCATAAAATAAAATTCCTTACCGACGAAATTTGTTTAAAAATATTAGGAGAATTTACTTTCGTACTTCTTAAATCTACAGTTGAGTACTGGTTATCGAGTTTCTAAGAATAATCCGAAACCGCCGTATATTCGTGAAATATGCTTTAACTATTAAACACTGGATTCATTTGAAAAAGACTTACCCTTAATATTTCAGAAATGCGACATATTAGAAAGAAATGCCGAAACACGTCAATTTTTTACTTGAGGAAGACACTTTTTAGCGCTAATGTAATGCTTGTCAGATTCAACCCCTCCCTGCTGGAGACAACCCTTAAATTTTTTATTTATATGGCGTTAGGTATCAAGTTATACCTTATTTAATAGGTCTGGTAAATCTCTATTTAATCACATTGTTTTGTCTTTGATACCAGCCTTCCATTGTTATTTAATCGTTGTTTAAAATTTGCTTTTTTTAAACTTTTCGTAAAGATCAGCATATTATGTTTGAACATTTTTAGTATTCTGTTGTGTAAGCAATTTTGTCTTGTTTAAAATATTATTAAAACACGTTTTAAGAAAACCTAATCCAGGCGTAACCTTTACCATAACCATATTGCCTGCAAAATACTTTTTGTTGATACTTACATAAAACAGCTCTCAGTCATTTATTCTGTAATAAAAAGGGTTAATATATAGGGTGATATTTGGGAGTTCCAATTAGACGTTTTAGAGAAACTTATATATATACATACATATAGTAACGGATTTTTTTTCCGTAGGGATAGGCAGAGACCACTTGCAAGGGTTCTTACACACATCTTTAGCTTCCTCTACTTTTATTAGTGCTCTCATACATGCTCGTCGGTTGTTGGTACTTTTGACCTGGCCTTGCTTCAGAGCAATGTTGATCTGATCGAGATATGTTCGTCGAGGTTGACCTCTACCGATATGTCCATTCACACTCGCCTTATAAATTTGTTTCGTCAATCTTCCTTCATCCATCCTTTCTACGTATCCAAACCATCAAAGCATTCCTTTATCTATCTTTGTAAATTTGACATAATCAAAATCTGAAAATTTAAGGTAAAAGGTTTTCGATTATGCCGAATCGATCTAAAATATTAAGAGCCTCTAACTACTTTCGTTTATACCGGAAGTTGACTATAACTTGCTTATTTTAAATAAAACACCATATATATTATTACGTAGTTCGATAAAGCTACTCTTGAGGATTCTCCCAATACAGGGTTTTGTTACCTTGCACTGAGTGTTTTACAAGATATGACCATTTTAATCACGAAAAAGTGTCCGATTTAACACCCTGTATCATTATAATAAATGTAAATTTAAACATTTTTTTTAAATTATGTTTTTCTACTATTGTTTATTGTAACTAAACTTGGTCATTTTTTTAATACAATACCCATTATTGCACAGGGTGATTTAAAACGCATATTTAAAGATTTCTCAACTTTCTTAAATAGATCATCTTGTATTTTATAACGTTGTTAGACTAAACTTTTACTGCTCTTTAAGAACATATTTCGATCAGATCAACATTGTTTTAAAAAAAGCCAGGTCAAGAGTACTAACAACCGACGAGCATGTATGAGAGCATTACTGACAGAAGTGGAAGCATAAGATTTATGTAAGAAATATAGCAAGTGGAAGGAAGTGGTCTCTAATTACCCCTTAGGTAAAATTGCGTGACTATATGTATGTATGGTTAATTTTGTTTCACCAATACCAATTGCATCACACAAGCTTACGTATAGGTAAAACTGGTAGCATCGCACCTCCATTGTTCTTTTTCGCAGTAAAATAAGCGTGTACATTCAATATTATTGCATCTACAAACACGTCGCGGCATTTTTGCGGTCTATTAGGTATACATACATTACTTGAAATTAAAATCGATACCATCCATTTTAATGTCGGTACCCACTACTATGATAACCCAGGATAACTAATTACTTTTTCGTAAATCTAACAAAAACGAATCAACAAGCCAAATTAAAGCTTAATAGCTTAGTTAATTAGTGAAATTTGTTTGGATTACTTACCTACCTCTCTTATTTATGTACAATAAATAAAGTCATTAAGAACAGATTTGGTTGCAAAATTAACTGTGCTAACAAATAAAAATATTGACCCTTAATTTCCAAACAAGAAGTCCCATATAAAATAAATATAAAATAAAATTCGTTACCTACGAAATTTTGTTTAAAAATATTAGGGGAATTTACTTTTTAAATGTACAGTTAAATACTGGTTATCGAGTTTCTAACGTTAATACGGAACCGTCGTATATTCGTGAAATATGCTATAATCAGGCACCTGTGTCTGCGTGATTTTTAATAATTAAAAATAATATAAGAGTATTAAGTTTTAGTTTGTATCTGTGGTACTTAATGAACCTATATTTTTTTGTAATTTTATCATTTTATTAGTAAACTATCCCAAAAAATATTACATTTTTTTACTTTTTTATCCGGTATTCTTCCAATAACTAGTGTAAAATTCGTCGATTTTATAAAAAAACAGAAACTTCTGATTTAATTTTTTATTGAGGTATTTGTGTTCGTATTGAAAATAAAGCGCTATTTATTTAAAATGCTACAAACGTGCGTTGTATGATCATTTTACTGTAAATATTTAATACACAATTTTTCTTAGTAATAAAGTCAAACAAAAAATAAAGATAATTTAGAGCTGATTCATTTTGCTTTCCCAAAACATCATGGTATTTTTCGCGTCAGCAAAAATGGAGCATCTAAACGAATGTTAATATCACTATAAGCAGATTTACCTGCACATTTTTTTAGGTATTTTTTGCCATAATCAAAAAAGCAGAATATAAACGAATGTCAATAACAAAATAAACAAATTTGCCTGTATATTTTTTCTTATCCCACACGTAATTCTTTTTATAGCCATTGTACGAAACAAAAATCATTCTCAGATCATAACGAATACTGTTTTACATAGATAATATTACCAAAATCCATTAAGATCTGTCGACAGTTGCAATTTTTATGATTTTTTTTGAAAAAGTTTATCTTTTTAAGCAAAGTAGTTTTTAAAGTCAGCAGTTGCATTACATAAAACTTATTCACGATATCCTTAATTATTTATCACTGTCCATCTAAAATAAAACCTCCAGATCGAGGCAATACGCTGAATATTTTTGGAGATGAAATACAAGGTTGCTTACGTTTTTCTACTTTTTAAGCCTCATCGTAAATACTGCGAAACACCTTAATGGTTATTCCTATTGCAGCTAATATCCGGTGACGATAACTTTTAATTGGAATTTGCAAGCTATGTTTCGCCTTGTTGGAACGATGTTTCTTATCGCACGGTACGGGCTTGGCGAATGGGGGCTAGGCGGAAAAAAGTGTAAGATTTTTCTGTCACGACACAGAAAACAGCAGTTGCGCATGCGCTTTCTGTTGAAGAGGAGTGGAAACACATAGCTTAGAAATACTTAGCAACGTGACGTCTATTTGTGTAGTTTACGTGTTTGTCAAAATGACAATTGCAAAAATAACGCGTTTGCGCGCTCTGTTGTACAATGCCGAAAAATGCAAAAACAAGCGTGAGAGAAAACAAATTACGTTTATTAATAATAATATACTACGAAAGAAACTTCGTTCCAATTGAGTGTTCCACGACACTTTTTTTCATAAATATAATTACATTAGCTACGTAGTTTTTTTTCGGTCTACACATTTTAAAGAGCAACAAAAAACATTCTACCTCAACCTAAACTTCACTATACTATTATATACTAGACATTATTATTACCCGCCAAAATTTCCGCGCGTACTCCATTGTAATCATCAAGCAATTGTCGTGTGTTCTGTTCATATTCTACTCCAAACAATTTTGCCTCTCGATGTGCTTTTTATCCCCAATTCTATTCTACAGAAATTTTTGATCGGCTTTTTCTGTTCGTTCAAATTTTTTCTTTCAAATCAATATATTTTCGAGAAGGCGCAAGTGTTTTCATCTATTCCAAACAGTCACATTTTCCGTTTCCAAGTGAAAATGTTGGTTCTATATGACCGTGTGTACTTATTGATCCAAAATACAGTAATCCCGAAGGTTTGTCAACATCAGCTAGGGTAAGACAGCAGACTTAACTTCTTCCTGGTACGTAAATGTTTCTGGTAAAATTTAAATTTCTAACGTAAGTACAACTCAAATACATGTTTCATTTAAATAGTTTGGAATATCGACACGTTGTGGTTGTTGTTTTATGGCCAGCAAAAACAATATCCATTTGTAAAAAAAAAACTCAAGCATATATTATTGTATTGCCTTTTATTTCATTTAGCATGTCAGCTACCTCTGCAATTTCTTTTATGGTTGTCTTGAACTCAGACTGTGATATTTATATTTAATGCTCAAATCTACTTTAGGACAACCAAAATTTAACGATGCCTTCTGTGTTGTTGTTGTAGTAGGAGCAGCTACGTCCACCATCGTCAGGAGTCCCAGAAACTCCTTTAGTTGAGTTTAACCACAGTTCTGATGGTATAAGGGATGTGGGGTTGGATGGGCACGTAAAAAGGTGGACGGTATGATAGATTAGATTTGTTTTCTCGTGTTGGGTCTATCCTACTCATGTACGCTTTGAGAATTATGGACCAACCAGACCGTAGCTGCGCAAGGGTTGTTCGGGAGCAGTGTCGAAGTTTCCGCTCTCCTGGGGATATGTCAGTGTATTTAGGACTCTTTTGGGTTTATATTGCCTCGAGTGTTGAGCAGTCAATTATTGGTCCTGGTGGTAAGTCCTTATTCCGCACTGTTCTTCCTAAGCTTCGGGGTAGGCTTTGTTTGTTTTTGATGAAATTGCAAGGATGTTCAGGTTGGTGACAGAAGTTATATTGTTTTGCAAGCAGTATGTTGTGAATTTTCACTGGCAGTATTTTTGTTTCATTGTGTAAATGGTCTTCATGGGTCATCTGAAGTCATTCCATTGTGATTTTAAAGGATGTGTTTCGGCATGCCTTTTCAGTGTGTTTGATAAAGCTGGGGAACTATATTGGTGCCGCATAGTTAAATATGCCTTTTTTGTTCTTCGATGTGGTTTGACCGCATTTTTTTTTGAAAGGCAAATGCTTTACGCACTTTGTGTGGGACTCCATGTAGGTATACCTGCTAAAACCCTTTCCTCTCTTCTGCCCCAACTTGAATAAATCTGCGCGTCCAGGATCATTTCTTTGCGTTGTTCTAGGCCGTCTGCCATCTTCTGAATGTTCTCTTTTGTGCATCTTTTCTGGAAGACCTTTTATAAATTTCTTTTCTTTATTTTGCCATTTGCTTGATTGGTGGTGTGCCTGCGATGACTAGACTGGCTTCCTGTGAAACTGTTTTATATGCACTGGCAATTCTTAGCGCTATTCTTTTTTGTAACCCAGCTAACCTCTGTGAAGTACATACACACATATAGTCACGCCTTTTTCCCGTAGGGGTAGGCACTTGCTACGGTTCTTACATACATTTTTTGCTTCATCTACTATCAACAGTGCACCCTTACATGCTCGTCAGTTGTTGTTGTTCTTCTTCTTCTTCTTTAGGTACCCTGTCCTCCTCGAACGTTGAACGTTGGACGTTGTTGTTGTGAAGAAATTTTATTTTCTGACTGAAAATGTCAGGACAATTGTCAATTGACGTGACTTGATGGATCGAATAATTCCCATTTTAATTTTAGGAAAAATCTCCCTAAAAAGTTATGCCGCTTTAAATTTTACCTATTAAGATTTTTATGCAAAATCAATGGAACTTATAAAATTTTGAGATCTTTGATTATATCTGGGTAATGGGTCGCAGATTCAGACTTTCATTAGACAACAAAGTTTTTATATACAAATCATCAAACCAATATGGAGCTACGTCATCCTGCTATGTGAGACCGCATCCCTATCATATATTAAAATATTATAACGATTTCAATCTAAAGAATCATAACAGATGCTCCTTGGTACATTACATACATAAAGTCACGCCTTTTTCCCATAGGGGTAGGCAGAGACCACTTCCTTCCACTTGCTACGGTTCGTACACACATCTTTTGCTTCCTCTACTTTCATCAGTGTTCTCATACATGCTCTTCGGTTGTTGGTACTTTTGACCTGGCCTTTTTTCAAAACAATGTTGATATGATCGAGATATGTTCTCCGAGGTAGACCTCTACCGATTTGCCCATTCACACTCGCCTTATAAATTTGTTTCGTCAATCTTCCTTCATCCATCCTTTCTACGTGTCCAAACCATCTAAGCATTCCTTTATCTATCTTTGTGACCACATCTTCTTTTACACCACAGCGTTTTCTTATCTCACTATTCTTAACTTTATCCAACCGAGTCACTCCGGCTATATTTCTCAGACTACTCATCTCCGCAGCATTAATCCTATTTTCATGCTTCTTCTGCCAAACCCAACATTCACTACCATACATAAGTGTAGGAACCAACACACCTCTATGCACCGCCAGACGTGCCTTTTTTGACACTTTCTGGCTATTCATAAAGCTATGCAGTGCCCCATTCATTTGTTTTCCTGCCGACACCCTTCGCTCAATGTCACTGTCACTAATTTTGAACCCAAGTACACAAATTCATTAACTTGTTCCACTCTTTCTCCCTCAATCGAAACCCCACAGTTTGTCATGCTTTCTTCTCTTTCAAAAACCATTACTTTCGTTTTGCTCACATTTATTTTCATCCCCTTGATTTTCAGGGAATCATGCATAACATTAACCATCGCCTGCAACTCCTCTTCAGATAACGCTAATATGACTTGATCATCGGCGTAAAGAAGGCATTTGACGATCAAATCATTCATTTTTAATCCATACGCACTCTCTTTCAGATTTTTTAAACAATTGTCTATGTATAAGCTAAACAGCCATGGCGAAGCCACACATCCCTGTCTCACACCTTTTTCGATGTTAAACCAGTCCGTGCAAGCTCCGTTTATCCTAACACAAACAGTGGAATCCTCGTAAAGTGATTTCAGTGCTCGTATTAAACTACCACTCACCCCATACATAGACAATGTAGACCACAATTCACTCCTCACCACTCTGTCATAAGCCTTTTCCAAGTCTATAAATACCTTCTGACTTCTACAAACCAAACTTTATCAAGAGATCTCCGAATACCCTCTGTAAAAGAAGAAATCACCAACTTTATAAAAAAATGTGCCACCAGGATCAAGCAAAACGCAAATAATCTTGCTAAGAACTTAATGAAAACTACACACACTGGAAGAAGACTGAAGAATACAACTCCACACGTTTTGTTTAACAGATTCTGGCAGCAGAATTTTTCATTCCGGCAGCCAAAACTTTTCTGAGTTAGTATTAGCATTGTAAATTGGGGAGTGCTTCTGAGCAACTTTCCTTTACGTCTACAATAATTTATCCACAAAATTTACTTATTGTAACTTGCTTTACAGATTGTAAATAATATTGGGAAATTAATTAAAAAAAATATTATATAATTGGGTCACTAAAATTATATCGAATTAAATCTTATTATATAAAGCCAAAAAAATGAAGAAAAAATACAATAATTCAGACTTTGGTGGCAGTAAACTAAAACTCACCTATGTACGTGTAGCATTTGAAATTGCTACCTGTTAATTTTGTTTTTTTATATAATAAATTTTTCATTTATTTGGCATTGTACTTACAGAGAACATTCAGTTTTGATATCAAATTCCTGAATAAAACATCTATTAAAACCACTATTTCAAAACAAACATCACATATAGTTGAATGCTAGTAAATTCACAGGTTTCCAACACTAGGTAATACTCTTGCTTCTGACATTCTAAGGGCTGTTGGAAGTGATGTAATTAAGCTGCAGGAATCTTATGATTTCTGGCTACCTGTCCGATCCTAGGCCTTAAATTGAAGATAATAGAGTCAATAAAAACATCCATTCACATGTAGGCAGCCGACATACCGTTGTGTTCTCTAGTGTGATGAATTCTAGGCTGTTGAAGGTTGTCCCAGGATTTTGTTGATTCTGAATGAGATCTCTGGGTATTTACTGGGTTTTTTCTCTATTTTTCATAATATAATCTTATGGGTTATATTTATTTTCTAGACGTCGATGTCATTGTTTGGGTTGTCATTGATCTTCTTTCATAGAACTTCTGTCATCGATCTTCGGTCTCAAGTCGGTTAGCCGTAAATGTTCGTGCCCGTAGCAGAAAAGAAAGAAGAAGAATGGTCTTTTTTAATTACTTTCGTTGGATTTCGTTCTGTCAAACGGGATAGCATTTATGGTTCTGACCAATGAGAGGCTAGGAATTCAAAACTGGCGCTGATTTCATATAGGATGTGCAGTTTTTTGGCAATTTTTGGAAATAGGGATGGTATCCGTCCTCGAGTTGCGAACGGATGCTTCTTTTTCTGGTGGCCATGATGAGGTGCGCTTGACTCGTTTTTGAGATTCTTTTTCGGTTTGTTTAACCGGAAATTAACCCTTTTGGGGGAATCTACGTAAGTGCCGTTGGGGCCGAGTTCAAGTCGCACCCATCGTTTGTGGTTTTTGGAGCCTTTATATGGGGATTTGTGCCGACCACCGGGAGAGTGCCATGCGGTAGGAACGCCACCATTTTTGTCCTGATGTCCTGTTAGTCCTGTTTGCTGTTTTGGCTATCTTCTAGTTTTACCTCCCTTCTCAGAAGGTAAGTTATGACTTTTGAACCAGCAATGATATCGATCAGGTTGAAAATATACCTACTTCATTTTTTTGGTTTTTTCTTTTGAACATGTCCTCTCATGAGACTATTTTTTTGTTAGGGTTTTAGGGTAAAGCTTAGCCCTCATCATCAGACTCCTGGCTGACCTAAGAGGTTGAGCCTTCTTCTTATCTTCTCTTCGTTTTGCTGAGCTGTTTCCTGTCTGCTTCCTGTCTCCTTCCTGTCTTCGTTTTTGCTGTCTTCAACTACATCAAGTGGACCTTGGATAGAGGCTACATATATGGACCATTGGACCTTAACACCAGGTTTTTTTATACCTTCAGTGTTCTCTTACTTTTTGAGATTTATTTATAACTAATTATTCATATTAGTATTTATCATACCATCATTTTTGTTAATAACTAATTATTGATATCACATATCATAACACCGTGATAATTTTATAAACTATAATCTAAAGAGCTCTTGTTAAGTTCTCACATAGTACTATGTGACAGCGGATTTAGTCACAGGTTTATTTCTTACCAATATACCTCATTTTGGTTACTTTGAGAGGTATAACACCCGGTATATAAATGTATGTATCTTGATACAATATATTAGTTAATATTGTTATATGTATTATATATGGTAATATATTATAATATATAATATGTAATGTTATAATATATTGTGTTATATATTATAAATATTATTTAATTTATATATAATTTATTTAACTATTACTGATATGATCTATTACTCTGGTCCATGACATATTTTTGCTTTGTCCATTTTGGTGTTTTTATTATATTCTTATATGTGATATGGTTTTTATTCTCCTATTTGCCCAACCCGGATATCTAAGAAAATTTAACTCTATATCATTTCAGGTAATTGTTGAAGGTAGGTATTTGGTTTTCTCAATTCTCCAAATATAGTATAGCAATTATTCAAATTGAGTGGCGCCCTTTTGAATTTGAATTTTCAATCTTAGAGCCATAAACAATTCGAACTCACTTATCTGATCTCCGGCGAACAGCTGCCGTCAGCACATTGTGTTCTATTTTTTTATTTCATCTTGTGAATATAATAAAGTAGGCCACATACGTATACGAAAAAGAATTTTTTTTTTTCAAAGTAAATTCTGATGGAGCTTAAGCACGAAAAGAATCTTTGGTTACTCAAATTTCTCTTCTTTTAAGTATTTTGCAAACTAGTCAGTGATTATTTAAAGGTGTTTATTATAAATTGACAGCAAGTCTTCTGAAACAACGACTTTATTATAGAACACGAATTTGTGCAATTCAGAGACATCGTTAATCGCTATTCTCGAGTTTTAGTATCCACAACTGCTCGCCGCAACCTTCTCCGAACGTTTTAAAATGTGCAGAGACAGATTCAATGCATTCAGTTTGTCAAATATATCGCACAAATGCGACATTTTCAGCAAAAAGTCGAATTCGACAAAGTATCTGGAGTTTTCATGACCTACTTCTCTGGCGTTTTCTCTCTACGGCGTCTCGGGGCGCCGCGACGCACATTTAGGAAACTCCTTCACTAACAGTTGGAATTTCATGATATTTTGAAGGTTGGAATTAAGTTAAAATGGTATGGATTTTTGGCGGTAAAGTGCCGATAATATAAAATAAACAATTAACTCAATTAGCCTGTTTTCTTAAATTATTTAAAAAAATTCCACTAGGGGCAGCACCAGTGGGAGGTACATATGTTTTAATTTCCTCTTTTCACAGTAACGTTAAACATATATTTTGATATTAAAGTAAAGTGAGCAAATGGCAACATCCCTGAAGTTATTCTGCTTTTTAAAAAGGGCGACATCACAGACATTAAAAATTATTGACCTGATTCTGTCCCACCTTTATAAACCACTAACAAGGATCCTTATAAACCGAATAACAAATAAATTAGATGCCTATCAACCAGTGGAGCAGGCAGGATTTCGAAAGGAATACAGCACTATGAATTACTTGCAGACCATTCAAATGTTAATAGTGAAGACAACAGAATACAATATACCACTTCATTTCGCCTTTATAGACTTTCATAAGGCATTCGATTCTGTTAAAACATGGGAGCTGTCCTGCGTGCGATGGATGGAGCAAGAATTGTCCTCCTCACTTTCGAGGTCACAAACTTAGATTTGGAATACCCACACTACATTAAACGATCCTAGAAATAAATATTTTGCCGCAATTGATGTAAGCTGAAACCCACCTATATACAGGTTGTTTCATTACTAATTAGAAATATTTTAACTATAGAATCCTGAACTCAAAATATAAAGATTTAACTCAAATCATCTAGATCAGGGATCTCCAAACTTTCCAGCCTTAGGGCCATACTGATTACTCCAGTAAGTTTCGAGGGCCAAAACCATATTATCATTGTTGCCGGTGGTAAAAAGTGAAATAGTCCACTGATGAAAAAAAAAGTCCGAAAAAGTACGCAACGTTTAAAAAAGGCTGCAAATCGGACTAAAGTCCTCAAAACGGCAACACTGCATATTATTAATTTTCCTGTCATTATCTGTAATTTCTAATTGATACTGTTTCAATCACAACTACGAAGTAAATGTTTTTCACATTTTAAAACATGTGAAATATTCAGCCACACCACTGAGACTGAGTTTCCTATCGATTTTGCAATCGAAACTTTGAGTGCTTTGAAAATAAATTTTGATACTCGTTTCTCGGACTTTGATGCCATTGCGAATCAAATTAAGATTTTTCAGAATCCTTTTGATACTGACATTGAAACCCTAGCCCCGGAACTTCAAATGGAAATGATTGATCTACAGTGCAGTGATATAATTAAGAACAAATATCAAAATTCATCTTTGTTGGAATTTTATAAGAGTCTTCCACTGACACAATTTGATAATTTGCATAACATTGCTCGTGGGCTGTTTTCCGTTTTTGGTACTACTTATTTGTGTGAGAAGACCTTCTCCAAAATGAAGTACACAAAAAATGTTTACAGATCTAAATTAACTGATGAGCATCTTAAATCTCTTTTAATAATTGGTACAAGTAAAATTAGTCCACAACTACAAACTATTGTCAGTGGAAAATCTCAATTACATAAATCTCATTAGTATTTCATATGTCATTATGCTTGTTATAAGTTATGTTTTTATTTAAAATGTATAAAATGTTAGTTGGATTCATTTCAATAATTTGTTAGTTATAATATACTGAAGTTAAATTTTCTGCATATTATACATGTGTTTACTCATTACAGTTATGTGTTTCCTTATCCAACTTATCACAAAAACAATAACAATAAGCCTACAACAATGTTATGAGTAGTTAGCCCATAACATATCAATGTAGATGTCATATTAATAATTATTCAACATAAAATTAGAATACTTCAGTAAACTAAATTTAATTTGCTATAAAAAATATGTTCTCTAAAGGGAGTTTTCAAGTATGCTAGCTCTCCGCGGGCCGGACAAAATCTGTCCGCGGGCCGAATGTGGCCCTCGGGCCGTAGTTTGGAGACCCCTGATCTAGATAAAATGTGTTACAGGTTGTTTTATTTAAAAATTTAAAAATTATTTGTGCCCAGTACTTTAAAACTATTCAAAGTATTATTGTCATATTTGGGGGGGAGTTTAAGTACTATACACCCTACTTAATTATGTTAAATTAACCTTTCTGGCTACTACCAAAAGCGTACGGCAGGGGTAAGTGACTTGTTGATCCCTCCCAAATTCTACGGTGTTTTGGGTCATTTAACTGCATTTATTACGCGAATAAAACTTTAATCTAATTTTTTTTATAGAAATTTTTCAATAAATAGATGCATTTATAATATCAAAATCAGATAAATAAATCCATTTTATTTAGATAAATGCTTTTCATGGTATTAAAGGGCCTAAGAATAAATAAACTCATTGAGGTTAACGGGGGTCACATTAAACATTTGTTATAAAAGGTTTCTAAATTTTGTTTATGTGCTTTTTAATATTGTCTTCTTAATAAAATAGTTCTTCTATTTAGATTATAACGTATTCAATACCACAATTTGTTTTTAATAATACACATTAAAATCAAAATAATTGTGCAGCTTCATGTTTAACCCAAAATAACTCGAAAAATAATAACTTTATCGTCATGAAGAAGGAGTACAATATTTACATAGAAAGTATTGAAAAATCGAAAAATTGTGATAAAATTGCAATTCCGCCAGTGGCTTAGAATTCGGGAGGTATCAACCAGTCACTTGCCCCTGTCGTACGCCTCTGGTAGTAGCCAGAAACGTTCATTTAACATAATTTAGAAGGGTGCATAGTATTTACTTCTTCTTCTTAAAGTGCCATGCAGATTCCCGCGTAGGCATCTATCGTTTCTCTCATTATATGATTCTATTAATTGCAGCATTTTGCAGTGCCTGGAAGTCCCGTATTCCTGTCCATCGTCGTATGTTTCGTAGCCAGGATGATTTTCTTCTACCTACTTCTCTTTTTCCTCCTTCTATTTTACCCTGGAGAATAATACGTTGGAAATGATACCGTTCTCTACGTAGTATGTGTCCAAGATAGCCAGTTTTTCTTCTTTTGATGTTTCCGAAAAGTTCACAGTCTACTAAACTAGCTCTTCTCAGTATGTCCTCGTTCGTCACATGGTCAACCCACGATACTGTCAGCATTCGTCGCAGGGTTCACATCTCGAAGGCCTCAAGTTTGTTAATAATTGCTGTTTTGCCTCGACTCCGTACAAGAGAACGGACCAGACGTAGCACTTGACCATTCTATATTTGAGACTGAGATTTAATTTTTTATCTGTCAAAAAAGTCTTAAGAACGTTGTTCTTGCTTGCTCGATTCTGCATTTTATTTTCTGATCTGGGTCCCATTTTTGGTTGATCATGCATCCCAAGCATTTAAATTGAGTGACTTGTTCAATGCTCTCTCCATTTATGGATATTGTGGTATTTGGAGTATCGTTTCTACTAATGGACATACATTTGGTTTTAAGGATGTTAATTTTCAGACCCAATCTTTGACTTTTTTCATTGAACTTATCTAGTAGAGTTTGTAGATCATTTGCGCTATCCGCCAATATCACGGTATCATCTGCATATCGTATATTGTTTATGGGAATTCCGTTTACTTTAATGCCACTGGAACTGTCGGAGATTGACTCTTTCCACATACAAGTTAAACAACATTGAAGACAAGATGCCCTTTTTTATTTCAAAATCCTCAGTTGTTTCTGCATTCTGAATTCGGATTTCCGCTCTTTGGTTCCAGTACAAATTACCTATAAGTCTGATATCCTTTCCATCCAGTCCCAATTTCCTAAGATATGATACGAGGAGATCCTGTTTTACATTGTCAAATGCTTTTTCGTAGTCAATGAAACACAAAAAGACGTCATTTCTCTGATCCTGGCAATAGTATTTACATTCTTCACCAAATATGACAATAATACTTCGAATAGTTTTAAAGTACTGGACACAAATAATTTTTATATTTTCAAATAAAACACCCGGTTACTCAGACAAGAGACACATTTTATTTAGGTGATTTGAGTTAAATCTTCATATTTTGAGTTCAGGATTCTATAGTTGAAATATTTCCAATTATAAATGAAACACCTTGTATACTGGGCTAATAGTGATAATGCAGGTTTATTGCGAAATGAAGATGTTATAAACGTTCTGATATGTTTTAAAAAAATGTTTTCAAGGCTGCTTATTTTGAGATTATCTTTTCAAATAGAATTAGGTCACAATGCATCTTTTTTTCGGCTATTGCCTTTTCAAAAGTTTTTTGTGCTTTTATTGCACGTCGAATGGATGCGAAAATGTAAAAAAAAAGTGTTTTCGTGGGTAGTTTTGCGTAGGTAAAAGAATCGTGGGTCCTTCATATAATATTGAAAAAGTCCATTCAATTTTAACGAAATTTCGTTCGAGGGTTGCGGACCAAATACAAAAGGTGGTTTCGAAACATGTTTGAAGTAGGTGAACGTGAGAAACGTTTGGCGTGCCCTAGGAATTTCAAATTCTCGGAATATTGGCGACATTTTTGTTTTCTAAAAAGGAAGTCGCCAAGAACGTTATTTTTTACGTGCACTTTTGAATCGTAAGAAGTTACAATTTTTATAAAAACAAATTAAATCACATTGTTCAGATCTAATAATTTTAAAAAATGAAACCTTTATAGATCTTTTTGTTGCGAACTTTTTTTAAAAAATTAAATAAAATCATTAATTTTTTTATATTTGATATCTTTCTCACCTACCATTATTGCTTTTAAGTTTTAAGAAGGTTATAGTGACATGATAACTCAGTTATTAGAACATCAATAATTGGGGGATTGTTAGATTCTTCTTCTTCTTCTTCTTCTTCAGCCAATTATTGCCCACTGCAGGACATAGGCCTTTTCTAATCTCTTCCATGCGTTTCTGTCTTGAGCTGTTTGCTGTTCTCTTCACATCATCTAGCCATCTTTTTGAAGGGGTTTCTATGCTTCTTCTTGTTTCTCTGGGTCTCCACCGAATTAACTTTTTTGTCCATCTGCTGTCGTTTTGTCTAGCCACATGTCCAGCCCATTGCCACTCAAGGTGTGCGACACGCTCTATGATATCGGTGACTTTGGTTCTTTGTCGAATGGTCTCATTACGCATAGATAGCCGTTTTCTGTCTAGAGCAGGGCAGTGGCAGAGAAGATTTACCATTGTTGTTTCTTCCTCTTCCTCATCGTGACAGCTTCTACAGAAGTCGTGTCGTAGCTCTGCGATTTCCATGCGCCGAGCATGGGTTCCTCCTGCCCGGTGTCTTGTTATGGCTGCGATCGCATTTCCAGTGGACTTCTTGGATAGAGTTAAAACATCATTAGTTCGACGTAGATCTAGTTTAGGCCAGATCTGTTTCGATGATGTGCCTGTGGTTTTATTTTGCCACCTCAAGTTGGCTTTTTGAACTACTTTGCTGTGCAGACGGACCCGGCAATTTGCAATTGGTACTCCTTGCTGAGATGAGACAGATACAGCTGGGAGGGTGGTGCCATCTCTTGCTAGCTCTTACGCCTTACAGTTACTTGGTATCTCCCTGTGTTCAGATACCCAGACAAGTTCCTAGCCCATTTAGGGCGGCTTGGCATTGCACCGCCGCCCTAGAAGACAAGTATACTAAATTCAGTGATTATCTCTTCATTTACTTTAATTTCTTTAACAATTTTATTACTTACTTGAAGGTAACGCCCCGATGATTGCTTGACAGCTTAAATTTTAATAAATAAATTTTACACGAAGTATAACTTAATTTCTAAACAAAAATAACTACCTAGCTAAATTACAAATTTACCAAATGCTTTTCTTTTCCTTACCTCTTATTCTTTAAATCCCATATAAATAAAATAATACTCATATACTTAAAAACGCTTTATTAAATGTTCACAAAAATATTAAAATTGATACTTTAGCGGTCTCAAATTGCTTTGCAACATGGGATGTGCAAGCAAGATTTAGGAGAGGTCTTTTCCTTACGAAGCATAGTCGAAAAATTCTTGGGTAAAAGTCAAAAGTTCTACTGCGCTTTCGTAGACTTGGAAAAGGTCTGTAACAGAATGATGAGAAATGATATGTGGTCGATTTTGTTTAAGTATGTGGTAAGCGGTAGTATAATACGATCGCTAAAATCACTTTACAAGGATTTCAGTGCTCGCGTCAACATAAACAGAGCTTCCACAGACTGGTTTAACTTTTTAAGTTATACATAGACGGTTGTTTAAAAGATTTAAAAGAGAGTGTGAATGGATTAAGAATGAATTATTTGATCGTCAAATGCCTCCTTAGCACAATCTAAAGAGGAGTTGCAGGCGAAAATTAATATTATGCATACATATATACATATAGTAACGCATTTTTCCCGTAGCGGTAGGCAGATACCACTTCCTTCCACTTGCTACGGTTCTTACACACATCTTTTGCTTCATTGACTTTCATCAGTGCTCTCATACATGCTCGTCGGTTTAGTACTCTTGACCTGGCCTTTCTTCAAAACCAATTTGATCTGATCGAGATATGTTCGCCGAGGTCGACCTCTACCGACTTGTCCATTCACGCTAGCCTTATAAATTTATTTCGTCAATCTTCCTTCATTTATCCTTTCTACGTGTCCAAACCATCTAAAAATTTCTTAATCTATCTTTGTAACCACATTTTCCTTTACACCACAGCATTCCCTTATTTTACTATTCTTCACTTTATCCAATTAAGTCATTTCGGCTATACTTCTCAGACTACTCATCTCCACAGCATTAATCCTTTTTTTATGCTTCTTTTGCTAAACCCAACATTTACAACCATTTATACGTGTAGGAACCAACACTTCTCTATGCACAGCCAGACGTGTTTTTTTTTGACACTTTCTGGCTGTTCATAAATCTATGCAGTGCTCCATTCATCTGTTTTCCTGCCAAGACCCTTTGCTCAATGTCACTGTCATACTCTACATCTCCCGTAAACTTTGAACCCAAGTATACAAACTCATTTACTTGTTCCACTCCTTCTCCCTTAATTAGAACTTCACAGTTTGTCATGCTTTCTTCTCTTTTAGAAACCATTACTTTAGTTTTGCTTATATTTATTTTCATTCCATTGATTTTCAGGGCATCATGCATAACATTAACCATCTCCTGCAACTCCTTTTCAGATGACGCTAATATGACTCGATCATCGGCGTAAAGATGGCATTTGACGATCAAATCTTTCATTTTTAATCCATACGCACTCTCACGTATACAGCTATGACGAAGAAACACATCCCGGTCTCACACCTTTTTCGATGTTAAACCAGTCCGTATAAGCTCCGTTTATCCTGACATAAGCAGTGGAATCCTCTTAAAGTAATTTCAGTGCTCGAATTAAACTACCGCTCACCCCATACATAGACAATGTCGACCACAATTTACTTCTCACCACTCTGACCCAGGCCTTTTCCAAGTCTATAAAAGCGTAGTAGACCTTCTGACTTCTATCCAGGAACTATTATTAATATTATTAATGATGCTCTAAAAATTAAAAGAATAAAAGTAAATGTAAGCAAGATAAAAGTTATGGTTTTTGAAAGAAAAGAAAACATGACATAATTTTATATACTTGTGTTCAAAGTTACAAGAGAAGAAAAGTACAAAGTGTGATATTGAGCGAAGAGCATGGCAGGTAACCGAATGGATAGGACGCTGCATAATTTATTGCACCTAGACCCATATTCTCAAAAGTACACCCAGAATAAAAGAATGATCTGATTTAGTATCGGTTATTAATTAGCATAGAGGTGTGTTGGTTCCTACACTGAAATGAATGTAGTGATTTCGACTCGCAACAGATAGGAGGTATACTGTCAATCAATTTACCACTTTTAGCATTTAGAAGCATTTTAAAAAATAATATAGTCAACGCGGGTTGGCTAAGAGTTGTGACATGTCATCAATAAATATTTCATTACTTTGTCATAAAAAACAATATTTTTACCCAAACTATATACATAGTTGAACACAAAAAAACTACTTTTTAATTCTTTTTAATAACAGTTTTTAATACGGTCCTGCCGATCAATGCGCAGTTAAACATAAATAAATCTGAAGTCGTTACAAGAAAGCCCGAATTTAAATTCTCTCAATTTTCGTCAGAAAGGTTCTTAACCCAAAAATGACTGGTTTGGTTTGAGCCGTTTTAATTTCTTAGAACAAGGGTGGCTGCAGAAATACTCTCTCGTACACACACACACACACACACACACACATATACACCCAAACACAAGAAGAAGCTGTGTATGTGTAAGGAGGAGGCTAAGAATGAACAACTGAAGATGGTCGACCGGGCATATGTTCTTTTATTTTATTCTTTAACATTTTGTGAATGCTTTCGCTTTACATGTGCCGCTGTAAGATACGGATGTATACCAAAAGGACAAGGTGGTTGAGCGGTGGGAAAATAAAAATTATTTCGAGCCATTTTTGCAGTTTCGTTACCGTTTGAATCGAAGACAATGTAACTAAAACTATGGACTATAACTAAGGATGCAGTTTTAAGTTGTAGAATAATTCGAGATTTAAAATATGTAATATTTACTTAAATATATAAACAGGGTGATTTTTCTCGATGGCACATTATAGTACAGTCATAGGGTATTTTTACTCGGTAAGTTTTCCGGGAGTTTTGAAAATTGGGAATTTTATAGATTTTGACGGGCTTTTACCGAATTTCAGTTTTGCTACCTCGTATCTTTGCCGCTCGCGCCACCATTTTAAAAAAATGGCGCCTAAAAGCAGTTTTTTGATAATAACTCCCTTCCGACGCATTTTACAGGAAAAACGTATCTTTACAAAATAATTGTAGAGAAAATTTCCTACAATTTATGTCGTAACATTTTTTTTTCCTTAAATCAATAGTTTCGTGTAGTTCAACACACGTTTCGGCAAAAATACTCATTTCCACACCTCCATGAGGTAGAGAAAGCGACGCGTTTTCTTATTGTGGTATCCCCAGTAGGTCTAATCCACATCTGACTCACTATTTCCAAATTTAGTTCAATCTCTGTTGCTTCATTGTTGTTGACGGACCAGGTGTTCATCGTCTTCAGTACTGATTGAAATATCAAAGACGGAAGTTTCTTCTGCATCATCGGTGATGGGATCATCAGTTTCATCGTGGTCCTCTTCGTTCTCGATTTCTTCGTTTATTTGCTCGAGAATAGTGTCCGTTTCTTTTTCTTTACTGCTATCTTGTGATGAAAATTGCGAATTATCACAAGAACCACCACAGTTCGTGCACACAACGGAGCACTTTAGCCCTGCCTTTCTGCATCCGCAAGATTTTTGACAACCTTTCTTGCATTTGCAAGAAATAAGTTTTAGCAAGCTTTACGAAGCAGGGGGCTTGAATGTAGTAACAGGAATGAGCCCGTTCTTGTTTTTTTTTTCATCCCCATTGTTCTACATTTTGTTCGTTCCCATACCACTGCTGAACCTGGTGATAA
This sequence comes from Agelastica alni, assembly GCA_950111635.1. Lineage (NCBI taxonomy): Eukaryota > Metazoa > Arthropoda > Insecta > Coleoptera > Chrysomelidae > Agelastica > Agelastica alni. The sequence continues at coordinate 44,599,604 of OX467711.1, read as the reverse complement.
GTTCGAAACGAATGTTGTCGTGATGCTGCTTCTGTTGGTGGTAGCGACGCAATATTAAATTTACTTTTATATGCTGATGCTGTGAAGCATGCTTGTATATAATTATTTAAAGATGTACTTTTACGACTTTTCACATCACTGTAACTGTATAAATCGATGAGGACACGTTCTTTAGCTTTAGCAATGACTTCTGGATCAGCATTTGGATTTTTAAATACTTCGATAACCTCGTTTAAATCAGGGTTTTTCGGAGTACTTTATTAAATATTATTTCTTCTTGATAAAATAATGCTGGTGTGGTATCACAACCACCAAAGGCATATCTAGACATGTATACTATTTATGATGGAGTATATTTGTCGTAAAATTTTTCCTTTCCCTGGTTGTATATGGATGTATATGTTTAAATGCGTTGATAGCGCCGTCAAAAGAACGAGGAGATCTACATCTTCACCGACAACTACTACAAAATCAAATCACGCGTTAGCATAAATTGTAGGACATTTTTTCTTCAATTATTTTGTATGGACATGTTTTTCCTGTAAAATGCGTTGGAAAAGAGAATCGAAAACTGAGAATTTCCTTGTTAAATGAGATAGATATGTCGTTTTCATATAGATCGATAATCATTTAAATTTTGCAAAGTGGTAGGTTGCAAGACACTGAAATTGGAAACAATTTATTTATTACTTGAAAACGCGATCTCAGTTGGTTAATGATGATGTCAAATACACAATAGAATATGTTCTTTTAAACAAGCTTTCAGGATCTTGGAAATATTCATCTTCACAAATTTCATTCAAATGACGTTTCACCATTGATGAGTTTTATGAAATTCATGGTTTATAGACCATTTTTTGCTATACTTACTATTTGCTTTCGTTTTTAAATCTCTTAATTCATTTCGATACATTTCAAAGTATTTAAGGAAAACTTGCAATCGCCTTAAGGTATTTGAAAAATCGATGGCTTTAGATTAAAGTGCTTTAGAGGCCGCGTAAATTGTTTGTGAAATTTTGTAATGGAAAACCAGGGGACCGTTTCACTATCATTTATTAAAATATTAAGAACGATTTCAATCCAAAGTCCTAAGAATCATAACAGATGCTCCTGGGTATATTACAAACCAAACTATATCAAGAGATTTCCAAATATCCTTTGTAAAAAAAGAAATCACCAATTTTATAAAAAAAAATGCCAACAGCATTTTTTTTTACTAAAAATAGTCGCAAAAGGGAAGACCTATCGTGTAGGCCACGGACGGCTCACACTGCGACTATTAGAAGGGGGAGGGATTATAGAAAGGAGATGATTGTGGACCCGCTTTTTGAAAAGTTTCAGGTCATAGTTCTCTGAAAAAACTGATTTTGGAAGCTTGTTCCATTCCGTAGTAACCCTGTAAAAAAAGGATTCTTGATGGAGATTGGTCCTTGTAGTGTCAATCTTGAGACTGATCAGCGTGCCGAATTCTTCGGCCGAATGTGGCCAGTGGTGGTATAAGAGTTTTTATTTCTCTGGAGCATCTGCCATGGAAATATCTGTAGAGTAATGTCTGGTCTGCAATTCTTCTTCTATGTTCTAGTGGGTGAAGGGTATCTGTGAGAGTTAAGCTGTTTATCAACCAAATGGTCCTTTTCTGAATAGAATCTAGAATACGAAGAGAATGCTTTGGTGCTGAACCCCAAATGTGCGAGCAATACTCCAGTTGAGGTCGGATTTAAGCCTTGTACGTCGTCAACAGTTGATCAGGAGTAAAAAACGTTTTAGCTTTCCACAGAAAACCCATCCTCTGGCTTGCTGCTTTGCGATGTTAGCAACATGGTCAGGCCAATACATATTATTAGACAGCGTGACTCCCAAAATCGAGATGGAGTGACTTGATTTAAGGGTATCTCCAGACATTGTAATGGAATAATATAAGGAATTCACTTTTTTTGGAAAACTTGGCGCTTTGTGTTTTCTGGGGGTTGAACTGAACAAGATTGTTGGTTCCCCTCTCGGCGATTGCTTTAAGATCATAATTGATGGAGTCAACCTGTTCCTGCCTGAGTCTATTTGTATCATTTACCGAAAGTGATAGATAGGATTTGAAAATTAAGACAAGTGTGCTGTCGTCTGCGAAACTGTAAATGGGGTTCGTGTTGCTTTTTAAGAGGTCCTTAATGTGTAAAGAAGTAGGGTGGGGGACAGGAACTCTTGGGAACCCCGGCATTGGTTTTCAACGCATCAGAAGAAATACTGTCAACTGCCATATGTAAGGAGCGATCTTGCATGAAGCTCATAAGCCATTGGCGCAATTTGGTTGGGAGACCGTAGACAGATAATTTGCTTGACAATGCCTGGTGCCAAATGCGGTCGAAGGCTTTGGATATACTCGTATCCCAGGCTATTGCACGGGATTCTTTCCTTTCTTCTTTCTTCTTTTCTTTTTTCGGAATGGGTTGGACTCTAGCGTTTTTTCACATGGATTTTTTGCTGTATGATTGCTTAAAGAGTCTACAAAGAACTGGGGTGAGGTCTTCAGGACAATTATCGGAATTCCATCCGGTCCAACTGCCTTAGAGTCAAGATTTCGTAGAATTTGCCTGATATTGCGATGGTGAATAGTGACCTCAGGCATTGATGAATTTATTCTAGGTATCGTTGGGGGTTGTTTCCCATTGATATCGATGGTTGAGTTAGAACTGAACATTCCGGCCAGCAGATCCGCTTTTTTTTTGGAAGATACGGCTGTCGTGCCGTCGGACCTCTCGAGTGGCGGTATGGAAGAAGTTGTAAAATTCTTATTTATGGCCTTAGCCAAAGACCGGAAGGTCTTTGATCCAGGAGGGGCATTGACAAGGATAAAGCAACACCCTAATAATCTTGTCAAGAAGCTAATGAAAACTACACACGCTAAAAGAAGACTGAATAAAACAACTCCACACGACTTGTTAAACAAATTCTAGCAGCAGAATACTCTATCCCGGTAGCCAACTTGTCTGAGATCTCAGTTAGTATTGTATAGATGGGGGTGTAGTATTGGGAAATTAAATTAAATTAAAAAAAAATACTTTTTAAGGTCTTCCAGGCATATTGCAATGAATAACCGAAATATAATGAAATTAATGAAGTTGTAGTTTTTGACCTTCTTCAATAAAGTAGATTTATTTCTCTTATCTGCTTTGGAATTTAATAGAATAGTTTTTGCAAGCACTTTTTAAACTTTAACAACCAGATGCATTAAAAAGTCCTGCCCGTCCAAATGGATTTAATGTTTTTAATGTTACTGAATTTAAAGATTTTTCAGATTTCCCTTTATTAGATATAAAACTTGAAAAAACTTAAAATTTTTACTATTTATTATATTAATAAATGTTAGGACTGGGGGCCCCTTCCAGCTGGAAACCCGTGGTATTTTTCTCGTTCTGCCACCTTATCATTCCGCCACTGTCTTGTAGCCTTTTTACTACAACTTTGTTGGGGAGATAACGCACTTACGTGTTCTTTTGGATAAGAAGCCTTTTTTTGTGACTTTTTGCCAATCTCTTGATTTATTTTTTGACAGTAGGCTTATTTAAGTCACGCTGTAGATTGTCATTCCTTATGTACCGTGGTGCGTTGACTATGTCCCTCAGGAGACTATTTTGGAAGGTTTGGATTTCTTTTAATAATGTTTTACTTGCACACGGAAAGGTCTGTAAATAATAAGATCTACAAAAAAATATCATTTTCATTTTGCTTTTCCAACATGGTTTTACAAAATTCCATGTTTTACAGATTTGTCTATTGTTTGGCACAACAAGGTGGTTGGTTTGAACCTCTATTGCAGATTTGTAATGTTTTTTTTAGTTTACTTTTTAGAAATTAATGTTATGTTTTTAATTTGTAATATATTTATTTTATTTTTGGAGCCGTTGTGGTGAGGGTTAACACAGTTTTAGAAGATAAATTGTTTGATCTCTTGCGTATGTCGTCGTCTCTTATAAGTTAGACGTACACACCTTAACATGAAGGAATTGAGATCGAATATGAGAAGAGGAAAACAGACCATACGAAAAATGAAAAATTAACAGGGAACAGTAGTGTATGAGAAGCAGGAGATCGTGACCATCATCCAAAACTTCTACCGAAAGCTCTACAGACAGGAAATGCCAGACTCAGGTTACCAGGGAGATAGCAGAGCACAAATTCTAAATGTGGGATCGGAGGAAATACCGGAGATCGATACATCCGAACTAAAAGAGATACTGAGATCTATGAAAAACCGCAAGGCTGCAGGAGAAGACCTAATTACGGCAAAAATTCCGAAAGAAGGAGGAGCAACACTGAAAAAATCAATCCTCATCCTGCTCAATACGTGTCTGGAGGAGGGGCGCATCCCAGAAGCATGGAGAAACGCCGAGGTCAAAATCCTATTTAAAAAAGGAGACTGTAGCAACATCGAAAATTACAGGACCCTCAGCCTCCTATCTAGCTTGTACAAATTACTCAGCAAGATCCTGACCAGACGCCTGAGTAAAAAACTAGACTTTTATCGACCCATAGAACATAGATTCAGAAAAGGCTATAGCACCACTGACCATATCCAGACTGTGCGGACACTGATAGAGAAATGTAGTGAATACAATGTCCCTCTTTAAGTTTGTCGACTATCAAAAGGCATTTAACTCAGTAGAAGAATGGGCAGTACTTAATGAATTGGATAAGGTTACGGTCGACTCACGATTCTCCACTCTTATAAAGAACTGTTACAAGAATGCCACTTTTCACGTGAAGATAACAGAAGACCTCAACATAGAAAAAATTCCCAAAAATGTAGGAGTTAGACAAAGAGACTCAATATAGCTAAAACTTTTCATCTTGGCTTTGGAAGGAATCTTTAAGACCTTGGATTGGAAGTTAAAAGGCAATAACATTGACAGGAGGTAATTGAGCCATCTACGTTTTGCAGACGACATTTTCCTGTTTAGCAGTGATCATAAGGAGCTCACCAACATGTAAAATAAGCTAAAAGAAGCATCACAAGCAGTGGGGCTTCAGATGAACTTGGGTACGACCAAGATTATGAGTCTTTATAACACCCAGGTCATCCTAGACAACATTAATATTGAAACAGTGAATGAATAAAGGTGCGCCTCACCTGAGCAAGGTATGGTACCCTCTCTCATATCCTAAGAATTCCTAGAACTCTAATTAATCTAAACCGGAAGGTGTTCTAGAGCTGCATTCTACCGGTCATGACGTATAGCCTTGAGACTATGACATTTACAAAAAAAAGTGGCAATCGCCTGAGAGTGTGTCAGAGAGCCATCGAACGTTCAATGCTGGGTATTAGTCTTAGGGATAGAATGAGGAACGATAACATTAGGAGAAGGACGGTAGTTTCAGACGTCATGAAAACGGTGGCAAGGAATAAGTGGAGATGGGCTGGATGGATGTCAAGTGGACCAAGACCATTGTTCAATGACGACCTAAGGAAAACAAGAAATAGTGTTAGGCGACCCCAGAAGAGGTGGAGGGACGACATCCAGAGACACGCCGGGAAAAACTGGATCCAAACCGCCCACGATCGACTCCACTGGAGACAATTGGAAGAGGCCTACGTTCAGGAGTGGACAAAGATGGCCTAAAAATAAGAAAAAGAAGACACTGCTGCTCTAAATATCTCAGCAGATGTTTTTCCGGTCCATTGGCGTATGTTCTTCAGCCACGATATGCGGCGTCTCCCGGGACCTCTTTTTCCTTCTATTTTACCCTCAGTGATTAGTTGTAGCAATCTATATTTATTGTTTTTCATGATGTGCCCGAAATATGTCATTTTCCTTTTCTTGACTGTTTTAAGAATTTTTTTCCCTTTTTCATTAGCTTTCCATGATTTACCCTGTCAAAGGCCTTCTCAAAATCTATAAAACATGCGTAGACGTCCATGTTGACATCTCGCGCTCTTTGGATCAAAACCTCTTCTAAAGTAAAACTGCGACTCGCTAATATTTCGTTGCAGTTTTGGATATATACGTTCATGGACGATTCTTAAGAAGACCTTCAGCATATGGCTCATTTAGCTAATGGTTCGGTGTTTTTCGCATGTTTTGACCTTTGATTTTTTTGGGATTGGAATGAATATCGATATCAGCCAGTCATTCGGAATTTCATCTGTTTCATAAATATTATTTTGTATGATGTGCAAATATTTGTAAGAAAGGCGATGTATATTAAGGATACTTCATTAGGGAGTATCAAAAATACCAATAATTTTTTAATAATTTTATGAATCACAAGCTTAAAAAGTGAGTCACAAGCTAATATTCAATAACATTGTTAGGTTTCGACATTTTTGTACTTACACCCAAATAATTTAATGGATTTATGTAAATGAATGCAGATGTGTGAGATAACCTCTTACCCAAACATAACTAAACAATTTTACGTCTATTTTGTCTGTAATGTATGTAAAATGTACAAGATTTTATCTCATTCTCTAATTATTACGTAATGCAAAATGTGTTAAATATTTTAAAAGCGTTTTTATGTACTATTTATTCATAATTTATAGTTGATATTTCATTTACTTGTGAGTTATATACGAGGTCAGCAAAAAAGTGCAATCAAATTACTTTACTTTTCAAACATTACGATATGCTTCCCTTTAATAAGATTTTCCTGTCTATGGGTAACGTGCATGTGACGTTTTAGCTTAAAAATAGATGAAAGAGTAACGCCATAGTTTGAAATTCTTTTATCTTTTAAAGGGCACAGGGAACATAAATCCGAGTATGAATGGGCAAGTCGGTAGAGTTCGACTTCAGCGAACATATCTCGATCAGATCGACATTGTTTCGAAAAATGACCAGGTCAAGAATACCAACATTCGACGAGCATCTATGAGAGCACTGATGAAAGTAGAAGAAGCAAAAGATGTGTGTAAGAACCGTAGCAAGTAAAAGGAAGTGGTCTCCGCTTACCCCTATGGAAAAAAGGCGTGACTATATGTATGTAAGTTTTTTTATCATGTGTTGCCATACGCTAAATAAATAAATAAATACAAATAGCATATCGAGTTGGAGTTTGGATGTTTGGAAAATGTTCTGCAAACAAATCACAAACATCATTGTAGTAATGGTCATGTTACCAGTATGTTTGCAAAACAAATACACACTGTTCTATAGTTAACTTTCTATGTATCGTTTTTAAATAAAAACAAACAACATACCCTAATACTGCTAGTGTCAACTGATTTACAACACTCTTATGACCCACCCTGTATTATAAATAAAGATATCTGACATTAACACCAAATAAATTTCAGAAATTTAAAGAAGCAAAAAACCCCTTAAAAATCATAATTTTTTGCATAAAATATGCTTAAAATTGTTCGAACATTTGAGTAACAAATAATTTTAATGTAATCGAAAAAACTACGAAAGTTGCACTGGAATTATTAGCTGTTAAAATGTGTAAATATTGGTTAAAGCATCCTATACATTTCAGCAAAATTGTCTCAAAGTAACACCCCCGTTTGGGTTGATCTATTATGTAGGTACAGCTTGTCACATCTGCACCTATTGTGACTAAGATATTTAACCGACGTTGGCGGAGGTCTACGAAAAAAGATTAATGTGGTAATAATTTGTTTTGGGGTATTGTACTTCTTTTGTTGTCTAATTATTTACATACGTAAGTAGCATGTGACGAGTGGTCCCTTTTTAAAATTATGACCTTTAAAAATGGGACATATTTTACGAAATTTTTATTTTCCACAAACCACAATCTACTTAAGTTAGGTTGCCAACAATTTAAACACACATAGAATTAAAGGTTTTTGCATGATCCATTTAACGGTTGTTTTTATCTGTACTAAAAATTTGCTCACTTTTTTAATTAAACTTTACGGTAACTTATAAATTCCCTCTTCCGCCGTCACTGTGTTCAAATAATTCCATTTCTTTAAATTTGCGATACGCTTTTGGATTTGGCAACGGTGTCCAGACAAAGCATGAGTAGATAATGTTAATGTATAGAACGGCCTGTGACTGGCAAGCAGGCAGAGGCAGTGGCAAGCAACGAACGGCAGCGATGAGGCAGAAAACAAGAGGTATAAGCGCTCACAAGTAGATAATCTACACCGTTGCCGCTCGCGCACTTTAATCAGTACATTTCAGATTTAATTTAGAAGAATACATTAAGTATGCATTTTATTAAAATAGATTTAAGTAACTTTTTAGTACTTAGAGGTTCAAAAATTATCTATTATTTTTGAATAATGAAAAATAAAACAGATTTAACACAAAATATATAATTATATAATTCGTTAGTTTTCCGTTGTTCTTGGATGATGAGCCGTCAGGCAACTGCCTAATCTTAGCCAAGACACGAGGGTGGTTGGTGATCCTAACACAATAAAATTGAAGGCAAGGATTTAATATTTATCCTCTACCCGAAAATTAACCGAAAACCAAAAGGAAAAAAAAAGATAACAATATTTACCCTATGGCAAGACAAACATTTATTTATTTTACAAAAAAAAGACAAAAGGTTTGGTTATTTAGTTTTGTAAAAAAAAATATCTTACAATAAATAACATGCGAAGAAAAAATATGTGAAATCCTTAATAATGTCAAATTAATCGAGTAAAATAATAAATATATAAAAAAAATAATAAACCCTCACATTTACCATCTAACTATGAAAAAAATAGTTATAATAGTTTTTTATGGCATTTTAAAATTGTCACAACAATACATTTTTGTATTTAAATGTGGTAGCTGAATACACCTATACATACATATACTTTTTGCAAAATACTTTTATCTTTAGTGCTTCGAGTCAGGACCAAGAAGTAATACAATTAGATAAGAAGACATTTTGGATTGTGATGCAATAATGAATTGCGTAAAAATTAAAAATTGAGTAAACACATATAACACGTCTGTTGATATTGGATGGTCATCTTGAAAATATAAGAAAACAGTCCAAGCTCTCTCTATTGTTTTAAATTGTATAATCGGTTCTGATCCCAAAAGCATGGGTCAGAATTGAAGATGAGTACACTGAAACTTTCCCCGTCAATTTAGGTGTTAGACAATTATATTTCATGAAAAAATCCCGGAAATAAAAAATAGACAAAGGTGTGAATATTGGACCCACCATAAACATGCCAGCTTTAGCTGATGACATTGTTTGTGACAATGTTTATAGTGAAAAAACAAAATATGTGAACAAATACTATAACGAAAGAAATCGAAATCTAAAACACACTTGCAGCAGCTAATAGATGTTTCTGATTGAGATACAAAACTCCTATTTTATTACAGTTCTGCTTTATGTTTAAAAGTGTGTGGCATTATCCAAAGCATCCAAAAAGAAACTGGTGACTTTTAAAAAGAAATATATGTGGACCAGTATGTAGGAAAGGAATTTGGAGGAGATTTATTTAATGAGCCAGACATTATTACCAATATCAAAAGTTTGTAACAATTGAATTTTTTTTTTAATTATTATGATCAATAATCATTTGTTAGTAACAATATTTAATTGTTATAAACAATGCTTGATTATTACTAGCAATAATTTTTCAAATAAATATTTTCAACATGCAATAATCATATTATTCAAAATATATTAAAAATAGTATACTTTATAAATTGCAAAATTTAGGTAGTTTACCATTATTTTCAGTTTTTTTATTCTCCATAAAAAACAGCTGGACCGATTTTGCTACAAATCTACTTAATTCTAAGTTGCGTAATTATGCGTCGAATGCAATTGGTCCTACGTCGATATCTCTTTTTGTTCTCGAGATAATCGAGACGAAAAATAATCCCGAAAGTTTACCATTTTTTTCAGTTTTTTGACTCTCCATAAAAAACAGCTAGATCGATTTTGCTGAAAATCCAATCAGTTCTAATAATTATGCGTCGAATGCAATTGGTCCCACGCCGATATCATTTTTTGTTCTCGAGATAATCGAGACGAAAAATAATCCCGAAAGTTTACCATTTTTTTCAGTTTTTTGACTCTCCATAAAAAACAGCTAGATCGATTTTGCTGAAAATCCAATCAGTTCTAATAATTATGCGTCGAATGCAATTGGTCCCACGCCGATATCATTTTTTGTTCTCGAGATAATCGAGGCGAAAAATAATCCCGAAAGTTTACCATTTTTTTCAGTTTTTTGACTCTCCATAAAAAACAGCTACACCGATTTTGCTGAAAATCCAATCAGTTCTAATAATTATGCGTCGAATGCAATTGGTCCCACGCCGATATCATTTTTTGTTCTCGAGATAATCGAGACGAAAAATAATCCCGAAAGTTTACAATTTTTTGACTCTCCATAAAAAACAGCTACACCGATTTTGCTGAAAATCCAATCAGTTCTAAGTTGCGTAATTATGCGTCGAATGCAATTGGTCCCACGCCGATATCATTGTTTGTTCTCGACATAATCGAAACGAAAAATAATTCCGAACACGCATACGAACATACACACACAGTCGTCCACTTAAAAACTATTGTATTCGACTCTGGGGACCTTAAAATATGTCTAAATTCGGGATTCGCAAAATCGGACCCATTACTATAACTTCCACTGGGAAGTTAATAAGATGGACGGGAAATATCTTGAGAAAAAATAGTGAGAACTCTTTGAAAAGTCACTGAGAGTAAGTAAGTATTACGGTATCATAAACCGAATTGCGTTCCATCTAATTCTTGAGAGTCGAAATCGCTTAAAGGGGAAATTTTTATGTTCGACTGCTGGAGAATAAAATTTAGATAGGCTCGGCAACACCGTAAAAAGTTACCGGATGCGCAAGGCCGTCGAGAAACAACCGCACAACGACAAACTTCGGGGCAATACAGAATACATAAAACACGTCGAATGGGTAAGATGAACCATCCGTCTCAGGAGGCTGTGGGCCACTCTCGTATTATCTTATTCTTCTTCGCATGTGGCGACCGCAAACTGCCCTCGTCTATTTACGACTGTCAGCAATGATGGTCCATTTAAATGACAAGGATATTTCTAGTGGATATTTTTCTGTTAATTTACGACACTGTCCTCAGTTTGGGAGGTGGTTAGTAGTTAATAATTGTTAAACATGTATTTTGACACACTCCACATTGATATTAAATAGTTAAAGATTTGCTGTAGCAAAACAAATATAATTTAATCCAGAAATACATCGGCCCACGTCTTCCGGAACTTTTTAATTAAAATAGTCGACGTTTTTACTCCCATTGTAGCGTCTTCAGGATAATACCGATATTTTATTTATCAAAATTACAATGAAACAATGTGTTACGGCTGAAATATTTTCGGTGCAGTCCTAAAATAAAAATATCCCCCGATATACAGGGTGTTATTTATTTAGCGTATGTCAATAGTATACATGGTATGATCTTATATCATAATAACACAAAATTAAAACTAAAAACATTAACAACACTCAACAATAAGTGTAAGAACATATAGAGAAAAAGATAAAAGCAAAGCTTTTGTAAGTAACAAGTCAACAAACATCTATCACAAACTAACAGGTTAGTTCATTATCCATTTAATCGCTGTCAAAGAAAGAGAATATATATATATATATATATATATATATATATATATATATATATATATATATATATATATATATATATATATATATATATATATATATATATCTGTAATTGGTCTCTGGTAAGCCGTAGGTGTGCAGTCTTGATATATGATTATTGTTTGAAAGGTTGCTCCACATTCACAGTTGCGCGAGGGTTGTTATTCCACCTATACAGCATATCTGCACAGACACCGTGTCTCGTTCTAATTCTGTTTGCCGTCCTCCATACTTTGCGAGTGCTTGAGCAGTTTTGATTGGCGAATGTCTGGATTTTAATCTGGTTAGGCAAGCAGTGGGTATATAGTCATGGATAGGCAACTCTGGGTTATCCGTTATTTTCTTGTATTCTCGTAAAAGAGCCTCTCTTCGGCGGATATGTGGCGGCATAATGTGACTGAGAGTTGGAAGCCAAAAAGTTGGAGTAGATTTTATGCATCCCCTTATGATTCGCATGAGTTGCACATCCACTTTAGAAACATTGTCACGTGCCTATTTTTTCCCTTCTACCGTTCATTATAATTGTCTCAGATGGTTTCGTATTCGTTAGTTACTCGTAAGTAGGGTTGCATACCGTACTGTGTTGTAACTCAAATATATCATTCGTTGTAGATAATGTTGCATACCCTTGTAGGGGTAGGATTATTGTTTGGTTTGCAATTTCTGTGTGGATGGGGGCTGGATATCCACACGGACGAGGCGATTGTGGAGCACGGACTTGAGAAGATTGTGGGTTGATGTTTATTCCGTGTCATTTCTTTATTTCCGGCCTAGGAGCGGGAGTCGTGTGTTGAGAGTCTTGGAAGTGAGGTGTCGGTGAAAGTTGTTCCCCAACAACGGTGTGTTATTAGCACGTGTGCAGAACCTCTATGGGATTTCTTTCATATCTGGCTGTATTTGGGCCATCTTAATTGGATTTTAAAGAAAAACCACTTAATTTTTAACTTGATCATTCTATCTTACCTACGTTGTTGATATTTTGGATTTCTGGTGTCAAGTTAAATATCCGCAAGCGGGATCTATTTGAGGGAAGCCATTGTTAATTAGCCGGTGCCGCCCCATAATCTAACCAGCCCCAGGAGTAGCCCCAGGAGTAGGCCACAGGAGTACATGTGAATTCGTATACCCAAAGGTTATCAGTGATTAATTTTTAAATATATAACGCCGTGTCTCATTTCGACACCACGACAAGAAAATTTTACCATAGCTGTTAATTTTGACCATTTTTGTTATGATGTTGCTATTGAGTTGTGTACCTTAATTATTTATTGTGTGAGTAAAGTATCCAACATATTTTTGCTATAATTTTATTTATTTGGTTCACCATAATCTTAGTTGTTTATCTTGTGGCTCTGCTAGTGCCTATAAGACCTAGGGGTTTCCGGCTTGTACCGTCTAAGTCGGTGGCGCGGCTCACTTTTATATTTTTTTCTTCTACCCTCTACGGCTGAGCTCGGGCATAATTTGCCAGTAGACAAACCGCTAGCAGAGTACTCTTTAGAGAACGAAAAAGACGTGGCAACATGGTGGCTGCTTATCCAAACCGGAGCCCCGTATTCAGCCGCGCTAAAGACGAGACCCATTGCCGAGCATCGCAGAGTTTCGGTAGTCGCCCCCCATGAAGTTCCTCATAACTTTTTCAGAATATTATTCCTCGTTTGAATTTTCGCTTCATCAAAATGTCTAAGCTCTTCAAAAGCCATAACCTCAAATTAGATATCAAAGTAAAAACTCCTGCGCTGCTATGTGTACTCCATATTGTACTATGGCATGGAATCCTGGACATTGACCAAAGCAACACAAAAGAACCTCGAGCCTTCGAGATGTGGCTATACAGAAGGATCCTTAGAATATCATGGGTAGATAGAGTGACCAACGAAGCAATACTGGAAAGAATGGGGAAGGAAAAAGAGGTGATGAAAACGATTAAGAGAAGGAAACTGGAATATTTCGAACATATAATGAGAAATGACAACAAATACAAACTCTTAAAATCCATCATTCAAGGAAAAGTGTTTGGAAAGAGAGGGCCCGGAAGAAGAACGATATCATGGCTCAAGAACCTAAGAACATGGTATTCAAAAACAACCGCAGAACTGTTAAAAGCAGCAGTCAACAAGGTCATCATAGCCAGGATGGTCGCCAATATTCGAAACGAATAGGCACTAGAAGAAGAAGAATTTTCGCAGCCGTTTTCTCTAGGTGTTACTTAAAGGAGAGCGTTCTATCAAATGTATTACCCAGGTATTTTGGATTCGAGTTATACCTAATGCGTCCACCTTTCCATAATATTTTAAGCTCATGATTGGCCTGTTTATTATGTAAGTGAAAGAAAGAACACTCTGATATCTAAATCTTCGAGATCTTTTTCCAATATTCTCTCTGCTGTATTACGAGATTTAAGTTTCAAAACTATAGCGAGATCATCGGATGTTAGTAAATAAGTGCGACAAACTTTGGAAGTGATTTTGCATGAAAAAATAATGACAGTTTGTTATATAAACGTATGTCCGCAAATACTTCGTTTCAGAGATACGGGGTGTTAAAAGTTTTTCTTAAAAACTGACGATTTATTTATTGCTCTGAAACCGGTCGAAATATGCAAATAAAATTTGGCGGGTTTAAAGAGGCAGTTATTGCGCATTTTTTGACATGCAATTAAGCATTTTATGTTCATCATTGGCGCGCATATGGGTAATGATCTCAATTTTTTTAAAGAAAATATGTTACGCCTCTGAGATATTTTAAATAAAAAATCATGTGACAAAAAATCTCACTTTTTCGTATAGGGCGCCGTTTTTATGCAAAAAAATAAAACATCTTTTCATTTCTTTAATAGATTATCAAGAACTATCTAATACAATAACATTAAACCAGAACCCGTATCTCTGAAAACGAAGCATTTGCGGATATATTATGTTTATATAGCAAAGTGTCATTATTTTTTCATGCAGAATCACCCCCTGAATTTTGTCACACTTATTTACTAACACCCTGTATATAAATGCTTTTTAAAATTGATCTACCCTCAAACAAGGTCGAGTCTGTATTCACGCGTTAACTAATGATAATAGTGTTGGCATAGGAAGTCACAAAAAAGGTACCGTTAGGGGTTGTAGAACGCAGACAGATTCCGGTGGTATTTTTAAAGTTAGGTAGCAGATACAAAAGTTTATCAATCGTCTAAAAATGGTTCACAGGATACCTTCGACCGCTCAAGGGATGGATGCCATAAATTGTTGTGGCTTGTGCTAGAAGCTATTTAAGTCTAAGCAGAGATTTGTTTTATTTTTACCTAAAGGGGGCTGGCGTTGGGATTTTAAGTATCTATGTATTAATTTGTCTATTTTGTGTAGGTAAGAGTGATTTTTAAAACATTTCTAGCAGAGAAATAAATAAAAATAAGAATAATTAATAACCAAATTAACATACAAAGTAATAAGGTTACGTGTACTATCCAAGTCTGACGTCATGCGCGGTTTTTGCAACGGTTTCTCAACAAAAATAAATAGTTCACCCTCTGTATCAGTTTTACCTTTTTTTTGTTATTTACAATAATTAGGTATATTATTAGATCTTTTTAGCAAATTTTATGGTATAGCATATTTCACAAATATTGGTTTGGATTATCGTTAGAAATTCGATAACCAGTATTCAAGAAGTACGAAAATAAATTCCCCCAATATTTTTAAACAAATTTCGTAGGTAACGAATTTTATTTTATGAGGTACTTTTTGTTTGGAAATAAACGGTCAATATTTTTATTTGTTAGCAGGGTTAATTTTGCAACTAAATCTTTTCTTAATGACTTTATTTATTGTACCTAATACGAGAGGTAGGTAAGTAATCCAAACAAATTTTACTGATTAACTAAGCTATTAAGCTTTAATTTGTCTTGTTGATTCATTTTTATTAGAGTTTTTGTTAGATTTCTAGAAAAGTGATTAGTAATCTTGGGTTATTATTCTAGTGGGTACCGACATTAAAATCGTATAGTACCGATTGTAATTTCAAGTAGTGTATGTATACCTAATAGACCGCGAAAATGCTGCGACGTGATTTAGATGTAGATGCATTAATATTGAATGTACACTTTTATTTTACTGCGAAAAAGAACAATGAAGGTTCGTTGCCAACAGTTTTATCTATACGTAACTGTGTATGTAATGAGATGGGTATTGATAAAACAAAATTAACCTTAGTTTTAATAAGTGTGAAAAATGAAAATAGGAAACAAAAAGTTGAAAAATATAAACCCCGCCGACATCCAAAGACTGTTAACTTTCCCGAAGTTATATATATTATCATGACAATATGGATACAGAGATGTTTTTGAAATGGTTAAAAGAGAAACTATTACCATCGTTATATAAACTAACCGTCATTGTATTAGATAATGCTCCGTACCATTCGGAAATTTTAAATAAGCAACCAACAAACCCCTGGACGGTACAGAAAATAAAAGAATGCTTAACGAACGAAAATATTTCATTTCCACAGTATTGCTTTACACCGGAATTATATCGATAGCTAAAAGGCACGAAAGAGAAAAAATTTACAAAGTGGATCAAATTATATATGGACATCGTCTGCTAAGAATTCCGCCTTATCATTGCCAATTTAAACCCAATGAGTATATTTGGGAATATGCAAAACTTATTAGGACAATCACATTGGATTACAATGATAATGCTGTTTTGGAAACCTGGCAACGAGCACTTCATATTGCCACTCTTAAAATTTGGGAAAAATGTGTCACAAAATGTGAAAAATTAGAGTAATGGTGGATTCGTGAAAACCGCATCGAAGCAGTTAATCCTTTTATCATTTACAATCCGAATGAGGATAGAGATGACAGTGATTCCGATTATGAAATAAATCTGATGCTTGATAATACCGTAAGTACTACATGATTAAACATATATATATTAAATTTGTACCGATAATTTATTTTTGTTGCATTCCCTTTTAACATAATTGTCTATTTTCAACCAAAAAACTCATCGAGAGCTATATTAACGATTTCTGTTCACAAGAAAGCAAAAAATAAACATTATATATATGACAGAATATGAGAGCTACCGTAAAATGAATGTTTAACTCGTAATCTTACTTTTTTCACTGCTATTATTCTTCCAGTGACTGAAATGTGTATTGTTTCACTAGACTCATTATTAAAAATGATAAGAACATAAATCTATTTTTGTGTGGAAATTAAAACACGAGCGTCACGTCGATTTATTCGTAAAAATAAAGAGGGTGGCGCGAACATATGCAAGCGTCTAAACTTACCGTACCTAAGAGTTGTTTTGCTTTTATATTTATGACATTATTTATTTTAAAACCGAGTTTCACTTTTGTTTTCTTCTTATTAAAGTAAAATGGTCCTGTTTTTATCCATCTAAGGTTTATTTTGAATATCTGAAGTTCCTTTTTTATTTATGTGACTTTTGTTGTAATAATTAAAAGTTCCATTGTAACGTTTTTTTGTTAGTGGAGTTTTTTTATTTGAGAATTATTGTAAAAAAAATGTTTTAGGTTTTTAGATACCTACTGTAAGGTATATTTGGACCCATCCTGTATGCAAGGAGAGATTATAGTGTACACGAGCACGGTATGGAGATCAGGTACCTAAAGAAAAGGACGAGAAGGGGTGCGGGATACGGCGGGTGGCGGCAGTCTTCATGAAGAGACGACTGTAAATAGACGTATTTGTGATCGATTGATAGTTTTGAATACGCTTAACGATAAATATAGTTTTTGAGTATAATAAGATATTATTATTTCTTACACCACGTTGAGAAAAGTAAAATTTAAAAACCCTTTTTTCTGGCACGTGATGGCGCCGCTTCACTGTAACTTTCCGCGCCAATCCAAGGGGTCCCATCCGCCCCTGGCAATATACATATATATAAAATTTTTATAATTTAAATACAATATAAGGTTTATTTTATGTATCCATGTTTATTTACACTATAAAGTAATCTACATTTTTATAGAACTGTAACAGAAGTATGTCAATTAATTGAGATATTTACAAAAAAAAGAATACGACATGGTGTTTGAGTGTACCTGCATCCCAATCAACGATTTTTGTATTTAGTTGAGTGTTCGAGTATCACACAAAAAGTACTGGATCAATTTTAATAATGTTTTTGATTACCTGGTATTTTTTTTCTCTCGCTACAATAATGAGAGCTGGACATATAGCAATAATACCACCTTTTTTTACAACCAACTTTAAAAAAGAAATAGTAAGTACCGATTTAAAGTACAGGCTTGTGCCGTTATTTGAATTTCGTGAAATTATAATAGAAGTAGCTATTTGCTAACTATACCAATAGGTGGCGCTGCCTGTATGGTTTTACGTAAAGTTATAATATAATAGCAGCAGTGGCTTTCATGACATGAATTATCATCTATAACTTAAAATACTTAGTCTTGCTTGTTTATTAGTTGTAAAACTGCAGAGAAGAGATTGTTGGTGACGAATTCCTAAATATCTCGCGTTCGTAAAAAAGTAATTGAAGGTATGAACGTATTTAAAAGGACTATTATTCAACCTTATCTGCAGGGTGTTGCAGAAAAGTTGCCCCGTTGCTATGATAGCTAGAATACTGCAAAATAAGTTGGGTTTGTTTAGAAAATAATTTTCGTAACGGCTTCCGTATTAAAGATACAGGGTACTGAAAGAAACTACTGGCAATTTTGTAATGAAATTTTGTACGAATATATTTTAGAAGCTGACACATAGCATGATTTTGTTTTTATATCTTACTCTCATAGAGGGCGCTATTTACACGGTTCGTATCAAATAGTTTTAAACAACTTTTTTGAGGTTTAAATTTTTAGTTCAAATCTTATGCGAACATAAATATCATTCTCTACTGGCATCAGACAGCTCAAGTAAGGGTAGAAAACAATGTCGGAGGAGATAGCCATAAGAAAAGGAGTGCGACAAGGATGCATATTATCCCCGCTGCTGTTTAATCTGTACTCGGAAAACACTTTGTTGCCAGCAGCCTGTCTAAACTCCAGCACTTGTAAAGCTTGTTGTTGAGTACAGAAGGCGTTATGGACTACATATAAACATCCCCAAAACAAAACTTATGGTTTTCTCGAAGGTGAAAACACAATCTGCCCTCCGTATACATAAAATCGTTGAGCAGGTATCATCATTCAGATATATAGGGGCACTAGTGTATAACAGTTGCGATTCGACGAAAAAGGTACTATCAAGAATTGAACAGACCAGGAGGACGTTTATCCACATGAAGAAGTTCTTTATAAGGCGTAACTTGGACTTGGGTCTTAGAATCCGAATGCTACGGTGCTACGTATTCTCCATTCTCCTGTACGGCTGCGAAAGCTCTACCTTTAATCACTCGCTAGGAAAACACATTGAAGCTTTCAAAATGTATCTTTATAGGAGAATATTACGCATAGCCTGGATCAAAAGAGTAAGAAACACCGAAGTTTTCAATAGAATGGCGAAAGATTCAGATGAAAAGGTCAATAGGGACAAGGCAGAATTAAAAGAAAAAGAATCTTTTATTCTTCCTTATAATGGGGACCATCTCTATCAATAAATCAAGCTGCCTATCCACTCAATGGATATTGGCGACCACATGTTGGAATTGATCTCTGTCTCTGGCTGCGCTGACAAGTTCTTCTATTGTTCTAAATCCGGTCCACTGTCTAAAATTTCTTGCCTAAGACATCTGCTTTCCTTCATATCTTTTTACGTCTCGCAGCTCCCTCAACAGTAACTGATGCAGAATATTCGGTTTAAGGCAAATTTGAACACTCGATAGGAACGAAGTTCCTTACGCTAGAATGGAGCAGAAATGACCTGCGAATTCTAACGGGACTGCTTACAGCACACTGTCGTCTAAGATACCACCTCGAAAGGATAGGTCTGAACCAACAAACTGACTCTTGGTTTTGCTGTGTGGAAGACGAAACTGCTAAAAATATACCCCGGCCTGGGAAGAATAAGGTTCAAAATATTTGGTTACACCAACCTAGAACCAACCGATTTAAAAAAATCTCACCCTATACAACCATAAAATTCGTGAGAAGGGCTGGATTGTGCGATAAACTGTAACCTCTAGGGGTGAGCCACTTTGACGTTTGCGCTTTCCATACTCTTTTGGACTTTTGAATACATGATTTCACTATTGTCTCCCTATAATTTAAATAGTAAAATAAATGGTAAACACTCAAATTACGTGTACAATACACAAATGTAAACAGTAAATACTTGTATCAAGATATACAATTTTATCAACACACATTTGCTGCAGTTTCCATTTTTCAAAACTTAATTGCAATAATAAAACAAAATTCACGTATGATCTAACACAAAAACAAATAACAAATGCGTTTTCACAAAATTTATAGTTTAAAAAAAACTCTTTCAAAGTTAATCAAACTAAAAAGTAAAAAATAATTCTTAACATAAGAATAAAATTACTGACGAGAAAATTAATGCCACTGTTTGTTATACAAAGCACATCATGCTTTTAGTGACATTAATTTTCTCGTCAGTAAACTCTTCAATTTACCAAGAAAATTATCTGTGTTCGTTTTGATATAACAAACAATTTTAAAATGTGGTTCGCGAATACATTAATTTAATTAAAAAAAATTAAATACAAAATGGTAAAAGCACAAAAAGAATGCATCGGCCGGGAATCGAACCCAGACCGCCCTCGTGGCAGGCGAGCATCTACCACTGAACCACCGGTGCGATGAACTGTGTTAATATTTGTTCTTCGCGCATGCGTAGTTTACGCACTAGTTCTATCTCTCTTACTCTCATGCAATGGATCCCATTTCGTTACGTGACGATTTCTACTAAATCGCACTACCAGTAAACCGCGTTAAGGAACTTCCTTCCAAAAAACAGAAATACTTGGTACAACTGCGCGTTGCAGAAGGTGCAGACAAAAAACTCGACGCGATGAAAGAAATTAGCATGCCTATTAAATTTTAAAACAGAAAAGTCGAACTCTACAGAAATGTTTTTGCCCATCGTAATATTTCTCTAGTGTAGTTACGTAGTATCGTCTTCAATGGCGCATGAGACGTAGATGTTTTATCGCAATATTCCCACACGTTAAACACGTAGACGAGTACATAATCCTGAAGATGGAATCGACTACTTTTTTATAATTTAATTTAAAACGCATTGTTTACGATAGCGGCCTCTCCACACAAGAGTTAGTTCTCTCTTTATTCTTATTTGCTACTATTATGATATTGACTTGTGAGTGGATTCGAGAGTACTAGCGAATAAATCGCGTGCAGTCAAGTGTTAATTAAACGAGAACTGGATTTATGCATTATTTATCATCTTTGTTGTATGACAAGTGTGGATATATCAGACTTCACTTACCATAGGTACACCAGATGGTTTTAAACGATTTTATTTTTTTTAACCAAAAATAAAAAAAAACTGTAAATTTACATACAGGAATTTGATAGTGTCGATTGGTTTATCAGATCACAATTATTAGTATATTATGACACTAAGGCATAATAAGGTCTTTAAAAATATGAGCAACGAGTTAAAGGCATTAAGAATGGTCAATGGTTACAAAACATATATTTGTAAAATTAAAACATAGTTTGGGTCTGTTCTAATACGTCGCAGCTTTTTCAATTTCTTTTCTATAGCCAACGGCTGGACCCATTTTGATAAAATTTGTAGTCAATCTTTAGATTAGCTTGGCGAATGATCATGTGAAGTTTGGTAGCAACCCCGCATTTTGGGATCTACGAATCTGAAAATGACATTTGTTTGACCTTCGAAGGTCAATTAGTAGAATTTCCCGCTCGTTCAGAATCCGTGGTAAAAAAAATCTATCCCCTGAATTGAAGAAGTTGACTTTTAAATGACAAATATCAGATTCAGATTCGTAGACCCCAAAAACTTACTATACTAAAATTGGAACGATACAGAATAGATTATCACATGTAAGAATTAAAATATATTGTACTCTTTTATTAGGTGTTTTTATATGAAAAAACTTGTTGAATTTATTAGCAAGGACCCTG
This sequence comes from Agelastica alni, assembly GCA_950111635.1. Lineage (NCBI taxonomy): Eukaryota > Metazoa > Arthropoda > Insecta > Coleoptera > Chrysomelidae > Agelastica > Agelastica alni. Next base: position 44,577,957 of record OX467711.1, on the reverse strand, counting down.
CGCAAGGATGTTATGCAAAACTGTAAAACATTTAACGGATCTTCTCTAATACCTTCCCGCATTTTCAAAGTTCTTCACCAGGTACTGTTGGTGTTTTAAGTTAGTTTTAAGTAAAAAGTTCTGTCAACATTAACAACGTTAACAACGTCATATACGAGATTTTAATTAAATAATAAATTAAAAACACTTCAAATATTTTTTTTTTAATATTGTTTGTAACCCTACCGATGGTCTATGTTAAAGCATAAAGTACCCCCTTTACTCTCTACCCCTCTAAAAATACCGGTGAACATCCTTAAGTTCTGAATAAGAGGAATAGGTAGTGGAGCTATGGGCTTGTATTAACTGGGATTCGTAGTAACAGGCAATCAAACTATACAGGAACAAGTAAAGTACGTACAGTTGTTGGCATGACTGAATGACCACAAACACGTTGCTACCAGTCAGTCGCCTGCCGCATGTCGCGGACCAAAGCTGTTTCTAAGGCGTAAATTTTGTCAGGTAAATGAACATTTTGAAGTCGACGGTTTTTTAATTTGTGGTATGACTGTATGCTTAAACCTAACTGAATTTATTTTAAATGGTAGTATATTTAATCTTATATTGTATTTTCTTTAAATTTTTCCGCGTTATCAATGAACTCTTCTTAAAAATTTAAATCTACCTACTGCGAAAGAATTAAAAAAGCATCTGAGGTAAGTATTAAAATGTTAATATTTATTGACATTTTAACCTTCATTTTCCCGCGCTGTTATTCTGACGCCAAGTGTGATTGCATTTGCTATAATCTATGTGTAAACAATTTAGTGAAAATTTTGATATTTGAACGTTATTAAATTCAATATTTTATAATGAAAGAAATTCAGATATATTTCTATCATTGCTCTCAATTTTTGTTTATCTGGCTGCCACTCCAAGTAGTCGATGCATCGTGGAGGGTGAAGCTGTTCTTGCAGCAAACCACATTATTGTTTGTGGTGTCAAAAAAAAAGATGATAAGTGGATAAACAGATCTTATTGTTTGCAGACCAGTGTTATTAAAAGTGATCCTTAAGAAATCAATGGATGACATTACTTCAATAATAATTTATTTACTTATGATTTCAATAAAAATAACCAACAAGAGAACTTTCCTGTCTTCTTTCAATGAGTTGTCACGTGTCTATTTTTTTTTTCCTTTTACCGTTTCATTAGTAATTGCGTCTCTGATAGTCTGGTGCTCGTAAATAGTTTTGCATACCGTATTTTGTTTTAACTTAAGTATATCATTCGTTGTTATAGTGTTGCATACCTAGTAGTGATAGGATTTAATTATTATTGGCTGTGATATTTTTGCTAATCAATGGAGATGGAGTGGGGGTTTTTGTTATTAGATTTTGCCTTGATTTTTGGCCTCGATTGTCGTGTGTTGTCAGCGATATTATTGTTTGGTTTGCTTTTCTGTGTGGATGGGCTGGCTATCAACACGGACGAGCGCGATTAGGAGTTTGGAACATAGATTTGCGAAGATGGTTGGCTGACGCGTGTCCCGTGCCATTTTCTGATATCCGGCCTGGGAGGGAGTAGTTGGAGACAGTCGCTTGGTGTCAGTCTTGGGAGTCAGTAGTGAGGATTTTAGTGTCGTCGTGTGATTTAAACCAGTGTGCAAAACCTCTAGGGTTTTCTCTTCATATCTAGCTGTATTTGGGCCATCTTAATTGGATTTTGAAGAAAAATCATTTAATTTTTAACTTGGCCATTCTATCTTTTTTTTTTTTATGTTCTGGTTCCCACGAAAAGGGATATCCTGTAATGTTCAGAGAACATCGTGGGAACCAACGGAAAGAAGGTAGGAGTTGGTGTTCTTCTTAAATTTCTGGAGGTTGTATGCCTCGGGGAACACCTCCCTAGTCAATGAGTTCCAAAGCCTCGCAATTCGTTGGATGAATGAGTCTTTGGAAAGTGATGTTCTGCAGGTATCCAAAGTGACCACGAAGGGGTGTGAAGACTGAACTTGACGGGTTAATCTTGAAGAGACTGCCAAAGGAGGAACGATTGTTGATATTTCAGAAGAGCATCGCCCATGAAAATATCTATAAAATAGAGACAAATCGCCAACTTTTCTACGGTGTTCCAGACAAGTGAGCGAGTTTGTAAGCGAGGCATCACCGACGAGACGAATTGCCCTTTTTTGGACAGAATCCAGTAGCTTCAGGATATGTTTAGGTGCTGCACTCCAAATATGGGAACAGTACTCCAGTACAGGTCGGATCTGTGCCTTATAGATCATAAGCAGCTGACTGGAGGTGAAATAGCTCTTGGCACGAAACAAAAAACCAAGTTTTTGGGATGCACTTTTGGCAATGGACCTCACGTGATTTTCTCAGGAAAGATTATTGCTGATGAGTAATACCTAGCATCGATATGGATGACTTCAGTGGTATGTTTACTCCTGACAAAGTTATGTTAGGCACAGTGAGATCGGCTTTTCTAGAGAAAAGACATGCTTGTGTTTTGTTTGTATTGAATTCTACCAAGTTATTGGATCCCCATTCGAGAATTGTTGCTACCTTCGTTGTTGATATTTTTGGTGTCGAGTTAAAATAACCGCTTGCGGGATTCATTTGAGGGAAGCCATTGTTGATTAGTACGTGCCGTTCCATAACCATCATCCACATCGACTATAAATTTCAGTGTTATAAAGACTTGCTTGGTGTTTTTAGCAGAAATTATTATGATAATACTACTTGGTGTTTCTGTTTCTTGGATCATCGATGTAACAGTGACGTCTCCCGTCTAGTTTTTAATTGGTTACGTAGTATTGAGTTTAATTTTATCAACTTATCAGTTATTATGTGCTCGATCTAAGTGTTTTCAATAGTTTAAAAGTAACAAATTATTTTCATTAAATTTTTACCTGCTCCAAGTTGAATCTGAACGTATACATTACTAAATATACATTATGTAATTATTGTGATGGTTTCAAATTATTATTTTTGTTGCAAGTCCATTTATTTTGTATTTTTTTTTAATCCTTTGCTATCAAGAATTCTATATAAAACCAATTATTTTTGAAATTTTAAATATTATAAACGTTTTTTTTTTAATTCTCTTTTGTACATCATTAGGTTTTTATTATTGTCTAAAAGATTGTTATAATTAACTTAAATATTATTTTAAGAAAAGGGTATTAAATTCGTTTAATCCACTTTACAAAAATACCGAATTTGTTGTAAAAAAAAAAAAATCAGAACATCATTTTTTACTTAATTAATATATTGCAGGAATTGTAAATATAGTTTTATTTATTTAGTTCACCAAAATTGTTTGTTGTTTATCGTGTGGCTCTGCTAGTGCCTACAAGACCTAGGGGTTTCCGGCTTGTACCGTCTAAGTCGGTGGCGCGGCTCACTTTTATATTTTTTTCTTCTACCCTCTACTGCTGAGCTCGGGCATAATTTGCCAGTAGAGAGACCGCTGGCAGAGTACTCTTTAGAGAACGAAAAAGACGTGGCAGAGTTTTTTTTTCTCTTCTATTTTCATACTTTTGGACTTTCTTGTAGTGCTGGACACAGGTAAGTTTTTACTTGGTATAGCAGTGATTTTCAGGTAAAGTTTTTAATAGCCCCCTGACAGATTGATGTGTATTTCTATTAACCATATAAAATATAGAAAACAAAATACTTACAATCACTAGGAGTTACACAATCTTTCTCAAAAAAATGTTCAGAACAAACTCTCATGTTTTTGGTAACTCTCTTTCCTATATTCAGTTTGATCTCCCACAGTTTTTTTTTATCAACCATAGTCACCATTCCCGATTCTTTAATATGCTTAACCCTTTAACCCTTATTTGGGAAATAATGAAAAGTCAAATTGGGTTTTTTTTTACACAGTGAGTTACATCCAGGTGCACAACAATTTGTTTTGCTGATTATTTTCACTATTAACAAATTATTAGTCACTAATAATCAACTATAATCTTCGCACAAATGCGAGCTTCAGGGTAAATAAACACAAAGCAATCATACTTGCCGGTCACGTGATATTGATGCGAGTTTATTCCGCCAGATAGCGTATTGCTTAGCATTAAAACTCAATTCCGTTTGTATTTTATACAACAATGTTTTTAAATTTCTTATAAAGAAGACAATACACTAACTGGATGGCTAACAATTGTGATGAAACAGTGACCATATATACTGTATAAAATCGTAATTTTGCGGTTTTAGATAATATTTTATTTAACATTAATTTCTGTACATTCTGTACATTTGATAAAACAGGAAAAAATAAGAAAAAAATAAGAGCAAGAATAATAAAGGCAAAGAAGGCAATTAGATGTCTAAATGGAATTAATTCTCTGGAGTAAACAAATAACCAGACAGAGAAAATACAACATATCCTACACAATAATTAAAAGTAGCCTACTCTATGGTTCAGAGACATGGAGAAAATATATATATATATTTCTGTACCGACCAGAAACAACGAATACCGGGCGCAAAACCGCATAATCAAAAACAAGATAAGAGAAGCAAAAGAGAAATGGTTTGTCGAGCAATGCCAAGAAATAGAAGCAATGGAAGCAAAACACGATACCTTAAACATGCACAAGAAGATAAAAGAGGCAGCGGGTATCTGCAGAAATAGAAACGCGACGACTTTACAGAACGCACAGGGCAGGCTGATACTGGATACTTCAGAAAAACTGACGGAATGGTGCGACTACATCGAGCACCTATTTCACGATACCCGGCCAGAACTTCAGGAAGAATTCTTTAATCAAGGCCAAGGCTTGGACATAACGAAGGCAGAAGTTCAATATGCGCTGTCAATTTTAAAAAATGGGAAAGCTAGTGGTCCTGATGACGTCTATATAGAAGTTCTAAAAATACTGCAAAACGAAGAATCACTGAACACGCTGGTAAAGCTATTTAATCTTACTTACCGAAACGGCAGTATATCTTCTGATTGGTTAAAATCTACTTTTGTCCCGCTCCCCAAAAACGCGAAGGCCAAGAACTGCGGTGATTATCGTCTTATTAGCCTGATGAGCCATGTGCTTAAACTCTTCTTGAAAATAATACACAAAAGAATATATGCGATGTGCGAGACAATGATGGGGGACTCTCAGTTTGGTTTTCGCAATGGCTTTGGAACAAGGGAGGCACTATTTAGCATACAGGTTCTTATGCAAAGGTGCCGGGACATGTCGGTGACCGTTTACGCATGTTTCATCGATTACGAAAAAGCCTTTGATAAAGTTAAGCACGAAAAACTGATCAACATTCTTAGAGAAATAGGACTGGAACAACGAGACCTTAAAATAATAGCCAACCTTTACTGGAACCAAAGTGCTCAAATAAGAATCAATAACACCGCGTCCGACGAGATCAAAATCCTGAGAGGCGTTCGTCAAGGATGCATTTTATTACCACTGTTATTTAATTTGTATTCCGACAGGATATTTCAAGAGGCGTTGAATGAATGTGACGAGGGGATATCTGTCAATGGGATTAATATCAACAATCTGAGGTATGCGGATGACACGGTTCTTGTTGCCGACTCACTGGAAGGACTGCAGGAGCTGGTAAGCCGCGTGACGGCTGCAAGCTTAGAGACCGGACTTAGCCTGAACGAGAGAAAGACAAAGTGGCTAGAAGTTAGCAAATCAAACAATGTGGACGGACACCTGACAATTTAAATATTTAAAATATTTTAAATATCTTGGGTGTCAACTAAATAAGAAGTGGGACAGCATGCAGGAGATTCGTGCCAGAATAGAACAAGCTCGTGCTTCGTTCCTAAAAATGCGTAAAGTACTTTGCAGCAGAAATTTAAGCTTGCCTTGCTTGCGCGTCCGAGTGCTTCGCTGTTACGTGTTCAGCATACTGTTTTATGGAATGGAAGCTTGGACTTTGACAGATGCGATGTGCAAAAAATTGGAGGCCTTTGAAATGTGGACGTACAGAAGTCTATTAAGAATCTCCTGGATAGAAAGAGTGCGTAACACCGAGGATCTGTTTACACTAAAATAGCGCAAACTGGAGTATTTTGGTCACATCTTAAGAAATGACAAGTATCGACTTTTAAAGCTTATTATAGAAGGGAAGATCGAAGGACGAAGAGGCCCGGGTAGAAGAAAGATATCCTGGCTAAAAAACTTAAGACAATGGTATGGAGTGAGCACTACCACATTGTTCCGCCGAGCTGTAGACAAGGTTCAGATAGCGCTGATGATTGTCAACGTCCGAGGAGGACAGGGCTCCTTAAGAAGAAGAAGAAGACCAGAAACATCTATTAGCTGCAAGAAATCTGTTTTCGATTTCTTTTCTTATACCATTTGTGGTTGTAACCACCAGAAAATTATTGCATGAATGGAAGTGGTGTTTTTCTACTTGTATGTTTTGTTGTCTGTGTTTTAACTCCTATTTTGTTTATAGTAATTTTTTTCACTACTAACATTTAGTACAGCCTTTTTTTGCTTTATTATTCCATTATTTAGATACCCTATACTAATTCAGCAAAATACCCAGGTATTACCTTGGATTTAAGGCTGCGCTGGAAGCCTCACTTGAATTTTAAAAACATGTATTGGATGTTGGGACGTTGTTGTTATTGTATTAGCAGCAGCAGCAGCTTCACCTGTCACGCCATTTTCCGCCGCCGTCGTCATGTCGGGAGTCCCAGAAACTCTGACACTTCGGCTGGATTCTGTTGTATGTCGCGTAAGAAAGAGGCTTACCAATAAGGTTTTTAGGTACGCGTGCCGAACATAAACGTTACCTCTCCCAGTATCTAACATAACTGTCATTCTTTAGATGGTCTTGGCCTAGCTGATGTAAATTCAATATTGTCCCGTTGACTTCTTTATACGATATTTTCAATCACATGTCTGATGGTATAAGGACTGTGGGGCTAGCTGGGCAGGTGAAAAGATGGGTGGTATCATGTGGAGTTTCGCCACATTGATTACATTTGTTTTCTCGTGTTGCGTCTATTCTACTCATCTATGCTTTGATGATTTTGGAACGTGGCTGCACAAGGGTTGATCGGGACAGCTCTTCTTAGGATATGTCAGGTGGGGGTGTGTTTGGGACGTAATTCCACTTTGTCTATATAGAATAAAATCTTGTTATATAAGTAAATCCTAAAACCAGTTTGTACTTACGGTATACAAGTTTGGGGCTGTACTAGAGAAAACAACATCCAGATTATACAACGTTTTCAAAACATAGTACTAAGGAGCATTGTCAATACATGCCAGTGCGGACCAGTGATCCCTAACGGGATTTGGAAGTGGACACTGTTGACCAGACTATTGCTTATATTGCCAGGAGCCACGTAAAACGACTCTTACACCACGTGAATGTTGAGACAATTTAGCTCCTCGACAACACAAACTAGACGAGACGACTCAAGAGGAGAGAACCCTACGATTTTGGTAGTGTATAGTGCAGTGTTACACGCTAGTTTTAGTCTTTAGTTGTGCCTACTATTAAGTAAAACCCTTATTTTTAAGAACGACATTAGTTAAATACATTACATTTTTGCGGTTGTGCCATTGGTATAGGCACCTAGATCCTTTGTGACTACCGCTATGTCTTCAGGGCATCAGAATTCCAGTCCGCTGGTTTTGGCAAATCGCAGGATTTTTGTTGGCCCTGTCTCATTTAGATCACTTGGATCCATTATCATGCGGCTCTAGGTTTGGTACATTGCCACGTCTTTTAGTTCTCTAAAGAGTACTCTGCCAGCGGTCTCTCTACTGGCAAATTATGCCCGAGCTCAGCCGTAGAGGGTAGAAGAAAAAAATATAAAAGTGAGCCGCGACCGACTTAGACGGTACAAGCCGGAAACCCCTAGGTCTTGTAGGCACTAGCAGAGCCACACGATAAACAACAAACAATTATAGTGAACTAGATAAATAAAACTAGATTTACAATTCCTGCAATATATTAATTAAGTAAAAATGATGTTCTGATTTTTTTTCTTTACAACAAATTCTGTATTTTTGTAAAGTGGATTAAACGAATTTAATACACTTTTCTTAAAATAAAATTTAAATTAATTATAACAATCTTTCATACAATAATAAAAACCTAATGATGTACAAAAGAGAATTAAAAACAAAAATACGTTAACAATATTTAAAATTTCAAAAATAATTGGTTTTATGTATAATTCCTGATAGTAAAAGAAAAAAAAAATACAAAATAAATGGACTTGCAACAAAAATAATAATTTGAAACCATCACAATAACTACATAATGTATATTCAGTAATGTATACATTCAGATTCAACTTGGAGCAGGTACAAATTTAATGAAAATAATTTGTTACTTTTAAACTATTGAAAACACTTAGATTAAGCACATAAAGATTTACACTGTTAAAACAATCGAGCCTATTTAAAAATATTTCTTTTCACGATGGCTGTCCTTCAAAATAGCAATATTGTAGGATATTTACAAATAAGTATGAATAAACGTAGCGGTAGCGGGTAGATACTTATCTGTGAACCCGACAGATAACAGATCTGCTTCAGGGATGCGCCCCTGCCAGACGCTAGCCTTGGTTTATCTCCCAATACCATACGGGGGAAACCATTGTTCTACCCTCAGCTCCTTACCAAACCTATACCATTTGCTCTAAATATTCCTTACCCCCTATCAACCCGCCTGGCCAGCGTGATAGGAAAAGGCTAAAAACCTCGTATAAATGATGTCACAAACTTTACCACGGCCCTCAGTCTCCGGCAGCATGAAGATCCCCGGTTACGGTAGCAATCGGACAAGACAGAATGCAGAGGGTGCGAAGAATCCCCGGAGTAGATCAGGCTACCACAGTAGACGAAAATTGCTAATAGCCACTTACAACACTAGAACACTTGGATCGGATCAGAAAATACTAGAACTAGAAAATGAACTTTCTCCTATAAAGTGGGATATTCTAGGCCTGTGCGAGACAAGAAGAAAAGGTGAAGCAGAGATGACACTGCAGTCTGGAAATGTGCTGTACTACAAAGGCGATGAAAATATGTCGGAAGGAGGCGTAGGCTTTTTAGTTCACAAGAGACATAAAGATAGCATAGTGCAGTTTGAATATGTTAGCCTGAGAGTCGCATTTATGGTACTAAAACTGAACGATCGATACAGACTTAAAATAATACAAGTCTACGCTCCAACATCCACGCATAGTGAAGATGAAATAGAGAACTTTTATGAAGACATCACCAAAGCAATAGAAAAGGTTCGCAAGCACTTTACTTTTATTATCGGAGATTTCAATGCCAAATTAGGACATAAGGCAGACGACAACGAAACAGCGATGGGGTCGTTTGGATTCGGTAACAGAAACGATAGAGGAACTATGCTTTTAGACTACTTATTGCAGCACAATCTATTTGCAATGAACTCCTTTTTCAAAAAAAAGCCAAATAGAAAATGGACTTGGGCAAGCCCAGACGGTACTACCAAGAATGAGATAGATTACATCGTCTCGGATAATAAGCATATTGTGCATGACGTCCAGGTTCTTAATAGTATCTCAATTGGTAGTGATCACAGAATGGTAAGAGCAATAATAGAAATCAATATAAAGAGAGAAAGATCTAAGCTGATATCGAAAGTACGAAACCTAAGATGGAATCCCATAAATAATTCCGATGAATACAGAGAGGCTCTAAAAAATGACTTAGACGGTATTGAAAATCTGGGAACCGACGTTGAGAACTTAAATGAAAAAATATGTACAGCCTTGCAAGAGACACGTAAAAGATATGAACCAAAGAGAAGAGAAAAAGAAGAAAAACTGTCTAGAGGCACAAAACAGCTACTAACGAAAAGAAGAGAGCTAAAGAACAAATACACCACAAACAACGAGGAACTAAGACAACTAAATAAAGAAATATCAAAGGCTATAAGAAAAGATACCAGAAAATTTAATACAGAGAAAATAAATACAGTGATTGAAAACAACAAGAGTCTTAAAGTTTTACGTAGAAATTTAAAAGTGGGAAAACACAACATCTGCAAACTAGAAAATAAGGCAGGGCAAGTGACTACCAACAAGGATGAAATTGTAAAAATTGTCGAAGACTTCTATGAAGAACTTTATAGAAAACCAGATGAAGAAGAGGTACCTATCCCAAGAATACTGAACCAGGGCTCTGAAGATGTACCAGACATAACCTACTGTGAAGTAAGAAAGGCGGTGTCTGAGATGAAGAATAATAAGTCACCAGGAGAAGACGAAATTGTTATAGAGGCAGTAAAGGAAGGTGGACACATAGTTATTAAAGCCCTATGTAAATTATTTAATGAATGTCTACATCAAGGAGTAACACCTTCAAAGTGGAACAACGCCACTATAGTAATAATGCACAAGAAGGGGAACATTGGTAATCTAGCAAATTACAGACCCATTAGTCTCCTATCCCACTTGTATAAACTATTTATGAAGATCATTGCTAAACGCCTAACTCCAAAATTAGATTTTTACCAGCCGAAAGAACAGGCAGGATTTCGAGCAGGGTACGGTACAAATGACCATTTACATACAATCAAGACCCTTATAGAAAAATCAACAGAATATAATAAACCTCTCATCCTTGTTTTCGTAGACTATGAAAAAGCTTTTGACTCAATCAGCCAACAACATATGCTCAAATCATTAACAGAATGCAGAATTGATTACAGGTACATTGCACTGATTAAGGGTATATACGAGAAAGCAACGGCGTGTGTAAGATTACATAAAAACACAAGAACATTCCGAATAGAACAAGGTGTACGTCAAGGAGATACCCTCTCTCCAAAGCTGTTCACCACACTGCTCGAATATGTCTGTAAGAAAATCGACTGGGGGGAAATGGGCCTAAATATAGACGGTGAAAGATTAAATAACTTAAGATTTGCAGACGATATCGTCCTTATCACCGACCGTATAGATCAAGCGTCCATGATGTTGGAAAAATTATACAATGCTTCAAGGGAAGTTGGCCTAAGAATTAACTTTGCAAAGACGCAAGTCATGACAAACCTAGTCCCCAGTAAAAACATAACTATTGGAAGCAAATCTATTGAACAGGTCACCGCCTACAAATATTTGGGTCATGAGATCCGAATAGGACGGGACAACCAGACGTGCGAACTTCTCCGGAGAGTAGGCTTGGGGTGGGCATCCTTTGGAAGATTAAAGTATGTTTTCAAGTCGGATATTCCCATCAGTCTAAAACGAAAAGTATACAATCAGTGCATATTACCAGTGATGACATACGGAGCCGAAACATTGACGCTTACAAAAAAGTCAGCAAAGAAACTGCATGTCACCCAACGGGCGATGGAAAGGGGTATTCTGGGTATCTCCCTCAGAGACCGAATACCAAATGAGATTATTCGCCAAAGAACAGGTATTATAGATGTAATCGAAAAAATAACAACTTTAAAGTGGAACTGGGCTGGCCACGTAGCTAGAAGAACTGACGGAAGATGGTCTAAAAAACTATTGGAGTGGCGTCCGAGGCACGAAGCTTATCGTAGTAGAGGGCGCCCCCCCACACGATGGACCGATGACATCAAAAGAATCTGTGGTAATTGGATACAAATGGCTCAAGATAGAGCAGAGTGGCAAAATAAACGAGAGGCTTATGTTCAGCAGTGGACTACTATAGCTGAGTAATGATGATGATGATGAATAAACGTTCTTACTTGGACACAAAGAACTATTGAGGATATTATTTTAATCAAAGTTCAGCCTTGGCATATTATCCCATGCAATAAATAGTTTTCAACAGTGTACCATTTTAATAAATTAAAACAAAACTTAATCGTGGTGTCAAAAATAAGTCACGTCGTTTAAATATACTAAAATAAATCACTTGTAACCTTTGGGTACACGAATTCACGAATCCTGTGGCCTACTCCTGTGGCCGGTTTGAATTATGGAACAGCACCTGCTACTTAACAATGGCTTCCCTCCATCAGATCCCGCACGCGGTTATTTTAACTCGACACCAAAATCCAAAATATCCACAACAAAGGTAAGATAGAATGGTCAAGTTAAAAATTAAATGGTTTTTCTTCAAAATCCAATTAAGATGACCCAAATACAGCCAGATATGAAAGAAAAAACCGTAGAAGTTCTGCTCACGCGTGTTAATATCAAATCGTTCCAAAAACTCTCACCCGACCTCCACGACTGACACCAAGCGACTCCTCTAAACTACTCACTCCCAGGCCGGATATCAGAAAAAATGACACGGGACACGCGTCAGCCAACAAACTTCGCAAATCTATGTTCCAAACTCATAATCGCATAATCATAATCATAATCCACACAGAAATGCAAACCAAACAATAATATAGCTGACAACACACAACAATCGAGGCCAAAAATCAAGGCAAAATCTAATAACAAAGACTCCCACTCCAAGTCTTAGTTAATACTCGACGTTTGTCCATCTCGAGTGGATGGCATCTTCTGGAGATGTGTCTGTATTTTTAAGGCTGACAGTTTGTGACATTTGTATGTCACGATCACAGGTTGTAAACGTTTTGGTGGGCGGGACATATTTGAGGGCTGTTAAGGAATTGATGACGTTTCGGAGATTCATTTTTCTTATTTTTGTTAGGGAGCAGCGTTGTATTTTTAAGTACAGGTACCCATTTTCTATTAATTTAAAGTGTTAAATTTTTGCTGGTGTTTATGTATTTCAATATAACATCAAAACTATCTTCAAGCCATCTAAGAAGATCGATAACTATCTAAAGTCTGCCAAGGATAAGAGAGCCCCACTAAATTCTACAGGTATTTATCGTATTCTATGCACTTGTAGAAGTGTCTTCATTGGAACAACTAAACGGTCCACTAACACCAGAGTCAAAGAACACAAAGCCAACTGCCGTCTTGGATATACAGAAAAATCTTCTGTCGCGGAGCACACAATTAATAATAATGATCACAGAATTAAATTAAGTTTTATGCACCACATCTGCATATTACCCAAAAGGCATTATAGGAAAGCGATTAAAATACATAAACACCAGCAGAACTTTAATAAATCTTTCTTTTTTTTTATGAAAATAGTCGCAAAAAGGGTAGACCTATAGTGTGGGCCGCGGACGGCCCGCACTGCGACTATTAGAAGGTGAAGGGATTATAGAAAGGAAATAATCGTGGACACGCTTTTTAAAAAGTTGCAGGTCATAGTTCTCTGGAAAAACTGATTTTGAAAGCTTATTCCATTCCGTAGCAGCTCTGTAAAAGAAGGATTCTTGATGAAGATTGGTCCTTGTAGTGTCAAGCTTGAGAGTAAATGTGTAAGACTGATCAGCGTGCCGAGTTCTTCGGCCGAATGTGGCCAATGGTGGTACAAGAGTTTTTATTTCTCTGGAGCATCTGCCATGAAAATATCTGTAGAGCAATGACTGGTCTGCAACTCTTCTTCTATGTTCTAGAGGGTGAAGGGTATCTGTGAGAGTTGAGCTGTTTATCAAACGAATGGCTCTTTTCTGAATGGAATCTAGAGGACGAAGAGAATGCCTTGGTGCTGAACCCCAAATGTGCGAGCATTACTCCAGTAGAGGTCGGATTTGAGCCTTGTACGTCGTCAACAGTTGATCAGGAGTAAAAAACTTTCTAGCTTTCCACAGAAAACCTAGCCTCTGGCTTGCCGACTTTGCGATGTTAGCAACGTGGTCATGCCAAGACATATTATTGGACACCGTGACTCCCAAAATCGAGATGGAGGGACTTGGTTCAAGGTTCAAGGAAATATCCGGACATTGTAATGGGATGATTTGAGGAATTCACTTGGAAAACGTGGCACTTTGTGTTTTTTGGGCGTTGAACTGAACAAGATTGTTGGTTCCCCACTCGACGATTGCTTTAAGATCTCTATTTATGGAATCAACCTGTTCCTGCCTGAGTCTAATTGTATCATTCACCGAAAGTGATCGATAGGATGTGAAAGTTGAGACAAGTATGCTATCGTCTGCGAAACTGTAAATGGGGTTCGTGGTGGTTTTCAAGAGGTCGTTGATGTGTAAAATAAATAAGGTGGGGGAGAGAATGGAACTCTGGGGGACCCCGGCATTAGTTTTAAACGCATCAGAAGAAATACCGTCAACTGCCACATGTAAGGAGCGATCTTGCATGAAGCTCAAGAGCCATTGGCGAAGTTTGGTTGGGAGACCGTAGGCAGATAATTTACTTAACAATGCCTGGTGCCAAACGCGGTCAATGGCTTTAGATATATCCAAGGCTATTGCACGAGATTCACCAAACTTTTCAATAGTGTTTGTCCAGAGCTGAGTGACATAAGCCAGCAAATCTCCAGTAGACCGAAGTTGTCGAAATCCATATTGTCTATCATGGATTATCTGAAATTTCTCCAGATCTGAAGAAACACTTAAAATTAATAGAACATGGGTGCCTGTACTTAAAAATACATCGCTGCTTCCTTACAAAAATAAGAAGAATGAATCTCCGGAACGTGACCAATTCCTTATCAGCCCTCAATTATGCCCTGCCTACCAAAACGTATACAACCTGCGATCGTGACATACAAATGTTACAAACCGTCAGCCTTAAAGAAGCAGACATATCTCCAGAAAATGTCATCCACTCGAGATTGCAAAGCGTCCAGTATTAACCAAGACGGCCAAAAAAGCCGAAAAACCATTCACCAACAAAATGTGAAGTTAAATAAATAAATAGAAAAATCCAAAATATATAGGTTAACAATAATTTGTCCACTTTAAAAATATTACGATAGCAAATACAAATTATAGCGTTGACTAGAAATAATTGAATCTCTATATTGTTTTAGAAAGTGGTAGTACTTAGGAGGTAATGTAAAAACATATTTTAAGTTTTATATCGTTTAATAGTAGAATCGTGAATCACCGATAAATATTATTGTAAAAAATTAAAAAAGACAATAGAAAATCATGACATTCATTAAACCATTTATTATTCACCTTTCGTACGCAATGTATCATAGAAAAAATACATTTTACGATTCAAACATCCTTCATCATTAACTAGCGTGTGAGGTATTGATGATTATGCATTTCTTATCACGTACACTTGTTTCAAGTTTTAATAAATTTGAAGGTTGATGAGCATAATTAAAATATCAATGGGAACGAAATTGCCACGTTATAAAATATTTTTCTGAGTTATAGCGTATTTCACGAATATACGGTGGTATCGGATTATCATTAGGAACTCGAAAACCAGTATTCAACTGTACTTTTAAGAAGTGCGAGAGTAAATTCCCCTAATATTTTCGAACAACTTTCGTAGGTAACGAATTTTTTTGTACAAATATGTGTACAGAGGATACAAGATGCAAGATAAGCTACTCTGATTTCTTTTGTATCAACAATGGACTTAAACAGGGCGGCTCGCTTTCACCCCAGCTCTTTAACATAGCGCTGGAATATTCACTTAGAAAAACCAAGATTAAGACACCAACGGCTATATTCCACCAGGAAGGACTCAAATTGCTACTGGCCTTCGCTGATGATGTGGACATAATTGGCAATAGCAGGATTAATCTTAAAAACGCCTCCCTAAGATTTTAAAAGAAAGCAGAAACATTAGGACTTAAAATAAACGAGGACAAGACCAAATATATGTACCTGAGTAGGAATGTTCGTAAAAAAGACATAATAGGGCAAAACTTCTCGATTGTTGACTACAATTTAAATATATAGGCAACATAAGTAAAAATACCGACATCACAGAGGAAATCAATTACAGGATACAAGCTCTTCAGGGTTTAATAAAATCAAGAGAACAGAAAACAGTCAGTGAGATACTGATGTCAAGTTTAATAGCATATTGTATAACTAACACGAAATGAGCATTTAGTGCAAGTTATGCACCATAACCTTACTACGGCTATAACATATTGTTAGGGAATGAGGACAACAAGTATGCCCCTGTAACCATTATCTGGCCTGAGGACACGATGCAGTGTATCTTCAACAAAAGATTTATGATTCATATTTTTTTTGGTAACATTGAACGCCCGACATTTAGCGAATGATTTATAAAATAGTTCCAGAAATATTCTTCTCTTAGAAGGTTGGCTATCATCATGGCGATTCTTGCTTTGGATGCGGCTGTTTGGAACAATGATATTTAAGTACAGTGATACCACTCTCTCAAGTTCTTCAGCCATGAAGTGCGTCTTCTTCGCACACTTCGTTTACCCTGTATTTTTACTTGTATTATTAGCTGTAGCATGTGGTACCTTTCTCCGCGCATAACGTGACCCAGATAAGCAACTTTTCCTGCTTTTAAAGTGTTCACTACTTCTGCTTCTTTACCTACTCTCCTCCATATCTCTGCGTTTGTTACCCGTTCTGTCCAAGAAACCCTGTCACGTGCCTATTTTTTTCCCTTCTACAGTTCCATTATTAATTGGATCTCTGATAGTTTTGTATTTCTCAGGTGCTCGTAAATAGTTTCGCTTACCGTATTTTGTTGTAATTTGAATTTATCACTCGTTGTAAATAGTGTTGCATACCTTGTAGTGTTAGGATTTAATTATTAATGGCTGTGACATTTTTGTTAATCGATGGGGATGGAGTGGGGGTTTTTGTTATTAGATTTGTGCTTTGATTTTTGGCCTCGATTGTCGTGTGTTGTCAGCTATATTATTGTTTGGTTTGCATTTCTGTGTGGATGGGCTGGCTATCAACACGGACGAGTGCGATTATGAGTTTGGAACATATATTTGCGAAGATTATGGGCTGACGCGTGTCCCGTGCCATTTTTCTTGATATCCGGCCCGGGAGTCAGTAGTTTTAGAGAGTCGCTTGGTGTCAGTCGTGGAAGTCGGGTGAGAGTTTTTGGAACGATTTGATATAAACACGTGAGCAGAACCTCTACGGTTTTTTCTTTCATATCTGGCTGTATTTGGGCCATCTTAATTGGATTTTGAAGAATAACCATTTAATTTTTAACTTCACCATTCTATCTTACCTTTGTTGTTGATATTTTGGATTTTGGTGTCGAGTTAAAATATCCGCATGCGGGATCTGATGGAGGGAAGCCATTGTTAATTAGTAGGTGCCGTTCCATAATCAAGCCGGCCACAGGAGTAGTGAATTCGTGTACCCAAAGGTTACAAGTGATTTATTTTAGTATATTTAAACGACGTGACTTATTTTTGACATCACGATTAAGTTTTGTTTTAATTTATTAATATGGTACACTGTTGAAAACTATTTATTGCATTGGATAATACGCCAAGGCTGAACTTTGATTAAAATAATATTCTCAATAGTTCTTTGTGTCCAAGTAAGAACGTTTATTCATACTTATTTGTAAATATCCTACAATATTGCTATTTTGAAGGACAGCCATCGTAAAAAGAAATATTTTTAAATAAGCTCGATTGTTTTAACAGTGTAACGTGATTAAGTTAGCAGCCGTACGTGAACGTTGATAAAGTATTGTTAAAAAGTTGACTTGTATACGTTTTTTTTTGGTAACCTGATAAGGTTTGTCATTCTTACCTTTGTTTTAATTATTTTATGGAATCGTAATTTTTGGATTTTTGATTTACTGTTGTCTCATAAAGTTGTAAATTTTGAAGTTTAGATTTATTGTTGGCTGTTAATTTTGATTATATGTGTTATAATTTTATTATTGAGCTGTGTATTTTAGTTTATTGTGTGAGTAAAGTATCCAATATATTTTTGCTATAATTTTATTTATTTGGTTCACCATAATCTTAGTTGTTTATCGTGTGGCTCTGCTAGTGCCTATAAGACCTAGGGGTTTCCGGCTTGAACCGTTTAAGTCGGTGGCGCGGCTCACTTTTATATTTTTTTTTCTACCCTCTACGGTTGAGCTCGGGCATAATTTGCCAGTAGAGAGACCACTGGCAGAGTACTCTTTAGAGAACGAAAAAGACGTGGCAACCCTGAGTATCCGTCTGTAGGCCCACATTTCGCTTGGAGCTTGGAATTTATCTAAGTCATCTTTGTTCGTTGTCCACGACTCCATTTAATAGAGAAGTATAGAAAAAACATAACATTTGGCTATTCTGATTTTAAGTTTGACACTCAAGTCTCTAGTGCAGAGTACTTTCCGCATGTTTGTAAACGCAGCACTAGCCTGACCTATTCTTATTCTTGTCTATCTTATTTCTCGCGAGTGTCTTCCAGCTTCGTTCAACATAGTACCCTGGTATTTGTACTCTCTCACTCTCTCAACTGACTGCCCTGGACATGTGCTTTGCTGATGATCATGTTTTTTGTCTTCTTAATATTAAGACCGGCTATCTCACTGTTGTACACGATTTTATCCATCATTCTTTGTAGATCCGCGCTACTCTGGACTATAACCAGGGTATCGTCGGCAAAACGGATATTGTTTATGAGTTCACCTTTCACCCTTATTCCCGCTGTTTCTTCAGATATAGCAAAACAGCTCTTTGATTGTAATATAGATTGTTAATTATTCGCATGTCGTTGAAGTCTATATGCTTCTCACTTAGTATTTTCATGAGTATCGATTGCTTTGTTGTAATCCAAAATACAGACGATAGATCTTGGTTCACACCTAGGCACCTTTGTATTAGAATATTTAGGACAAATAATGCTTCTCGTGTCCCCATTGCATTTCTGAATCCAAATTGACTTTCACTGATGTCTTCTTCGAGCTTGTTTATATTTAAAAAAAAATCGCGAGGCGAGTCAATAAGAAAGTGATATGGTTCTTTAAAAGGTTGTTTTAAAAAGTTTAAGTGAAATATTTAAGTGATTTATTAATATAGAAATAGAAAATAATTAAGAAAGATTACAATAAATTTGTACTGAGTGTTTAAATTAACGAAGCAAAGACTAAATGTCGTAATAATATTATATCGAATTGATTTAACAGCAAAATTTCATTTTTCATTCGAATGAAAAACTACTAGTTAAAATTGTGACTTTCTTACAATGTTTAATTTAACTGAGAAATATAAAAATAAAAAATAGCGTTCATGTCGCACACTTTCATAAATAAGAAAGCGGAATATATGTATATGTTGTACAAAGAATATTGAGGCACGTTCTTGTGTTATAAGCAGCACACACCCTATGCCACCTGTCATTCATTTTGTATGTCTATCTGCTTGTGCATCAGCTGCAACCTTTTCACCTGAACAAAGTATTTTCGTTTCATTTATTATTTGGTATTCGTATTCTTTTTCCTGTATTAAAAAGAGTCGATATCAGCAGTGCCCGAAAAATATTTCGTTAAAAAAATTATTAAATACGTTATTTTTGAAATTTTCCAACACGACATTCGTTATTAAACACACTTTATAATGAAAATACGTTATTATATTAACAAAATCTGCTAGCTTTTGCTCACGGCTTCTTTTTCATAGACTGTATCCTTTGATTATAAAAAAGTATGCCTGAGAAGAAATGGGGGAAAAAAATAAAATAAAAAATATTGCTGTTGAAAGTAATAATTTAATAATTTAGAACTTCATATACAGTAAGGTGGCGCACAAAAAACGACTATTTTTTTTTCGAGTCTCGTATGAAAATATGTTAGTTTTTAATATTTAAAGAGCCCCCTTCAAAGGACAGCTCAAAAAAAAACATTTAAAAGGTCGCTCCAAATTTTTTACATTAAAAAAATCGTCAGAAATCGATTTTTTTTCTGTTTATGGTTTTTGTTTATTTATGTTTATACGACAGAAATTGTTAAAGCGTTGAACAGTATGAAATTGGGTGAAGCTACTGGGTACGACAGGATAACAGTTGAAATGCTGAAGGCTGAAAAAAACGTGGTAGCTAGTCTACTGTACCGCCTTTTTAACCTTTGTTGGAGGAGAGGTAGCGTACCAGACGACTGGTGCTAGGCCATTATCGTGCTGCTTTACAAGGGAAAAGGTTCGCAGCAGGACTGTAAGAACTACCGTGGTGTTAGTTTATTCAGCGTAGTCGGCAAACTGTATCCAAAAATATTGATTAAAAGAGTAACGAATGCAACTTAGAAGATGATATGGGATGTGCAAGCAGGATTTAGAAGAGGAATGAGATGTATGGATCAGGTCTTTTCATTACGAGGTATAGTCGAAAAATTCTTGGCTAGAAGTCAGAAGGTCTATTGCGCTTTTATAGACTTGGAAAAGGCCTATGACAAAGTGGTGAGGAGTGTATTGTGGTCTACATTGGCTATGTATGGGGTAAGTAGTAGTTTAATACGAGCACTGAAATCACTTTACGAGGATTCCACTGCTTGTGTCAGGATAAACGGAGCTTGCACGGACTGGTTTAAAATCGAAAAAGGTGTGAGACAGGGATGTGTGACTTCATCATGGCTGTTTAACTTATACATAGACAATTGTTTAAAAGATTTGAAAGAGAGTGCGTATGGATTAAAAATGAAGGATTTGATCTTCAAATGCCTTCTTTACGCCGATTATCAAGTCATATTAGCGTTACCTGAAGAGAAGTTGCAGGCGATGGTTAATGTTATGCATGATGCCCTGAAAATCAAAAGGGATAAAAATAAATGTAAGCAAAACGAAAGTAATGGTTTTTGAAAGAGAAGAAAGCATGACAAACTGTGGAGTTTCGATTGAGGGAGAAAGAGTGGAACAAGTAAATGAATTTGTGTACTTGGGTTCAAAGTTTACGAGAGATGGAAAGTATCACATTGATATTGAGCGAAGGGTGTTGGCAGGAAAACAAATGAATGGGGCACTGCATAGCTTTATGAATAGCTAGAAAGTTTTAAAAAGGGCACGTCTGGCTGTGCATAGATGTGTGTTGGTTCCTACACTTATGTATGGTAGTGAATGTTGGGGTTGGCAGAAAAAAATAGGATTAATGCTGCGGAGATGAGCAGTCTGAGAAGTATAGCCGGAGTGACTCGGTTAGATAAAGTAAAGAATAGTGAGATAGGAGAACGCTGTGGAGTAAAACAAGATGTGGTTACAAAGATAGATAAAGGAATGCTTATATGGTTTGGACACGTAGAAATGATGGATGAAGGAAAATTGACGAAACAAATTTATAAGGAGAGTGTGAATGGACAAGTCGGTAGAGGTCGATCTCAGCGAACATATCCCGTTCAGATCAACATTGTTTTGAAAAAAGGCCAGGTCAAGAGTACCAACAACCGACGAGAATGTATGAGAGCACTGATGAAAGTAGAGGAAACAAAAGATGTGTGTAAGAACCGTAGCAAGTGAAAGAAAGTGGTCTCTGCCTACCCCTATGGGAAAAAGGCGTGACTTTATGTATGTATGTATGTTTATAGTAGAATGTTATAGACCAAAAAAAAATAAATTTCTGCTCAAAATTTGAATTTTGAAAGGTCGCTTATAATTTTTTTAAATTTTTTGATTGTGAAATTTCAATTGAAACAAAAATTAAAATGGTATCAGCTTTAAAAACCCAATCAGGGCAGCAACCATTAAATCGTATTCAAATTTAAGAATGTAATATTATGAATAAGGAAATTCACCATTTCGTGAATCAAAGTAGACAATATTTCTTCAAAACCTTAAACTTGAGTGACGAGTTCTTAGAAACACATCCTGAGACCTGGAATTCAAATCAGTCCTACTTAAGAAGTTTAAATACAGTTCGTTCATTACATATAGTTAATGACACTGCTGAGCGTGGTGTTTCATTGATGCAAAACTATTAACAAATTGCAAAAAGTGAAAAAGAAATCCAGAAAGTAATAGAAGTGGTCGAAGAAAATGGAAAGTTATATCCCAACGCAAATAAAATGAATTAAATACATACTTTAAATATATAATAAATCATATTAATCTTATTGTTAAATAATTTAAAATTATGTTAAATAAAAAAAATTATTCATATTGTATAATAATTAATATTGTTAAAATGAAGTAGTTGATTAAATAAAATTATAAAGTTTTTAGAAAATTATATGATAGCTGTATTGTGTTTGATTTTTAGTTCATCTCGTGGTTTATTTTTATCGATTTTTCTTTTCTAGGTGCCATCTCCGCTTCAAAGGTTGGCAATCATCATAGCAATTCTTATTTTTGAGACCGCAGCTCTAAATAGTTCATTATTACTGCATGGATTATTTTACTAAATAAAAGAAAAAAATGTATGGAATTTTAATATAAATATTCAAAGGTAGCTCGAAAAAATCTAGAGTAATGCATTAAAAAATTTAAAAAAATTATGAGCGACCTCTCAAAATTCAAATTTTGAGCTGAAACTTTCAGAAATTTATTTTTTTGGCCCTTAAAAATATTTTTTTTAGCTGTCCTTTTGAGGGGGCACTTAAAACATTAGAAACTAAAATATTTTCATACGAGACATAAAAAAATAGTCGGTTTTTTTGCGCCAGCCTAATATACAGGGTGGCCAACCGAAAACCAAACAGAGCCATTTGCAGGAACCTCGTTAACATTTGAGAAAAACGCTCAGACCAGTCGATTTTTAATTAAAAGAGGGGGGACACTGTTTTCCGGTATTTTTGACTTCACTACTTTCAACCCCAAGCAGGGGTAAGATTTACCCCAAAAATTTTATATAGCATTGGGGGTTAAATAAGATGTCTTTTGTTAGCCTAATATACAGGGTGGCCAACCGAAAACCAAACAGAGCCATTTGCAGGAACCTGGTTAACATTTGAGAAAAACGCTCAGACCAGTCGATTTTTAATTAAAAGAGGAGGGACACTGTTTTCCGGTATTTTTGACTTCACTACTTTCAACTCCAAGCAGGGGTAAGATTTACCCCAAAAATTTTATATAGCATTGGGGGTTAAATAAGATGTCTTTTGTTAGCTCTGACAATTATCTTTACAATAGTCTTTAAATTTTACATTTCCTCCCAATACTTTAAAAAAAATGACATGGTAAAATTCCAATTATTTTAGTTGCTTACTTACTACTTAATTGATTAAATGTTCAAACTGATGACCGCCCGCTTTCATACAAAAATAAAGATTTTGTTCAAAACGTTCAAGGACATTCCGAAGAATTTCCGGAGTAATTCGACGGCACTCGTCAACGATTCTTTGACGCAAATCTTCCAACGACGCTGGTCGTGTTTTATAGATTTTACTTTTCGGATGTCCCCACAAAAAGAAATCAAGGGGCGATAAATCTGGCGATCGTGGAGGCCGCCATTCAATGCTGCGTCTTCTCCCAATCCAGTGCCGTGAAAAACGTTGGTCTAAATACTGACGAACAATCGCCGCATAATATGGAGGAGCACTGTCGTGTTGAAAATAAAAATGATCTTCGTCATACTGTGGATTATTTGCAAATATATATAATGTCAATTAATTCAAATCTTTGGGGTTTCTTATAATGAATTAATTCGTGTGTTGCTCTGTAAAACGAAGATTATTTTATTCTTAAATGCATGCACTTTGTTTACACTATTTACACGTTTCTTACCTGTAAAACGAAGAAACGACAATTAAAGTTTATCACATTATATTCTTCTATTTTGATCAGTTTGCTGTTACTGATTTTACAATCGTGCACTTGTTTACATTTCTCGCGCTCGCTCTCCCTCACTCTTTTTTATGATATAGGTTGTACTCTACTTTACATACACATACATATCATTCAAGGCAGGGTCAATAGTGTCTTCCAGTAATTGCAAATACATTTCGCCAATCAAATTGCCTGTTAGAAAAAAAGGTCACCGCAAATGCCAGCCTACACATCAGATAGTTTCACATTTAAAATTTAATTTCTCAATAAGTAATGGGCAAAATTTTAAAACAAAGATTATTGTATAGAAAATTGTAAGAGCTTTTGAAATACATCTTATTGAACCCCCAATGCTATTTAAAAATTTTGGGGTAAATATTACCCCCGCTTGGGGTTAAAAGTAGTGGAAACAAAAATACCGGAAAAAAGTATCCCCTTTTTAATAAAAAATCGACGGGTCAGAGCGTTTTTCTAAAATGTTGACAAGGTTTCTGCAAATGGTTCTGTTTCGTTTTCGGTTGGCCACCCTGTATACAACTTTCGTCCTAATAGACCACTGGTATTTCCTATACAGTTTTTTTATTTGTCTAGATAATGAATCGTGTAGAATTTTGTGGGATAACCAAATAGCGCATTTTAAAGCGCCACCTAGGAAAACCGTTTCACGAAAATTTAAACAGCTACTTTAAACGGTTTCCAAACTTATATTTGTTTTACTTGGTTGTAAAAAAATGAGGTTTTATTGTCATTTATCCGGCTGTATCTATACTTTGTTTCACCGTTCTTGGCGTGTGTCTAAGATAATCACTACAATGATTTTAATATCCGCCTCTCTCTAATACACATGTGAGTAATTTACTCGTACGAATCACGTTTCTTATGCTAAAGTCTTAGACAGATTATTCATCATTAAGCGCCAATGGTGCAAAAACGCACCATTTTCTAAAATATTTTTTACAATGAACATGGTATATATTTTTTGTTTGTTATTTTTTGCCCCAATACAAGAGATTATTGTAACTTAATTTAATATTATTTTGCCTAAAAACTTGTTTTTATTTATAAATAATCCAAATTTCATAAACACACCTCAAACAGTTATTTTTCAATTAATTGATTCTATTAGAAACACTTATTTATAGTGCCTGTAATGTAAGAAACAGCAATCGAAATTGACGACAGCCGGTCTTTATGTAGATTTTAAGGTCTTAACGTGAACATTTAACGAGTGGAATACCACCCCCAATTATTTTTTTAATCCAAACATATCAGTTTTAGTACTTATTCTAAGAGTATAGTCGAACTTTCGTATTTATTACGTTATTATCTGGGATTAAGCATTAATTATTATTTCAATATTTAGCGCACCTCAATAGTGTTAAATCATTACTTATAAATATACATACATACATATCGTCACGCCTTTTTCCCGTAGGGGTAAGCAAAGACCAACTTCTTCCACTTGCTACACACATCTTTTGCTTCCTCTACTTTCATTAGTGCTCTCGTATATGCTCGTTGGTTGTTGGTACTCTTGACCTGGCCTTTCTTTAAAACAATGTTGATCTGATCGAGATATGTTCGCTGAGATCGACCTCTACCGACTTGTCCATTTACACTCGCCTTATAAATTTGTTTCGTCAATCTTCCTTCATCCATCATTTCTACGTGTCCAAACCATCTAAGCATTCCTTTATGTATCTTTGTAACCACATCTTTTTTTACACCACAGCGTTCTCTTATCTTACTATTCTGTACTTTATCCAACTCAGTTACTCCGGCTATACTTCTCAGACTACTCATATGCGCAGCATTAATCCTATTTTCATGCTTCTGCCAAACCCAACATTCACTATCATACATAGATTGTAGATTGTAGGGTGGGTCGTGAAGGCCATGCTGTCTCTCAAGCACTTCGACCTATCAGATCTTTTGTGCATAACCCTTAATCTTTTCCGGGATTCCGAGACTTCGAGTAAAGTTTATTAGTTTCCTGTAGGCTAAGTTTCTGACATCGAAGGGCTTTAAGTAGGCCCCTTCCAGAAACTTAAAACTTAAGCCTCTTGCAGAAAAGCGCTGGGCATTCGCAAAACAAATGTTCTGCAGTTTCAGCGAAGTTCTCGCAGTAGCGGCAACTATCCCTCTCTGTTTTGCCCATCTTTTTCAGGTGATACCTTAGAGGGCAGTGTCCAGTGAGGAGTCCCGTCACCAGTTTCAAGTTTTTCTTGTCCAACTCGAGAAGCTGTTTAGCTTTCCTTGGCGAAAGACTTACTAGACTTTTCGCTTGCCTTTGTCCTGGCACTTTATGTCAGTGAGATTTCATTTCATCTGCTTCCCAACGTCGGACCTCTTCTTTCAAGTGGGCTTTGGAAAGTCCACAGAAGGGTTCTGGGCCAAAAAATTGTGTATTTGTACCTTCTTTGGCAAGGCAATCTGCTTCTTCGTTGCCTTTAACTCCATTGTGACCTGGAACCCACATCAGAGTAACATCATTGTTTGCTGCCAATTCTCTCAGGGACTGTTTACAGTTCCAAGTCAGCTTTGACTCACAAGTGTATGACTTTAGAGCTTTTAGTACTGCTTGGCTATCTGATAAAATATAGATTTCTGCCCTTCGGGTGTTTCTTTCGATGCACTCCTGGGCACATGTCTCTATGGCATGTAACTCTGCTTGAAAGATGGTTGGGGTGTTACCAAGGGGTTTTGAGAGCCTAAAATTCGGCCATATAACGCCCACTCGAACCCTCTCATCCATCTTGGATCCATCAGTGTACCAAACTAAAGCATTCCTTCCTAGCTGAGGTCCGTTTTCTGTGCAAACTTGGTGGTACCATACAAAAGTGTAGAAACCAACACACCTCTATGCACAGCCAGACGTGCCTTTTTTAACACTTTCTGGCTGTTCATAAAGCTAAGCAGTGCCCCATTCATTTCTTTTCCTGCCAACACCCTTCGCTCAATGTCACTGTCATACTTTCCATTCCTCGTAAACTTTGAACCCAAGTACACAAATTTATTTACTTGTTTCACTCTTTCTCCCTCAATCGATATTACAGTTTTTCATGCTTTCTACTCTTTCAAAAACCATTACTTTCGTTTTGCTTACATTTATTTTCATCCAACCAAGGCATATATAATATTGAACTTGGCTCTCGTTCCACATTTATGTTTTTGATGGGATTACTGTTTTTACGTGTAGTTTACTATTAATTATTATTATTTTTTAATAAAAGTGAATTTAAAGCAAATGCAAAAGTTTACTGTTATTTACAATAAATAATGGAGAAAGCATGTGATTTTTCTTAAATCCAGAAATATCGTTCTGGTTTATACAAAAGAAAACTTTGTCTATATCATAAATCTATTTTTTCTTTTATAAGTTAAGTTTATAAGTGCCCCGGCCTGGGAAGAATAAGGTTCAACATATTTGGTTACACTAACCTAGAACCTACCGATTTTAAAAAAAATCTCACCCTATACAACCATGAACTTCGTAAGAAGGGCTGGATTGTACGGTGAACTGTAGCCTCTAGGGGTGAGCCACAATAGACCTACTAAGGGTCGCGGTGGAGGGGCGACCACGCCCCACTCACATAAAACCTAACCTAACCTAACCTAAGTGTAAGAAATCAAAGCTTGACATTGATAATCCAGACTCAAAACTCTTGTTGACCAGTGTAATTATGCAACACAGTAAACGTTCATCGTTACTCCTCGACGTTGACGTAAAATCAACACTTCAATAGCTATTATATTTAAAGAGCTATATTGCACTGTAAGATATATTTGGATCCACAGTGTATGCAAGGCCCATCGGTGGAGTCATAAACGAGGGTTACTTGAACAAAAAGATCCGTTTTGCTGGGTACCTTAAATAGAAAGACGAGGAGGGGTGCGGGATATGGCAGGTAGTTTGGGAGTCTTTGGTACGAGACTGAAGAGTAAAGACGCATTTTATAATAGTTTGCTAGTTTTGACAACGTTTAACCATAAATGTATTTTTGAAATAAAATAGGATATTGTTATTTTTAAAAGTACTCCGTATAAATAATAAAAGGCAATAAAAATCTCTTACTGAATACATGAAAAGCAAAAAGACAGGATTAATAAAAAACAGTGTAAAATTTTTTTTTTATTAAAGTGTAATTAATTTTTTGTAAGGTAATTCTAGTAACATATAAAAATAAATTTTTTGTTTCGCAATCAAAAGAAATTAGCTAATTAGATACTAAAACAGTTCCAAATTAATCAGAGAGCAAAAGATAAATACTAAAAATGATAAAAAAAAGTCATGATGCATTCCTGGACTCAAAATTTCACAGAAATACGAGCGGCTTTGCTTTTGATTATTTTTGCCGATCAAAACAGTGCCATAAAACGCAGGTAGAACCAGTGGCGGGCATGGGATATTAAAAAATGGTAAAAGGTCATTAAAATAATTTCATTTTTATCTAATAACCACTATACTGTGTGTTTCTGTATTTGGTGATAAATTGTTTTATGTGGCATCATTAAAATTATGTTCTTAAATTTACTTCATCACTCACAAAAGATGAATCTTTTGGAAAGTACCTATTTATAAAGTGTGTCTACTTAGTTGGTTGCAGAACTTTTTATAAACATTAACTTTTTTTGTTAAATTAATAAAAATTATTTTCTATAATATGCTGCCATCTAAAGTAGACAAACCGTATATACAGGGTGTTTCAAAAATGGTGATTCCGTCTCAAGGATAGGTAGAAAACTGAAAAATAATTGGGTTTTGATTGGTAAAAAATTTTCGTAACGCCATCCGTATTCAAGATAAAGGGCGTTAAAGAAAAAAAATGTATACACATTTATTACGATTTTGCCGAAACTACTGAAAACATTGTAATAAAATTTTATACGAATATGTTCTAGAAGCTAATACATCCCATGAATTAGTTTTAATATCTGACTTTCTTAGAGGGCGCTAGTTACACGGGTCGTACCAAGTAGTATTAAACATAACTTTTTTAAGGTTAGATTTATTATTTAAAATTTTAAATAAACTTAAACATCATTTAATTTTACACCAAAAAGGTACTCTTGGTAAAACTCGATACTGTGTACCGTTTTCGGAATATTTTGATTTGAAAATTATGAAGTAATAACTGATGCTGGTATAAACTAATGATAAAGTTATTAATTAATATCATTAATTAGTATGCATTATATAAATTAAAAATCTTTTTTGCGCGTAAATGAAACCTCATCGATAAAATGGATACATGTTAAAAAATTGGAATTAAGGGGTTTTCTTTCTTGTAACATTTCACAAAAATCTATTGTAATCGGTATATCTTGATTTTCTCCAAGTTTTCCATGGAAAACTAACATTTATTGATAGTTATGACGATAAGTCAACAATAATTTGATTATTGAAACATTGCTATTTGTAAAATTAGATATTGTTTATCAAAATGTATTTAAATGTTGAATACACCGACATGTTATTAAGCGAGTGTTTAGGAAACTCTAGTGCAGCTGTTACGCGTTATGCAGAAAAGTTTGCTGGAAAAAACTTGGTAAAAATACACTTAGAGCCATTGAACGACGTTGTCGAGAAACTGGGAGTTTGAGACAAAAAAAATAAATTCAGGTCGGCCAAGAACAAGAAGAACCATTAATAAAGAAAATATTAGTTGATTAAGACCCAACAGATAGCGTAAGGAATATGGTAAGACAAACAAATACGTCTTCTTTAAGTACCTGGAAAATACTTAAAGAGCAGCAGCTACATCCTTATCATTACAGACCATTTCAAGAACTCATGCCAGACGTTCTACCGGTTAGAGTGGATTTTTGTCAAACATAACAAGAAAAGAAAGCCCATAATCCCAATTTTTTAACATGTATCCGTTCTATTAATCAATTTTACATAAAAAATGTACCCTTGGTAAAACTCGATACTGTGTACCGTTTTCGGAATATTTTGATTTGAAAATTATGAAGTAATAACCGTTGCTGGTATAAAGTAATGATGTTTTTAAATAAGGTGACCCCGTCTCTAGGATAGGTAAAAAACTGAAAAATAATTGGGGTTTGTTTGGTAAAAAATTTTTGTAACGCCATCCGTATTCAAGATAAAGGGCGTTAAAGAAAAAAAATGTGGCTATTACTTTAAAAATTTTAAGACAAAATATTTCAAAAACGATACACATTATAGAGTTTTACCAAGAGTACCTTTTTGGTGTGAAATAAAATAATGTTTTAGATCACTTGAAATTCTAATTATTAAATCTAACCTTAAAAAAGTTATGTTTAATACTACTTGGTACGAACCGTGTAACTAGCGCCCTCTATAAGATTCAGATATAAAAACAAATTCATGGGATGTATCAGCTTCCAAAACATATTTGTATAAAATTTCGTTGCAATGTTTCCAGTAATTTTGGCAAAATTGTAATAAATGTGTATACATTTTTTAAGGGACAAAGAGTGGGAAAAGTAAATGAATTTGTGTACTTGGGTTCAAAGTTTACGAGAGATGAAAAGTATGACAGTGACATTGAGCGAAGGGTGTTGGCAGAAAAACAAATGAATAGTGCACTGTTTAGCTTTTTGAACAGCCAGAAAGTGTCAAAAAGGCACGTCTGGCAGTGCATAAAGGATAAATGGACGAAGGAAGATTTTCGAAACAAATTTATAAGGCGAGCGTGAATGGACAAGTCGGTAGAGGTCGACCTCGGCGAACATATCTCGATCAAATTAAGATTGTTTTAAAAAAAGGCCAGTTATAAAGTACCAACAACCGACGAGCATGTATGATAGCACTGATAAAAGTAGAGGAAGCAAAAGATGTGTGTAAGAACCGTAGCGGAAGTGATCTCTGCCTACCCCTACGAGAAAAAGGCGTGACCATATGTATGTATGTATGTAGTCGAATTTGTATATACATATTAAAAAAAATAATAAAATAGAAGTTTTAAAAATAATTACAATATTATACATATCCTTAGATATGGTGGGTGCAAGTAGTTTGAAAATAAAGAAGTTTTAGATTACCAGGCCTAATACTTTATTGTCAGATCTCATTGGTGCAATGAAAATTTAAAAAACAATATTTTATGTCAAACCAAATTTATTAATTAGATTCTAAATAGTACAATAATGACTAAGTCTATGATTAATCTGGCAATTTAATCGATCTAGTGAATGTTTACAACATTTTCATGACATTTTCAGTGATTTATTTAATTATGTAGTGACAGGAACTTTACTTATCGACGTATTAACTTGCTATGTACGCTTTTTATTATATAATAGTGCAAAAAAATGTTTAAGCGATAATTTAAACAATTCCAATCAGTTAACAGTTAATAACAATATAGCACGGTTCTGGCTGTGCATAGAGGTGTGTTGGTTCCTACACTTATGTATGGTAGTGAATGTTGGGTTTGGAAGAAGAAGCATAAAAATAGGATTATTGCTGCGGAGATGATTAGTCTAAGAAGTATAGCAGGAGTGACTCGGTTGGATAAATTAAAGAATAGTGAGATAAGAGAACGCTGTGGTGTAAAAGAAGATGTGCTTACAAAGATAGATAAAGGAATGCTTAAATGGTTTGGACACGTAGAAAGGATGGATAAAGGAAGATTGACAAAACAAATTTGTAAGGCGAGTGTGACTGGACAAGTCGGTAGAGGTCGACCTCGGCGAACATATCTCGTTCAGATCAACATTTTTTTAAAGAAAGGTCAAGAGTACCAACAACCGACGAGCATGTATGAGAGCACTGATGAAAGTAGAGGAAGCAAAAAAATATGTGTGTAGAAACCGTAGCAAGTGAAAGAAAGTGGTCTTTGCCTACCACTACGAGAAAAAGGCGTGACTATATGTATGTATGTATAAAAATTTTTGTTCTTCAACGCCCTTTATCTTGAATAGAGATGGCGTTACGAAAATTTTTTACCAAACAAACCCCAATTATTTTTCAGTTTTCTACCTATCCTGGAGACGAGGTCACCTTTTTTTAAAACACCCTGTATAATAAGGAAAAAACTTATTTTTCATTAAACCTACCTAAACAAACTATATTTACATGCCTATTTAGCGCACCGAAAGTGGGCTTTTTTCGTGCTCCCGCAAGGAAATTTTTTTACGGTGCACTAGTGTCATTAGCTGTCTACCTACATGTCAAAATAAAATAATATGTTATTGACAATTCTCCAGAAATAGAAATTTTTTCTGTTTTTTTTTTTAGCAACGGGGTAAATAACGTTTTTGACAATTTTTGGATATTTTTAGTGATAACATCTGAACAATTTGTGGTTTTCAGGTAGATATAATGAAAAGTATCGTTTATTACACGTCCATAAATGCTTTTTCCGTGCTTGCACGACTTGTCGCGCGCGCACGGAAAAAGCCTATTTTCTCGCGCCTAATGAGACATACTATTTCACCACGGACTTGCATAAATTGTTTTCACACACTAACTTTTGATCTTCTTGCATTATTGGGTACCAACTGCTCAATTTCTTTAGCAATCGAACTTGCTGATTCATTACCAAAACGAATAATTGTTTACGCAATATTATTGTGACAATAAATATCACGGGTACGACTAAAAAACTGTTTGTTATTAGCTGGTTTGTCTCATCTGTCACTTTGGAATAACTTTACATTTGAATTAAATTAAGTCGCAGAAGTCATCTTCCGTCAACAAAATAGAAGCATTTGAAATGTGGATGTATTGTAGGATGCTAAGGGTGCCATGGACAGACAGAGTAACCAACGATGAAATTCTAAGAAGAATCGGCAGAGACCGTGAGTTAATGCTTAATGTCAAAAAGAAGAAAACATCGTATTTTGGAAATATAATGTGAAACTCAAAATATCGACTGCTACAACTTATTGTCGAAGGAAAAATAAAGGGAAAGCGAGGAATAGGCAGAAATCAAATGTCATTAAAAGATTGGACGGGGTTAAGAACGATGGGAGAGTTGGTACACACAGCAACCGACAGAGAAATGTATTGAAATATGGTCACCAACATCCAACAATAGTGGATAGGCAGTCGAAGAAGAAGAGAAGTAGTAGTATACCTAAGTGTAAAATTTTACCCATAAAAATATGACATCTACGCAGAATAGGTCGTAAGGTTCATCTTCTCATCGTATTAAAAGCAACTCCAATTCATGAAATTTTCTTACCGAATCTCCCACGCAGCCGAATGATTTACCGATAATTTTTTTCTCGATTTCACTCATGTTTTTGTTAATAGAAAATTTCTGCTAGGGAGATTACAAGTGAAAATTTCCAGCTCATAATTTTTTTTTTTATGAAAATAGTCGCAAAAAGGGTAGACCTATCGTGTGGGCCGCGAACGGCCCGCACTGCGACTATTAGAAGGGGAAGGGATTATAGAAAGGAAATGATTGTGGACACGCTTTTTAAAAAGTTGTAGGTCATAGTTCTCTGGAAAAACTGATTTTGGAAGCTTATTCCATTTCGTAGCAGCCCTGTAAAAAAAGGATTCTTGATGAAGATTGGTCCTAGTAGTGTCAATCTTGAGAGTAAATGGGTGAGACTGATCAGCGTGCCGAGTTTTTCGGCCGAATGTGGCCAATGGTGGTACAAGAGTTTTTATTTCTCTGGAGCATCTGCCATGGAAATATCTGTAGAGCAATGACTGGTCTGCAACTCTTCTTCTATGTTCTAGAGGGTGAAGGGTATCTGTGAGAGTTGAGCTGTTTATCAAGCGAATGGCTCTTTTCTGAATGGAATCTAGAAGACGAAGAGAATGCCTTGGTGCTGAACCCCAAATGTGCGAGCAATATTCCAGTAGAGGTCGGATTTGAGCCTTGTACGTCGTCAACAGTTGATCAGGAGTAAAAAACTTTTTGGTTTTCCACAGAAAACCTAGCCTCTGGCTTGCCGACTTTGCGATGTTAGCATGGTCATGCCAAGACATATTACTGGACACCGTGACTCCCAAAATCGAGATGGAGGGACTTGGTCCAAGGGTATTTCCGGATATTGTAATGGGATGATTTGAGGAATTCACTTTCTTGGAAAACGTGGCACTTTGTGTTTTTTGGGCGTTGAACTGAACAAGATTGTTGGTTCCCCACTCGACGATTGCTTTAAGATCTCTATTGATGGAATCAACCTGTTCCAGCCTGAGTCTATTTGTATCATTTACCGAAAGTGATCGATAGGATGTGAAAGTTGAGACAAGTGTGCTATCGTCTGCGAAACTGTAAATGGGGTTAGTGATGGTTTTCAAGGTGGGGGACAGGATGGAACCCTGGGGGACCCCGGCATTAGTTTTAAACGCATCAGAAGAAACACCGTCAACTGCCACATGTAAGGAGCGATCTTGCATGAAGCTCAAGAGCCATTGGCGCAGTTTGGTTGGGAGACCGTAGGCAGATAATTTACTTAACAATGCCTGGTGCCAAACGCGGTCAAAGGCTTTAGATATATCCAAGGCTATTGCACGGGATTCACAAAACTTTTCAATAGTATTTGTCCAGAGCGGAGTAACAT